>VXBQ01003134.1:173105-300085 GCA_013400175.1 Phainopepla nitens
GGCGGGGCCGGAGCCGGAGCCGGGACTGGCCTCTCCCGGCCGCGGCGCCTCCCCGCCCGGCCCCGGGGAGCCGAGGGGGAACACGGCGGTCCCGGTGACCCTGCTCCCCGCGGTCGCTCCCCGCGGTCGCTCCTCGGGCGGCGGGCAGCCAGCCGCGCCCGGGAGCTCCGCGCTCCCACGGGGTGCCGGGAATCGCCGGCTCGGGACGGGACGGGACCGGGGGGGCCGGGGAGGCTGCGCCGCAGTGAGCGGGGCTGCGCCGCTCTCGCCCTAGGTAGGATGGACCTGCCCCCCTGCCTCTGCCCCCATGTCCAATAAGAAGAGACCCGGCTTGACACCTGCCTATATACAGAGGAGGAGAGCAACATCTTCAGCGCTGGGCTTTGGAGGGGGGGGACCAACCCAAAACACAACACAGCATCAGGGCAGAGCGGGGGGCTCGGTGGTAGTATAAAACCCCCCCAAGACTATGACTTCCAGTAAAATTGAGATGCCAGGGGAGGTGAAGGCAGATCCTGCAGCTCTGATGGCATCTCTGCATCTGTTGCCTTCTCCCACTCTCAACCTTGAAATCAAATACACCAAGGTAAGTTGTGTTCGTCTGTACCGGCAGAGAAATTCATGGTTTTCTCTCCAAAGGAGGGATTTTGCTTAAAATCTGTTTAATTCTGCCCTACCCAACCTGAATGTAGAGATAAAAAAAACCAACTGCTAAAAGAGTGGCTTGAATCTGGATTAAAAGAAAAAGATTTTCAGCCCTGTAGACATTGGAAAAACCACAGGATAATAAAAAGCAAATTAAATCTGCTGGGACTGGCTTTGCCACTTCTCTTTAAATGTACTGTTTTCTACAGAGCTGTTGGGGTTTATTTTCAGTGCAAAATCAGCAGTTCTCGGATATGTTTTGGTTGCTTTTGATGTACTTCAGAGGACATCACTATACATACCTGCGTATCTCAATCAGAAAATAAAAATGTTTTCTTTCTTGAATTACTCTGTGTGCCCAAGGGACTCTTTTACATTTCCTGGAGGACTCTTAATACCTACCAGGTTGTTACAGCACTGGAACAGGTCTCTACGAACTTCCGCAATTCTTGAATACACCCTTGAACAATATTGCGAGAGGGCATGTTTTTCCTACAAACCTTTAAGAGTGATTTACATAAAGAGGGTTAAGAACAAACCCACTGGGTCAGTGTAGAAAAATCTGCTGGGTTTCTGTGGTGTCTTATGAGATTAAATTGGTTTTGTTGATTAAAATGGGCTTTAAGAACAGTCATTTGTTTGTAAATGCATTTTGCATTTTAAAATTCGTTTATATATTTTTAACATTTGCATCTTCAGTATCTTTAAAGAATGTTTTAATTTCTGTTGGAGAGGTTTCAGATCTATTGCATAAACAGATTATAATGTGTCAGACTTTGTTTCTAATTACCAAGTAACTTAATAGGAAAAATAAGCACATCAGCACTGGAAAAAGGTGATAACATTTTTATCTACTGGAAATACAACTTCAGGAGTTTTAATGCTGATAGGAGACTCATTTTGGCCAATGTAGTGTAATTTTTTCCTCCATATCATCACTTTAAAAGCTTTTCATCTTTTCTCTCTTTTTTTAGTGAGTGCCAAAACTAATTTGTCTTCTAATTTGTTACAGCAATTTCTTGTTCTAGAAGAATATTTCAGAGGAAAGTCAACTATTTTAAACTTCATTACATTTTAATGCAAACTGCAGCATGCAAATCTAAAAATGCATATGTTTTTTTGCTCATAATTTCTTTTTAAATAGTTAAATGAGTAAGGAATGCAGTTATTGGATGCTATGTAGTGCTACACCTCGGGAGCAATCATACTGTGCAAAGAGTATTTGGCATGAATTTTGCTCATTGCTGGTTTCAGTCTGAACTGTGCTTCAGGAGGGTTTGGTGGGAAATACTGGAGAGTAGTATCACCAATAGTATGCCAGTTTGCACCATAAATGTACTTGCATTTCTCTGTTCTAAAACTGGAGAATTGTTTCTAAAAATCTTTGAAAAATACAGAAGTCATCAACAAACATAGCTTTCTTTCTGTAAGAATGTACAGTGACCTTTAATAAATCAATACATAAAGCCATCATCTCAGATCTACAATGTTACACATTTTATACTAATGGAACAATTAAAAGAAAGATATTTCATTTCAATATTAAGCCAAAAACAACAGCAACATGTTTCTTCTAAGCTTGGGTTTGAGATATCAGGTAACTCCTGATTGCTTTTGAGAAAATTTTGGTTTAGGACAGGTATCAAATGTTTCACTTGGCATATCCTCTGTCTCTGTTTTTCTGTCTGTCTCGCTCTTTCCTCCTTTTTCTCTTTCTCTGCAGGAAATTCAAGTGATTTATAGATAATTGGAGTCTTCAGCTTGGAGTTTTGTCTTGGGCAGGACTTTTATCCAGGATCCACTTTCCCACCTATTACAAAGAAAAACAATCAAAAATGAAATAATGGATTGTAACTTGATTCTTTCTTTTGGGGGAGTGGTCACTTCATGTCCTAAATGACAAACAACTTCCATAAACAATAAATAACATTAGACTAAAGCACTTTGGCAAGGAAAAAAAGAAAACAACAACCCCAGACCTTGTAAAATCAGACATCTGTAAGCATTCCTAGCAATCTCTCTCCTGCTTGTTAGCTGGGAATTTAAAATACACAACCAGAACACAGAATTCTTGAACTCTTTATTACAGGTGTCTATGAATGTGAAAACTTAACCATTTGGGAGTTACTTCTTTATGAAAAATAGAAGGATCTATTAACATTTAAACCTAGTGAAAAAAATTTCAATGTATTTTGCCAATTAAATTCTATTGCTCTAATTCTAAAGCTGGTAAATAGACAAGCTCTTTAGGGTAGAACATGTTAAAATTCCAGAATTCCCTAAGTGAATTTTGTTACAGATTTGTAATATGTACTGGGAAAAAGAAAAGTATTCATTAATCTTATAATAACTGCATTACCCTTGGGGTTGCTATGAAAGCTCCTTCCAACTACATAGATGAAACAAATATCACCTGTGTAATTCTCATTTATTCGATTATTTAGCAGCATTATTGAAACTTGTGAAATATTACTCTGGTAAGTTTATTGAAATGAGCAGAAAACTGTATGTGAAGTCCTTCGGATCTGTACACCTGACAGAGCACCCAAAGGCAATGCAGGCTTGGATAGGTTGGAAAAAATATGACTTAGTGATGAAAATTACCTGATGCCATGGTTTTATGTAAGATGTGCAGCAGTAGCTATTGGGACTTCAGTACTGGAAGTCAGCCTATGCGGCTTTAAAAAAACCGTCATTAGAAATATTTTTCCCAGTTTTTTAATACCTTGGCACGGTCTGTGAAAAATAAAGTGTTGTAGATGTGTGTAATAAGAACTGGTGAGCAGGATGTGAACCAGACGTGCAGGTGAGTGTTCAAGCACACAGGGTTAAGTTTTGTGTGACTGGCAAGTACTAGAACTGCTGCATTCAGGATTATCTCTCTTTTCACTGTGATGACTCCTTAACTCTACTTTTTAACATTAGCTTTGGGGAGGGATTGTATCTGCAGAATAGGGCATCTTGGAGTACTGCATGGAGTTAGGTTGTTGCATAGCCCTGTGGCACAGCAAGCCCTCCTCAGGCTTGTCAGGAGCGTGCTGGCAGTGCTGGGCTCCATATGTAAGGGCACACGTAGGTAGGAAGGGGATCCAGCCCTCCCCCTGGGAATAAGTCACGCTTCTACAAAAGTCGACTTTGTGTCAGAAACTCTCCCAGAATGGGCTGTTCCAGAAATATCAGATGTGTGAGAGAAGCATGATGTCTGCTAAGGACGTGTCATTAGCATGTTTAGTATAGGGAGCACAGCCCAGAGAACCTGACAGCTTCTGAGGGTGGTCAGAGGGTTCCCACTGTTACACTGATGCCTCTCTCTTTTAAGCTTTTATGAAACTCTTTTTTCCCTCCCGAGACTGTCTCCCAAGTGTCTGACCGTGAATATGGAATCAGCCCCGTGGATTGAGCCCTTTGCAGCATTTCCCTCCTGCTGCCTCCATTTGAGGAGCTAAAGGTGTTTTTGCAGGATGTGGCTGTCCTTCCTTTGTTATGGCATAATCACATCTGCTTTACAAAATATTTTCTTTGTGATTTTAATAAGTTCATGTTGACTCTTTTAAGAATGCCTGGTATAGAATGAGGACCCCAGGGCTCTGTCCTGTCACAGTTCTGTCACTATGTCAGGTAACTGAGTGAATAAACGTTCTCAGTTTGCATCATATTGAGCACACTAATCCAGATGGATGTTTTAGCTTTTGTTTCTTCCTTGCCAACTGATTTAAGTCTGAGCAAGAGCTGAACAACTTCAGCATAAGGAAAAGTTGAAGAATTGTAGTTTTTAGAGCTTTTTAGAAAGAGGTGCCCTAAAGGGATGAAGTTACAGTGCAGTGGCAGTGAGGAGGTACATGAAACATTTCTCTATTAACAGCCTATGATTTAGCTGACAACCATATCTTCTTTGTCCTGTGTTAGAGGATTTACCTCTACCCTAACACCACAGGCTAAAAGCTGTCCAGTTTCTACACACAGGCCAGGTAAACTACCCAGCACTGCAACAGAAAGCTGTATACAGGACTTTGTATGAAGTGTAGGCAAACTGCTTCTGGGTAGACAAAAGCTAACAAGTACATCTCAAATTGTCATATGATGAGCATCTGGATTTGAAGTATTTTATCACAAGGTTCCAGTATATTCATTCCCATTGCACTTCCTTGGCATTACCCTTTCCATTAAAATTTCCAGCAGGTGTTTTCCAGATAAAATTCTAGACTGACACTATGACCGGAGGCAGGAAATCTATTTTACTTAGATTAATATGCAGAATCTTTGTTATTTTTTGAACAGAAGACAAGCTTTGGCAAAACGCAGGTAAGTGAGGAATACATGCACTTTCCCATCTGTCTTTCCCTGAATGAGCTACTTTAGTGCCTTTTGAAGTCAGATCCAGTGAGTGATGCCTGAAAAAAACAGCTTGGCTTTTGGATCACCTAGGTGAGCACAGTTCTTTCACAAAAGATGGGGCACAGAAAATTAGAGATGCAAAATTAGTTTGCATGAAGAGTAGACAAACAGAACAGCTACTTTACCCCTTCGTGGAACACTTCAGCATATGGGGCTGACACTAGGAATGCTGGTCTGTATCATCACATATGATGTTTTAGTGTATATACTGTATGTAGATTTACTGTTGTTTAAATCTGCAGTTTGAATTATCTTCCAGTGTATTCATACTTTGTGTTTAGCATTACAATCCATCAACTCAGATACTGACTGGAAAATATTTATGCACTTCCTTCCAATTAATAGCCTGAATATGGGATTATATTTTCTTCTCAAACCTTTATGGTCTTCTGCACAAACCAAATTTACCCAAGTTTTGCATGAGGGAACAAGAAACAAGCGTAGCCTTACATGTATCCAGTCCCTGCCTTTACTTATTCCAGTACAGCCACAACAGCCCTGAGCCTTAAAAACACAGAAAGCTCGGGGCTGAACTGGCCCCAGCTAGAGAACTGCAGCAGACTGCTGTGTTGCTGAGGGGTAACTATGGCAGCAGTGACCTCTTACTGTGCTGAATCTGCAGGGAGAGGCTGGATCTGTAGGGAAAATGCGTCCTGGTTTAATGCATCAAGCTGTACAATAATATATTGCTGGCTCTGTCCAGTTGGTAGGGTCAGATGATGCACTGAAAGACTTTCTCATTGCTTTTCTCATTGCAAAAAATGTATAATTTAACACTTCAAGTACTCAAATGCAAAAGATCCATGTATTTCTTTGCATACCAAAACCAGAAGGCCAGTAATAATCAGAGCACTTGCCTGAGCTGAAAGGCGGAGTAGAACGTACCCTTGCTCTGAAGCAAACAGAGCAGAAATTTGAATATGGATCTCTAGTTTCTGATGAGGAATAGGTCCAAACTTTGCCAACCTTGGCTGTCTTTGGGAAGAATTTCACGTTATCTGCTGTTGGATAATTCTTTTTAAGTATTTAGGAAGTCTCAGACATCAGCTTGATAGCCCAGTAGGCAGGACACTAATGAAAGAAAAGTAGAATTCAGGTCTTTGCTTCAAGAATAATCATGATGTTGGACAGAGCAAGGAATAACACACATGCTCTCACACTCCTACTCTTTCATTCTGACAAAAAAAAATCCCGCATTAATTCTCTGTTTCATTTTGTCCTTCAGAAACATTTCCCACAGGAGTTGACCAATTCTGATGCATTTCCATCTTACATTTCTATCTTGTAGGTCTGCATTTTCTGATAAATCCCACTGTCCAAAAATTCTTGATGCAGCTTGTCCTTCTCCCTGTCCATGCGGAATTGTTCCCAGCAGATCTTAGTGGGCTCTGCCATCTGAAGTTATTCCCTGCCATAAACTGCCTGGGAGGACCACTTCATGGAACCACGGATCCAGTTGTCCTCACAATGCATGTGAACAGTTCCCTTCAGTGAGCTGTTCATGGACATTGCAAATCAATGGACACAGATCAGCAGCCAGAAGTTGTCTGAAGCCTTCCTTCCAAGAGGCTTGGCTTTATATTTCCTGCCTTTGGCAAATTTCATCTCACTTGAGTTGCCCAAATGTCATTTAAATTCAGCCCCAGTAGTATTTTCTACAATACTCTGATTAGCCTGAACATTTCTACCTACAAACTCTCTACCTTACTATTAATGATCTGCAAAGGCAGGTGAGCCAAGATATCGATTGCCAGTCACAGTAATGAAGGGGCACCTTGCTATTAACCTCTTTCCAGGGAGAATTATCCGTTTATTTCCAGTCTTTTTATCTTATCTCTTAACCACTTTTTAATCCATGGCAGGACTTTATCTTTGACCATATGGTTACTAACTTTCCTTAATAGCCTCTTGCTAAGGACTTTATCATCAAAAGCCTTTTTAAAGTATAAATAAATTGTATGCACTGATTCATCTCGGCTCCTCATTTGACTAACTATCTTTCAAGAAATCTCACACATTCACAGAGCTAAATGAAAAAAGATGAGTTCAGTGGTCCATTTCATAAATTCTTTGTCAGGTCTTGCATAAAATCATATTTCTTCTTCTATAGTTTTGCAGCTATCTTTTGTAAGACTGGACTGTAACATTTCTCTATTTATTTTTTGAAAATTCTTTAATTCTCCCCAATTCTAAAAAAAACCCACAGCTTTTTATCTGTTTGGGGGATTTTTTTTGGAGTAGAACGCATTCCCTGAAACAAGTAGCAAATATATCAAATCTAGTTCGGCTGAAAGAAATGACAGACAAAAAATGCAATTAAACAAAGACAAGATCATAAGGAAGCTATGTAAATGTAATATAAGCACAGATGTGTAGAGGTTTAAAAAATCTTCAGAGAGCTGCAGTTCTATGCAGTTCTCTCATGAGGAATACTCAGAGAGGGGACAAGACATCCCTACTTAAAGCACAGTAAAAGCATGAATAGCTGTGTGAAGATTTACTACCAAGTATTATGCAGAGAACGATGAAGTCTAAACATTGATTGCCATCCAAGGACTCAATCATTCATTACTGTTGTGTTGAGCAAATGAATTCCTATTCAAACTGCATATTCCTATCTGGTCTTCTCCAAAACACAAGTTCCCTAATTCAGAATTTGTCTAAAACCATCTTTCTATTCATGAGTCTTTTCTGTAAATAGCAATCTACCTTTGTGACATGAATGCAACACATCAGCGCTAAGTCACACAGTGAACTAAGGTTCACTTAGTTCATTACTAAAAGTGTGATATGTGAAGCCACATCAAAGTGTTACTGCAATAGTCTCCCAAATGACAAAAGAAAAAAAGAACCTAATCCTTGATTACTTGGAGTCAGTCCCTTTCATAGAGAGCTTAGTGAACTATATCGATGACTTGAAACATAATGCATTCCAGCTTTGTTGGACTGAAGTGGGAAAATACTGCAGAGAACCGTCTACCTCACATTCTGTGACCCAAGTGAAAATGTTCAAGGTCAGCTCAATCTCAGTTGGCCTCAGGTGGAGGCAAAAACACAGGGACCGCACTGACCACTAGAGTATATAGATGTTAATCTGTGAAGGATTCGTAGGTAATGAAGACTTTGAATTGAATTCAAAATCTAAGGGGATGCTGTGGGACAGCTGTGAGGGGCCCACTGCAGGTGGTGTGGTTACAGAAAGGATATGTTTGCTAATTTCCATGTGGATTTATAGTATGCCCTAATTTAAAATAAGTGAGTTACAAAAAAAATCCGTTTGGAAAGTCACAAAAATACCAGAAGTGTTGCATGGTAAAACAGGCTGCAGCCCTTTGCTGAACTTGGAAGGAGGATGCCAGGGAGACACTGTCCTCTTACCATGCACTGGTCCTGTGGCAATGATTTCACTAAATCCCTTGGATTTTACTCAGAAACTATCAGAAAGTGCCTTTCCAGACAGAAATTCCAAACACATGTATTTACACAGGTAAGGTCTTATCTCTAAAGTGAGACTGATTTCTTTCCAAAGCAGAGCTATTTGCCATTTTGGGTAAATATAAGTATTTTTAGACTGTCTTATAAAGGCTGATCTTATCCTCTTGTGAATAGGTCAGCATACCTTAAATTTGGCCCCAAGTGACTAGAGTGCTTAGAATGTCAGGTGTACATTTCATCTGAAATAGATCTCTCCAACTGGAGGATCCTTCCAGGTCTGTGCTGTGGCATTGTTTTCTCGTGCTTCACTTAATGCATCATCATTATCCTCCTCATCACCCCGGTACACTCTCAGTGGATTTTATGCAATTCCTGATGCCTTTTGAAAACTGGAAGAACTAATGCAGTAGATTTCAGGATGCACTGGCATTTAGGATTCCTTTTTATTTCAGGAGCTTTATTTCAACTCCTTGCAGCACAATTGGGAGTGAAGCACTGGGCCTTTCCTGGACAAGGCCCTTAAATGATTTTCGGTATACTGCTGGTGTTAGATTTTTAGTAAAGATGATTCCCCAGAACAAGTATTTCACCTGTCATTTTCTAGTCTTCCAACTAGTGGCTCTGCTTTTCTAATATTTGAATGGAAATATAACCTACTTTGGGACAGCCAAATAAAGATCTCCCCCAAATGAGCAGCCACCTCTGGAAGTATCTTCAGTCTCCCTTTCATAGCCAAGCTGTTTTTAGAACCCAGTGACTCTCCCACAGCCCTGTATCTGCTTATTTATTTAATTTAGGCTTCACTTGCCTGTTTTATTTGTATTACCTTTCCAGTAATTTTCTTCAGAATATTTAGTATGGTTTGAAGCAATTTTTATTTTTTTTATGTTTGCAGTCTTTGTGTTTTCCAGCCTATTTTTCCTCTTATATCTTCCTTCTTTGCCACTCCATTTATTTTCTTGCCTGTACTTCCCGTTTTTAGCCTTGGGAATGCAAATCTTCTTTGACTCTTTCACATTCTTAAGCCTCCATGCTGATTCTATGGATTTTAATTTCCGAGCTTCAAGCAGGGAGTTTCTAAGTCACTTCCTCTTTAAAAAAAAATCTGCTTGAAGTTTAGTATCCCAGAGAGTATGTGTTCTTCATGTGTTTCTCTCCTGCAATGAAGCTGGAATTATTGACATGGTAACCATTTCTCAGGGGTTCAGACACAATTTTTAGTCCTTGACAGGACTATGTCAAATGTTGTTTACATTAGGATACAGAAAACTCTCTTCTTTACACACTATTTCAGTGCAGCTTTCACTGAACTAATACGGAGTTATTTTGGCACCAGCCTTACTGCCTTCATACTCTTTTTCCTCTTCAGTACCACTTCAGTGTCACTTCAGTTGCTCTTATTTAGAAGTCAGTAGCTCACTCCTGCTATTATCCTTCATGATCTACACTGCTTCTCTATCCGTGTTTTGTGGTATTTCTCTCCTCCAAGCAGTGCCCACGCAGAGCGTTGCACACAGAGCCGCTCCCCCCTCTGCAGCCCTACTTGTCCTCCCTACACAGTTTACACGTAAAAAGAGTGCCTCTGATAATTCTCATCCCGTTATGCTCAAAAAACGCTGGTTTTTATCTCTCTGTGATACAGTCCAGATCACCCATTTTCACACTCAGCTTTCTTAGGCTGGTTCATAGGCACTTGCACTTTTATTTCCCAACTATAAGATGACCAAGATGAAAATTGTGATCTAGTTAGTTGAAAAATCCTGTAAAGTCTTTTCAGCTCAATTGCAAAACACTTCCCATGACACTGCACCTCACTTCTATTTACCACTTTGCTAGTGTAAAATGTCCTTAAAATAGAATTTAATTTTCAACTGGGTTTAATACTTCTTTATATTGTCAAATTGATTTGAGAAGGCATTTACATAACTGACAGGTGGATACATAGATTTCTTTTTTTTTAAGGAACCACTTCATTTTGTTGTCTGAAACATATTTGGAGTATATTTTAAACATTCTTTGCACCCAGACATAAAAGCACTGTCCTGATTCCACTGGATATTTTCAAAGCTTGCCATAACATATGCATTTTACATTTGCTTATGTTTCTTTTCAGCTGTAATAGAAATAATTTATTCTTGAGTTGCTCAAAACTAGCAAGAAATTACCACCTACCTTCCAAATCAAGGGACTTTTTATTTTTTCCAGTTGCTTCAGTTGTGGCTCACTATTGCAGCAGTCCTGTACCAGAAGGGCCTGCATGGACCTTGAGAAACAAGCACAGTTGTTTTTCAGGACATCTGGCTAAGCCTTCACCGCCTTTTCCATCAGTGTCTGACATTTTGTTGGTCTTCCTCTTTTTGTCTTTATCACACTTTCTTCACCACGGCTGCTTAACGGCCTCTTTTGTGATGTTTATTGGATGCTGTTTTCCTGAGAGGTGAAAATCAAGCTCTGCTTTTTTCACTATTCATTTGAAATAGTGATATAAGACTAACACTAAATGTGCTATAGCTATGCTGATGATGGCCTAGGAAGTCTTGGTGGCCCAGCCCTTTGATAGTGATTTTTAAATCCATTTGTTACATTACTAAAGATGTTTTTAGCTGGCATCACTCAACTGCAAGTGTTAATATTCTGCTCCATCACATTTTTCAGAAGGCATTAATTGATTCAGCCTCACTGTAAAACTGTGACAAGGTTCCTTCACAGATGGGAGAGTTTAAATTTGTGGGAGTGTAACCATGACTAACTCAGACAGTAGGTCAGTGTCAGAGGCAGGATCTCTTGCTAAACCAGCCAGACTACAAGAAGATTAAGCCTCTATTTTTGTACATGGTATTCTGGGAAATAGCAATACAGATGAATTTTGGAGCGGGTGTTTACCTGTGGATGTATGTCTGAATTTCTGTATGTTATTAATTGCACACTTCTCTGTTTACTCTCTATACATGCACACATGGTATACATGAAAAGACCCCTTTCTCTGTGCTCTTGCTCTCTTTCTGTGTCACTTCATCAGCAGTTGTCTCTGTTGTTGTTCCTCTGAGTGTTGGCAGGGAGGCAGTGCCCTCCTTGCTGCAAGATCTGCATAATGAGTTCAGATGAAGCTGGAGCTGTTGATGTTGTTCCCCTCTGTACTTCTCTTTAGGAGGAGGAATATTCCATCAGTGCAAGGCAGTGACAATACTGGAACTCCAGTTCTGTTATTGCTTCTATTCACGTCTCAAAGGTTTTGTTTTTGTAAGGCATGCGACCACGGAGGGAGAAGGAAGGCCCTCCAAGCAGGACCCCAGTGCAGAACATGCCCACTGACTGGTGCAGCACAGCTCTTCCTCTCATCAGCCAAGACAATTGCTTTTAATGTCTGGATTCTGCATGCAACACGAATGTGTTCATATTCTTGCTCTCCGTCTCAGTTCATTTCTTTTCTTGAGGGAGCAAAAGGACAAATCCTTTGATAACTTGTTTCCTGGTTAGAAGCCTTTACCTGCTTTCCTGGAGTGGTTCTCTGTGACTGGGAACCTTTGTAGTCAGCTCTTCCAGCTATTTGCCTAAATGGTCTTCAGGGAGACTAAAAGCAGTGAACCAGGAATAGCAATATCTGACTTCAGCCAGATCCCATGGGAATTTAGTTATTACTCACTGGATTGGATTGGCAACATACCTTATACCAGGTACCTGCCAAAGGCTGCATGCCATGAACCTCCACAAACAGCTGTCACTGGTGTGCTCCTTGCACAAGTGGGGCACTGGGTGACATGTTTGCTATAATTAATACTGGGCTCCATACCTTTGCATACCAATAGTACTTGCAATGTCTGAGAAAAAATTCTCAGATTAAAGTATTGATAGTGATTTTAGCCATTAAGTGATCATGTGTCATTGTGTTCACTATAAGCATAAATCCTGTCTTGTAGACAGCAGGGAAACTAATGAGGTTTGCCCATATTCTGGCATCATTACAAGGGGTTCCAGCAGAGAAAAACTGGGTTTGGTTAAAAGGGGAAAAGAAACATGAATTTTAAAGGAAGTGAGGAGAGCAGATCTCAGGACTGCATATATGAGCATTCACGTTTTCAAAGAAGGTTCTTTATTGACAAGACATATAGCGTGCTTTGCTCATTTAAGGAAAGCTTGGTATAACCAGGTTTTGGTTTTGCTGTAATCCACTTTCTTAATAGTGCCTGTTTGGCAAAAGTTTAGGGCCATGTTTTTCATTTACATATTCAAAGTCATTAGTCTGTTTCTATTTAAAGTTAAGTAGAAGAGCTCATTTTTCATGCAGGCCTTCATCTCTATACAAAGTAGCTTGCCAGTCATATACAAAAATGGTAAATTCTATCTAACGTTAGCATTTTTTTAGTATATCCTCAGGTGTTTTATTTGATTGAGACTGTATTCATCTCTTGCAAGAACATTCCACATCCAATTTTAGCCTTAGCACTACAGTGTACTTTGAGGTGTAAATCTGTCAGGTATCCAAACACAGCAGGATACTTTGACAGTTTAAACCCAGTTTTCCCCAATTAGCCTTATGAATAATAAAAGTAGAATGGCCTGTTCCAGTTTTGTACATGTAAAGCAATGACCTAATCAATAGAAAGAATTGGAGGAGAAATCAGAACTGAACTCTGACGAAAGGGAGTCTAATGGTTTCTTCTCTCCAGAAGAATATTCTAAAGTAAATAAACTAGTATTTTCCAAGACTTTTTACTGAAAAGAACTTCCAGCCTGTGAGATTTCATGGCAGCATTGAATGAGAGGTGTTAGGCTCCTTTGCACCTTCTTGAAGAGCAAAAAGAACTTATAAATTAGACTTCTGGGAATTGTTATCTCACAGCTTCTTCTAACAAACACAACAATTTGTTTTAAAGGCTTTCACCAAAGATGTCATAAGTGGTAATCCCTATGTTGTAAGTGGGTACTTAATGTGATTTAACTTAATGCTGATGATGCAAAGCTATTCTCCCCTAAAGCCCCAAAAGAACATCCAATTTTCTGGTAGACTAACACTCCTGCTTACTATCATAGAGATAAGTGACTGTTTAATCAGAACAATAAGGAATATTTTCAAACCCAAGCTGCAAAATTGAGTGGTCACAAAACTGTTCTTTGTGAAAGTTCAGACTTTGAATGTAAATGTCACAAGCTGAGTTTTTTCTTTTTAGGAGTAGTTTGAATTTCTGAGTGAACAGACATGTACATCCAGGCATTTTGCATCATCTTAATGGGTGTACTGGTGAATAACATTATTAATGATATCAGTAGACATGGTCTAGTAAGGAAAAGGCCAGTGCAAGCCATTTGTGTAAATTAAGTAAAGAAACTGAGGAATAATGAGTTTTATTTCATGTCTCTCTAAAGTGCAGATAATTCTAACAGTTTATCCAAAATAATGCTTCTCACATCACATGCTTTTTGTGGATTCTGTACCTGCAGAACGGCACAAAAGAAAATGTCTCTGGCATCATTAACAAAACATGCTAACAGTAATATTTGAAAAGCTTCAGGATGCAAAGTAGAAGCAAAGGCAAACTTTTCAGGAGCTTAAGGCTGCTCACTTGGGTCTAATATAGACTTAGCACTTTGCAGGTCAGTGGCTCTGCTATTTGTCTCTGACCTAACAGATCTGGAGTTCTTCACATCAAAACCAAGTCTTGCTGAGCTGAGATCAAACGTGTTAAGGTAAGGATCTTGCCAGTGATTTATCGTGCCAGGGAGGGTGATCAGGCCATAAGGGGCCACTGCAAATGAAGCTGACATTCCAGCAATTTCTCATGTGTAGTTATAAGGTAATTTTCTCAGGCAGAGCTTTTAAGTCAAAATAAATTTGCTCATTGTATTTTTCTGTGTTGTCCATAATGTCTGAAATCTTAGAAGGAATATTTATTTATGCAGCACAGCTAGTTTCTAAAAAAGAACTTGTTCCTGGTGATGAACATTTAAAATGGCAGTTACCTACAAGGGAGATTAAATTCTTCCAAATAGCAGAACTTGTTTCCCATGTACAGATAAATAGCTTACACTGTTTTCTGTCACACATAAGAAGCACACAAGACTTGCAATGCACAAACAATACAAAACACAGGAGAACTACACAGAGTAATACGAGTCTTGTTTGTACAAACCCCTCCTCATTCCCACCATTTCAAATGAGTGCCTGTGGAAGGGTTTCCAGGATCAAGTTCTTAATAGCCACAACTTCATTAAAGCCCAGTGACAGCCCAATAATTGATTATGTAAACAAATACTCCTCCTCTCCACTCTTGATTTAGTAGATTTTAAAAAATCTTTCATTATTTCACTTTTTAAGGTGCAGTAAGTGACATCAAGGATCATACTCCATAAAAGCCACTGCCATCCTTACCCAACTCATCCAGTAATGCTTTGTCTTTGTAATTAGTGAAAATGGAAAGCACTGTTTATTTTTTAGTCATCCTGGTTTCACAAGCAATGTTTTCTGATGCAGTTAAAGAGAGTAAATGTTCTTTTTCCAGCAATTAAAGAGTCCTAATGATGAAATGCTGATGAAAGGATAAGTAAAGCTTGGGAGCTTAGTTTCTTTTGGAATGCATGAAATATTACCTGAGCTATGTTATTACTTCTGTATTGTTCTACTAACAGCAGATAAATTCTTCATTAACTGAAAAAAGTAAAAATTACTTTGAGTAAAGCCTTTATGTGTTGCAACAAAAGTTTCTTCCCACAGGTTTCATAAGGCAGCCAAAAGGAGTGAAATATTTGTGGTGGTTATAGTTCAACACACAATACAATCTGAAGTTTCTTCTCTTTAGATTAATTTTCTTGAACAATCAGGCGCAAAATAATCCCTTTAATGAGACTGAATTGAAATAACGGATGCTGTATCAGCATGTGGCACAGTGAGAAACTAAAATAGAAAAGGGTATCATCACAGTTTGGTAGCCTGGGTTTTGTGCAGGAAATACTTGGGGGGAGGAGGAAAGTAAGCATACTACTGCACGTTGTTAAGACTTATTTAATCTTCTTAACTAATTACTCACACTTCCTAATTCAAAATCATACAAACAAAAATGTTTAGATAAGCTGGGAGTTTTTTCAAATGGGTACCCCCTACAGCTTAGAAAACAAACATGACAGGTTTCCCCTGTCTGATGTGCTGCCATTTGCAGAAGAACAGACCCAACTCCCAGAAAGACAGAAGACTAATTAAGACAGGAAGACAGGCAGGTCAAACATTTGGTGTGAGGGATGTGGGACATAGGGGAGAAAAAATCATGTTACATTCCACTTTCACAGCAGACTGACGGGAGGCTTCAAGCCCTTTCTCTGATTCCATTTGCTGCTCAGAGACCCCGGATTCCTCCGGTTTCTCCTCCCATCACACCCCTTTCCTAGCACACCATTCCCTAAACCTCTTCTGTCTGTGAGCTGGCTCAGTGGGGGACTTGCCCTCTCTGTCTTTAAGCACTTGAACAACATCCAGGTGAGCAGAACAGGGCAGCAGCCCCTGCAGACAGGTCCTGCTTTGCCCTCCCACCTCTCTGGGACTGAAAAGAGACCGAGCTCCTGCCACCAATAGGGCTTGATCAGGGGAATCCTCCGGCTCATGTCGGCCACATTGAAGCCTGACTTAATTTACACAGGCTGAAATGTCACTGAACCTTGATGTACTCACCTCTTTCAAACATTTGGCCTCTGATCCAAAGTCCACTGCTATGGAGCACTGGCTTTAATTTTGGTAGAGTTGACTCAGGCCTTGCTACTTGGGATTTACACCCAGAGAAGGCAAACACCCTGATCTTCTTATCAGACACCTACCCTTGGCACAGGACTGGGCTTGCAAAAACAAAATTGTACCAGAGCTGGCTGCACTGCTGCACTGACAGCAAAACCAGAGCAGCCTCGCTCACTTCTTGGGCTTTTTATTTCCGATTCCAATTTTTTGATCCTGCTGCTGTACTATGTTTGTGAAGGTTTAAAATTCTCCAATCCTCTCAGTACACTCACACAAGTTTGCACTCTTGATTTCTTGAGTGCAATTTCAAGCTTGAATTTATGAAGGAAAGCCCCAGTTATGGTACACCACATCCAAAAGCTATGATATTATCCATCAGGCTCTGTGGTCCAAATGAGAGTTTAAAAAAGATTAAGCACTCCACAGCATACAGAGCTTTAGAACAGAGCTCTTTTTCATTTTAAATTTTTTTCTTTTCTTTTTTTACTTTTTCTATTTTTACAGTGCAGGGGGTGTGAGTAAGGAGAGAGAAGGACAACCCAGCAGCCAAAGAGGAAAAAGAAAAATCAACATATTCTGGTTTTGCTTGGCCTTTCAGACCTCACAGGCTCTAGAGCATATGTCAAATTTCTAGTGAAACAGTTTTGTTTCCCAGTACAAACATCCCTCTAGAGGCTGTTGCCACTGATTCCTTTTCCTCAACTGGGGCCTGATTCAGCTCCCACTAAAACCAGCTGGATTTTTCCTTTTATTCTGCTCTGGACTTCTTGGACCTCTTGTAGCTGAAAACCAGCTATGCCCATGGGAGCTTGCTTGCCTGAATTAAATTTGGTGCAAAGTTGTTCCTGTACAGTTCTCTGTTACTCTCATACAATTGTAGTTCCTCCACGGCTGAAAAGCATCTCACTTAAGAACCAAATCTGGGTAATTTCTGAGGATGATTCTGCTCTGGGGTAATGGATGATATGAGAACCACCTGTGCTGGGGTGCTGGGCCAGCCAGGCTGCCTTGGCTAGTGCAGGGGTATCCCCTGAAAGCAGCACAGCCACTGGCACTGCCCAGAGAGGCTCATTCATGGCTCAGAAGCAGGATTCTGAATTGCCAGTGCTTGGGGAAGTTGGCTTTGAAGCCCATTGCTCACCTTTTGTGAACTGCCAGCAAGAAGCTGTGACTCTTGCTGGTCCCTGAACAGTCCTCTTAAAAATAAAATTAAGTGGTACTGCTGATCCATCACGGGTCATTCAGCCAGCAGACTGCTGGCATTGGCTTTCGCTTTCCAGTGCCTTCTTATAAACCAGGCTTTCGCTGATTCCACAGCCAGCTGTTGGTTTCCAGCCACTCCCAGGAGTGCCTCACAACACACTCTAGAATGTGAGAGATTTGCTGTATCAAGACAGCCATAAAAGCGAAGGAAAACAAGGCCTGTGAAAATAAACAAGCTGCACCTCTGATTGGCAATCCCACCTAGTTCATTCCCTTACAATCGTACTAATCATTAGGACTCTTGAAATGTTTCCCAAGGAGAGGAAATGAAGTTGCTGAGATGGGAAAGGATATGAAATTTCCTGACCAGACTGAGGCACAGGTGCCCAGTATCTGGGATGTTATGCAGTATTTACCAAGGGAAATGCTGCTGCTGGATTTTTTGCATGCCTCTAAAATTGTTGTCCGTCTCCCCTCAAAAAAGAAGTGCCATTATGTACTTCCTAATGCCTCCAGCTCTGAGAAGATGCTGAGGGCCAAGCAGCTGTGATTCTCTTATAAAGTACTTTGGCATCTGATGCCCCCTCCCCCATCTCAGCAGATTTAGTGTCAAAAGCTCTCTAAGGAAAAAGCCACATATGGAAAAAAAGATCTTTGATGGAATGAAACTATAACCAGCTACTAAATCAATTGAGTTAGGAAATTCCCATTCCTTCCTCCATTCATCCAGAACCAAATCTCCTGTGGGAAGCCATTATTATTTGGATGTTAAAATCCTCTTCCTGTACCAAAAAACATTTCTGGAGCTGCAACAGCACAAAAACCTTGTTTATTAAATCCATGGGAAAATAATTCCACTTCCAAAGAGCTGAATGCTGGGCCACTGTCTGTGCACTGCCTGAAGTTCTTAGTTAAACAGCTGGGGAGTCTGAAGAAATTGTCTCATGACATCATCACTAAGCAATATCGAATTAAGAATGTAGATCATCATTTCACTCACACATCATTTGAGAACATTTTCAAGAAAGGAAATGAAAAGTTACATTGTTGCCACCTGTGTTGATTACTCCTATGAATTAAGAGAGCCCAAATCTTTTTTTTTTTTCCCTGTATGTTTTAAGGAAAGACAATACAAAAAAAGAGAGGCAGTGCACATGCAGGAATCCCCAGTGAAAGTAAAAAACAGTTCAATTTCCAAAATCCAGGGCTAGCCCCTGGCTCAACAGCAGAGGGAATTTGAAGTACCATGAAATTAAAGCTCCTTCAACTAAGAGCTGCAAAGGAGGTATTAGTTCTGTGCTTTATTTTAATTAATTATATTTATACACACACTCATAAAGATAGTTTTTTAGTATTTCCTTGCTGGTAGATAGTGATGAAAACACAAAATAAGTTTTCTCCCTGGTCAAAATTTTGCTACTGCAGCACTGCAGATCAGAATGTCCAGCCTGGGTTTGTACGCATTCCTTCCTCTTTGAATACTTATCCCTCCAATTACCTGCATGGTTTAAAATGAGTATTAAGTTGCTAATTATTACTAAGCGAGCTGGGATGGATGGCTACTGAAACAAGAGATTGTAGATGTTTATTTGCAAAGCTAAATTTGCTTTGTGTTATGCTAAAAACATTTACTCTTGGCTTGATTTCAAAACTGATGAGCATCCAAAATGCTATTGAACTCAGTGTGTAATGCTTGTGAAATGCAGGTCTTGTGCAAAATGAAATCTATGATTTTCTTCCAACTACATGTCAGCAGTTTCAAAGTAACTTGGAATTTTTACATGGTAACATTGGAGTTTACTTTTCCTTTGTATATTCGGTGTGATGAGGTATCGCCAAGGCTCTGAACAGTCACATAACCTGTAGGATGAGTCAGATTGCTTTCTTGATCAGCCTTGTGGAACTCTGTCAACAGAGTCCATATGTAATGAGGCACAGGCAGGATTTGAACCTAGTGAAGATATGGTGGGACCATTATCTTTCAAAGTTCTAGCAAAAGATCTGTGAGAACATGTGTGCATGAGCAAGAGGTTATTGTCAGTACCAGGAGGGATGTGACTGTTCTCTTTAGGAAAATCCATGCCCTCTCCATCTTTCATTTGGAAAGGAACAGAAATTGGCCAGAGACCTGTGTGATGCGATGGCAAACAAAATGTTTGTGTATTCCAAGATTTTTCAAGTACTCCCTTCTTCCCTTTGCCTTTTGGCACAATGCTATTGATAGCACCCAACAGGCCAGATTATTTAACTACCACAATACTACATAGCAAATGCATGACACACTGTAGAGTTTTTCTTCTCCCTACTGCATATCACAAAAGGTAACACTAGGACTCAAACAAAAACAGATTACCTCAGTAACTCCTGGAAAACTCAAGTGGTTAATCAGTTACCTTTTATTTACATATATGTGCTTAATGCTGAATTAAGTTGTAAAAACCAAAGGGTGATTTATAGCCCCAGTCAGCCTTAATTAACATTGATTCCAGGGGAATAGTAAATGTGAATAGCCTTCACAATTGAGGTTGAACAATGAACTCACTGGGTGTTGTCCAATTTGTAGCATGATTTACATGGAAGCAAGCCCTTCTTTTTCTAAGGTTACCCCTTTTTTATCTGGTGTTTGGGATGGGTTATATATAATCCATAGATAGGAACATTTGCTGTCAAATATTCTCCCTGATTTAGAGTTAGCCTTTACCATGGTCACTATAAATAAGGGAGGAAAAAAACCCAATTTGAGGCTTTGCAGGGATTCCTTTTTCTTGCAATGTGTCATCGCTTCTCCATTTCTTGGCATTTTTACGAAGTGGCCATAATGAAAGTCAGATTAAATGTACAGGATATATACATTTAATCAACAGCCATTGGAGTCAGTAGAGCTGGAAGAGTTATAAAAGCCCCTGTGAATGCAAATTTATTGCAAAAGAATCTGTGTCTCGGTGGTAGGAATATCTGCTGAATGGTACTACCTGACACAGAACACCTAAAACTTTCAAAAGTGAGTTATTTAAGTGTAAGGCTTTGCTTGTAAAGCCGCCAGCTGCTGGATTTCAAGACTTGAAACTGTTCCAAAACATGGGACTAGGTACTTTATTTGTGCACTAGAGTAAATACTCTGATTTTACTGCCAATTTAAATGTGCTCAGTTTACAGTAATGAGCTTGTATAGGCAATGCCTTGTTTATAGAAAGTGGAACAGGAAGAAACTAACATTAACCATTAACAGTAGCAATTTCTCTTGCTTTCAGCTCTAACTTTATGCCAAATAGATCCTTCCCATGTCCTATCTGAAATATTTACTATTACTGTTCTTTTTCTAAGTCAGTGGGATAAACGGAGCATTCAATAAAATCATACAGCTTTTCCTTCCAGTCAGCTTGAATTGCAGCACTCTAGTATAATTCCAAGAAATTCCACTATTTCTCATTCCTATGGTGAAATGTATTTCAAGAACAAATATATGTCCTGTGAACTAGCAAACCTGATGATAGGTATTAATCCCAACAGAATAGACTTAACATTTTTTAATCTATTTTAAAAAGAACAGACCACTTCTCTAAGGGAAGTGTACTGAATTGTGGCTGCCACAATTTCTCAGGTTCTTGTACTCAACCAAACTGCTTTATTCTTTCAATGCAGCTCACACAAGAAGCCCATGTGTTTATGTACATCCTGTCACCTTAAACAAACATGCTTACATCTTCTCTGGCCATCTGCTCCTGAAGCTGGAAGCTTTTCTCCTTTCCCCTTCCTCCTCAGCACTCCTGACACACTCACTGGGTGCAGAGTTAACTCTGAGAAAACTCAGTGGAAAGCATGAAGTAAATTCCTTCTTTCACACAGGTTACAGATCTCAGTGTTTCTTTGCTTCACTTACAGTCTCAAAGTGACAATGATACACCAGAGGATTTTGGCTTGTGGCGTTGGTCACTACAGATCATACTGGTGATTCTTTCACTATCTCATTCTGGGTTAGCTCCAGAATGTCCCAACAGGGACCAGTATGGGGCTTGCCAAACAGTGTCATCACTGAGCGGGAAGACACCAGCACAGTCTGAGGAGCTCACAGTCCAAGGACACAAACAGGTTGAGGAAAAATAGGGCATGCAAGGAAAGCAATGGTAGTAGTGTGGTAGGTCCTGAGTTCAACAACCTCTGAAAACCTAAACAGAAGGGGCAAGGAGGAGTACAGAAAGGACAGACACTGGAATGGATGGAGGGGCACACAGCAAAGAGGCTGAAGTTTGAGGCATAGGGAAGATGAAACACAGAAATGCATCCATAACAGCAACAGCACATGGAATTGTTGGTTTCTCTGTACAGTTCTATCATCAGGCACAGGGTCCTCCTACACACGGCCGGACACGAGTGAGCTCTGGGGCAGGAGCTGTGGCACTGCAGTCACTGTGGCACCCAGCTTGAGCCAATAAGCCCTGCTGTGAAGAACACAGCTACAGGACTTCCATTTGGCTTGGAGAATAGGTTTGAGCAAGCTCATGTCTGGTAACTGAAAACTCTACAGATGTATTTTTGCCTTCAGGTATATAAAGATGGACCAGTTTCTCTCACCTGTGTATCTCTGAATGGAACTGAGACTCCTCAAGATTTCAAAGGGTCCCTGTGTTTATAAACACAGCCCTGTAATGTAAAAAAAAAACCAAACCAAAAAAAAACAAAAAAAAACCCCAAAACAAAAAAGAAACCAAACAAAAATCCAGGTGGTAAACATTCCTTCTCTCTGCGTGTGAACTCCTGCTTTCAGTGGAGTCAGGGGTAAAATTCCTGTGTATTTCAATGAGGCCAGGACATCCTTTTACAGATTTGAAGTTGTATTTCATGGAATCCAATAAAAGTACATTGATATCTGGATTCCATGGAACCCAAATGGTGCCTGGACTTTTTGAACACTTTCATTCTTAGAAATATTTAAAAGACAGAAAGAGTCTGAATACCTGGAAAACTTTTCACTCAGTCATTTTCATGCAGTGACTCCTTTAATACTTGCTAATAAATAATTGCATCTTGTTCTTAAAAGTCATTCAGCAGAAAATAACTGACATGTATGCAGCTACCAGTAAAAATCTACTTTAAATAAACTCATTTGTCATTACCTTTCTCAAGACAGCTGTTGTCAGCACCATTACCATTTAAATTTGTTTTGCCCCTGACAATTAAAATATCAGCACTGAGAGAATGTAACAATTTCCATTGTTCCTAGCAGATAAGCAAGTTAGTTTTGTGCTGCAAGCCGTCACTGTAGCCATAATTAACTGACTGTGTATTGAAGAACTGTGATGTTTGAGATTATTCAGCCTTGACTGGGATGTATCAGTGACTAAATGTTTACTTACTGAACTGAGTGATTACTCCAAATCCTTGTCTTGTCTCCAGCAGTTTCAAGGCTTTTTCTCTGATACAGCTATTTCTTTTTTTAGTTTATTTGCTACAGTTTTTGAACCAAATTTGAACATCAACCAATGTTTAGACTTTGATGTTGCTTCTATAATGACACTGCTATAGAATACAGAAAGACATCAGGGGCTGACCTCAGCCTGAACTCTTGAAAACGGTAATTTTCACATGCAAAAATAAGTTTCAGCTCTTTTGTATTAGAATCTTCAGCTTTTCTCATGAGTTTATTGTTATATACATTACTGTTTGTTCATGTAAGAGACCTGATGACTTTTCTTCCTTTTCTAGATTTTCATCAATAATGAGTGGCAGAATTCTGAAAGTGGAAGAATATTCCCTGTATATAATCCAGCAACAGGAGAACAAATCTGTGACATTCAGGAAGCTGACAAGGTGATGTATCCCATGAACTGCTATATGTTTAATGTATAAATTAAATGTTTAACAGATAATAGAAATGTATAACTAGATCAAAGCAACCAGTCCAGAATAGCACTGTTCAACAGTTCTTTCATTAATCATAGTTCCAAAGCCTATCATGTGACTAAGGTTGTATAAGAGCAAATTCCATAAACCTGCTTGTGTTATTTACCTGTGTCTTCAATTTTCTTCTTCCTTCTTTGCAGGTTGATACGGACAAGGCAGTGAGGGCAGCTCGGCTGGCTTTTTCCCTCGGCTCCGTTTGGAGGAGAATGGATGCCTCAGAAAGAGGCCACCTTTTGGATAAGTTAGCAGACTTGGTCGAAAGGGACAGGGCAATTCTTGCTGTAAGTGGCACATAAAACTCAGTAGTCAAATCAGTTGTCAGTTTTACATTCTGAGAGCCAATTCATTCATGAATGGGTCGATATGAATTGTATGTGAAAACCACACGCAACTTCCTGGCTGAAAAGGCTCTGTCACTCACAACGTGATGCAAAACCCATAGAGGCCAACAAGAGGCTTGCAGTGGGCTCAGATCAGCTTTAAATCGGACGTCGCACAGAAGCAGGGGTGTGCACATGTGCGTGCCTGCCATGCACACCTGTAACTCTTCTAGAATAAGAAATGGCAGGTTGGGGGGATCTGTGCAGACAGGAGGGAAGGGCAAGTGAGGTGCTTAGGGCCACTCAGGCAGTGCCCGAATCCTGGGTGCGGCTCGGCTGCGCTCTGGGATGAAGCCGTCGGAACGGTGGCATTGTTAATGTTGTTTTCCGCATGTCAAGTGCTTTGAACTAAGCCCATGAACATCTTAATTCCAGCTTTGTCAACACTTAAACCATCTCACCGCCGGCGGATACTGTAAAACCACCGTGGGGAGAAGGAAGTGCACAGCAAATCAAGTTTACGCTGCCTGTCATTTAATTTTTATTTCTGGAGCCAAGTTCTTTACTGAGTTGCACTGCAGGCAGTGCCATTAATTGCTCTTGGGGATATAAGTCAGTGCAGAATTAGGCCTCCATTCTTCTCTAGAGAGACTCATTTGATGGTTGGTGTGTAACACACAGGCGTCCTTTGCCCATTCTTAATGATTTCTATTAGACAGCTATTGAGAATGAGTTAAGCTACTCAACATCTTAGGCTATTTTATTGGATTTTTTTTTTGCTAAATGATCTTAGGAATCCCTAAGAGCATAGCTTATAAGATACTTTTAAAAATAGGAATATTAACTAAAAATATAAAGACATTAGCTTGTTAATTTATGAGCTTCCCTAGAGGAAAGTTTGTTTATTTGATGGCAATGAATAAACTGGCTGTACAGTATAGATATCTCAGACCTCAGCAGGAGTCTTGGCAACCATATAGAGAAATTTTTATATTCACATCAATTATATAAAGAGGGATGTGTCCATTCTTCTCTTTATGGATTCAGATCATTAATACAGGGTTACAAGGAGCCCCTTCTAAGCTGTTATCATTAACATAACAGAACTCAGTTTGACAGGCATTTTTATCTTGGCTCCTGATTAAAGCAATTCAGCATTTATAGATCTGGACCAAACACAATGGCTATTAGGTTCAAAGTACAAAAAGGCACATGTACAGGCATGTGGATACACACATAAACCCACAAGACAGACAGACAGACAAACACACGTAAACACACACATACATTCTTAAAATCATAGCCATTCCAGAACACTACAGAAGAAACCAGTTTGGGTTTTTCAAGGAAAATACTTTCTGTTCACATTTGCAAAAAGTATCAAAGGGGATCAGATAATTGTTCTGAACCTTCTGGGTTAAAATTACACCAAGGTGCAACTGATTGGTCTTCATTAAAATCTTTGTCAAGAGCTATTAAGATGGTGAATATTAGGTACAATAGTGCAAAAATGTTACTATACTTACATCTCTTATCTTCTTCTTATCTGGCAGACTATGGAATCACTGAACAGCGGCAAACCGTTCTTGCAAGCTTTCTATGTAGATCTCCAGGGAGTCATAAAAACCCTGAGGTATTATGCTGGCTGGGCAGACAAAATCCATGGAATGACCATTCCTGTAGGTAAGGGGAATTAAAGCACAGCTATGCACCTAAACCTTTTCATGGCCAGAGTAAAGCTTAGTAGCTCACAGCTTCGTGGAAGGCAGAGGAAAGCCTGGGTTGCTCCCACAGTGGGTAGTGTGTTGCTGAAGCAGATGTTGAAAGTCAGCAAGGGCAGGACTTGTTCTGCCCCACATGCACATGTGTGGAGGGCTTGGTTTCTTTTGCATGCATCCATCTGAGAAGGAGATAGCTCAATACCTACATTTAAATATTGATACACATATAAAAATGGATGAGGCATAAGCCTGAAAAATACCTTGGAACTCATGAAAATAGTGTTGGGTGCCTGTTTAAGAAACAGTATCATTATGTATAGATCTTGTTTGTATATGTCTTCTTAATGCTTATGCAAATAATTTTACCTTGAATTAACAACTGAATCTAAATTATTTTATATTTCGAGAGTGTTCTTAATGTTACTGTATAGAGCTACATACACATGAGATATATTTTGTTATAATGCTTCTTCAAATTATTCAGTGGGATGAGTTTTATATTGGAAATATGAGATAAACTTTCATGCATGCTAGGAAATTACTGTGTTCTTATTCTTTTGCTTAAGAGATACAAAAAAATCCTTACCATTATTTTTATTTAACAAGTCTCTTCCTCCTGCCCCTCCCTCCCAGCAGTTTAACAAATACCGGCTGCACTGTCTGATGCAAATATATTCATTTGCAGTCTGGACTAGATGTACCAAGTGCCATAATTACACATCATGGCAAAATAGCAGAAAATTATTTTATGTAGGTGCAGTCATTAACATAAGTGTACTCATCTTTCACTTGCATAAAATAAATCTCTGGAAAAACATTAAGGAAAATGGACATTCATTATGTGTATTCTTTTTGGCTTCATGGTGCACATGTTCATTGCACATGCATGTTTACTCCACTTTACCCAGTAAGGCCAGGAGGGCACCCTAAGGGGTAAATGCTCCTTGCTGCTGCCCAGATATTTCCCTGGTGTTTCACTGTGTGACACAGAATCTGCAGTGCACTCACTCACCTCTCTACAGCAAAGCACCAGACTTCCCAAGTGAGGCAAGCAGATATATTGAAAATGTGCACCTAAAATTTTCAGAAGGGAAACATCATGTAACTCTTTTTGCAGTGTGACTCGTCTTGGTGTTCTACCTTATTAAAATTGCAGCTTGCACTGACTGGTGTTTATCTTCACTATCTTATTTTCACAAAAGAAATGACAATAATAATATTTCAGGTGTAGACATTCCTGCAAGGACTCAAAAGTTTTCCACAGTCATTTAGGCTGAGATTCGTAAATCCCAGTTTTGCTGCTTGCACTTCACATTTAATCATACAAAAGTGCAGACCACACCATAAAATTCATGTATTCAGCAAATTTCCTGTTCCCTAATCTCTTTCTCCCTGGTCAGTGAATGCCTCCTTCTCACTCTTTAGCCCCACAGGTACACAGAAATTAGGTCAGCCACCAAAAGGCACTGCCTCAGTGCAAACTTCGTGCTAACACAGTTTCCAGTAGTGTAGAATCATAAGTCTATTCACAGATCTTCAGGGGATCAATTAGTTCTTCTTCGTTTAACATTTCTCTTCATTCCTCTGCTTTCACACCATAAATTTGTCATTCTCGTGAAGCTGTTTTAGGGCAAAGCCAGTGTTCACTTACCATCAGCTCACCAAAGATAAACAAGACAACAAAACCAAAAAAACCTCACTATTAAATCTTGTCTTTCTATTCAGTGTGCTAATAATCTGAAACCTCCCAATCTTTTGTTGTTGCTGTTTTTGTTGAAGTTTTCCTGTAAAATAAAAATAGGCAATTGATAGACAAGTAGAAGAAGAAGTGTGTTTTACAGTCACATTCCTTTTGGTCCCAGAGCTACAAAACCTTCAGACTGCCCTTTGCTTGCTCCCATGCGTAAAGCCTTGATGATTTAAATTAAAACAGAATGAGGCTAGACCAGAAACTGTTAAACTAATAAACTGAATGGAGCAGAAATGTATCTTTAAAGCAATATATGCTGTGATATAGTTTAAAGAAGCAATTCAACTCTCCTCAGCCTCTTGTTTACTGTGTCCTGCTATATGAGGCATGGGACTGTATTATGGTTGTTATACAAATAAAATATCCGTGCTGGAGACTCCTGATGGAAATCTGAGCAAACACATCTGTGGAAGATATTGCTGTCCCAAAGTGAGATCCCTGGATAAAGGGGACTTGCTTTCTGATTAAAAAATGAAAGTCCTTGGGCCAGGTGCTAAGCAGCTGCAAATTGATCTTGCCCTATTAATATCAGTGAGGACTGAAGAATGTCAGTTTACTTCAGCTGAGTGTATTAAAAAAAAAACAACCCTTTTAACACAAAATTTTAGATCAAATGTGGAATCAGTATCAGGTCCCTCCCAGGCAATGTTCTTCTGGTGGCCAGCTAGTAAAGGATAAGAGTAACAATCATTGGCCACAGTATCTTAGAATAAGGGTCATTAGCATGTCTTAAAACTCTTAAACATTTAAAAAGTCTCCTGTATAATTTCTAAGCACTAGGGATCTTTCTATGCTCGCTGTTTAGAATAATGGAATTAAGCTCATTTAATTCTTGAGCTATTTTGTCACGGTAACAGCTTGTTCAGGGTGGCTCTTAGATCCACCTTTGGCCTGTCCAGAGACATCTTCAGAATAACTTCAAGTCACATATGTTCCCAAAGATATTGTTAGAAAGCAACCTCAAAAATCCCATCTTGACAGAAAATCTGTGGATGATGAACTTTGGAAGTAGGTGTCAAAAAGGGCAGCTGTCTAGAGTCTAGTGGGAGACAGCAGGGAGAGCAGCTCTGCATGGGAGGCAGCGCTCTGGGGAAAGAACGTTCTGCCTACGCTGGGCAGAATTAACCACCATTTGTCTGCCTTGGCAAGAGGTTCAGGTTATCTATAACTGTGTGATGAAGCACACAGACATGTGGCAGTGATTATGCAGTGACAATCTGAAGTCAGACAGTGCTAATGTAACTGTGTTACTGTTATGTTGCCACCATCCTTCTGGCTGAGAACCCACCTCTCACAGGACTACCGAGTACAAACTGATATTTTTAGCTGACTCCTCTGTGTTCCTCTTGAGCACTTAGACAGTTTTGCTTGTATGTACTTCTCTGTATTTTGACTTCTGCTTTGCTTCTGTTGGATCTGATGAATCTTCCTATGATCTGTGAACCACTGCTAGCATCTGTGAAAGATAGCCTGGAAAACCAAACCGATCGTCTCAGTCTGTGACACAAATATTTTCATCTCCACTGGGGAGTTGTCAAACATCTGGAGATCAAAATGTTACGATGACGTTTTGTCAATGCAGCGCGAACCAACTGAGAAACTATTTTCTTCTGCCTTTTCCTGAATCTCTTTTCCTTCTTCCTTTATTTTCTCTGTCCTGTCCCTTGTCTTGGTTGCAGACTATTGTTACCTTTCTCATAATTATTCTGTATTTGGCACCCAGCAGACATATTAGCTACTCTAGCTCAGGTTTCTACTGAGCAAGTCCTGTAAAGTAGATGGATAGAAATAAGCAGACCTGACAATACGTTATTTCTAATCAAATTCAAGTTGAAGTCTTTTCTTAAACCCAAGAAACTTTAGGATTAACCTGTTTATTGTTACCGGATATATCTTAGAGGACATTGCAGCAGGTAACACACTTTCCATTGTGAAGTCAGGCCCTTCTCCAGTATTGCTCAAAGGTGGCTGCAGCTCTGGACTGAATGGGGGAGAGGCTGGGGCAGCCACTTCCCAGCCCAGCCCAGGAGGGAAAGCACATACCCTGTGTCAAACAGAACAATGGGAGCAAAAACCCTGTAATCTCTCCTCCTCCTCCTCTTACTCCTTTCCCTGTCTAACCTTTTCTTATCATGGTAAATCATCTCCTGCCATTAAGCCTAGGTAACCTCATCATTCTCACATACTTAGCTGAAATTATTTTCCCAAGTTAAGAGATTTGAGTTTTTCTAGATGACCAAACACTACAAGCCAAGGGGCATATTCAGCTCATGCCTTTAGCATAGCCTTTCCCTCAGCTGTAGCCTCAGTGAAAAACATCTGACCTAAATTCAGAGAGAGTTTTGTGTCTGGGCTAGTTTATACAGCTATGAGACTCAACTGAGGTACAAAGGTGCAGTAAATCTACTTTGCACAGATGCAGACTGAGCACACTAACAAAGCTACTGCTTAGACAATACCTTAGCTGATCCTTTCACTGGTCCCCACAGAGCACGTCCCTTTCTGGCTCTTTGTTAACTGGGAAGAGACCTGCATGTGTTACCTCAGCTTGTGCGCCCAGACTGCAGGAAGTAAATGATGCTCAGTGATATAAGTCACAAACTTTCCCTCTTCATTCCACATCTAGAGATTGTGGTACATCATTCCATCATTTCACACTGCCTGTGTCCTCAGAGGCAGATGAGTCAGCTGAATGTTACTCTATTATCCCACACTGGGCTGTAGATACACCTTTATATTGCTGAGTTCCACTCATGCCTTTCAGGAAATTGCCTTTGTGACTCTTCACTTCTCTCACCCTTAAATTAGCTGAGGCTAGTAAGTGCTTCCATGGTACTGCAATTCTAAGTACAGCACAGCTGTTTGCCAAGGAACAAAGCAGGTTAGTTTCTGATGGGAAGCCTGCTTCCTTTGTTCCACAGAAAGAACAATTAGATTGCTCCTGAACCTAGGTTTCCCATGCTGGCTCACCAAAAAACACTTCCATGACTTCTTTATTTCTTTTACTGCCATCAAAGGCTGATCCTTAGAGTTTTTTCCCTCCCTGTATTTTATTTTTTTTTTTTTGTTCTGCCAAGTCAAACTGCACTTGAGAGTAAGCATGCTCATCTGTTTCAGATGGAGATTATTTTACATTTACAAGACATGAACCCATTGGAGTGTGTGGACAGATCATCCCTGTGAGTATCTCTACTAGTGCTTTCTATTTATTTTCATTTGAACCAGCTCTCTTTAAAGACACATAAAACATGGTCTTCAGCTATGTGTGTTTTCCATTACGAAAAAAGCTGAGCTCATATTGTTGACATATCTTTAACAGCCTCCCTGCAAATGCTTATTTGAACATGCTAATAGGGTTTAGGCTCTGTTATTAGGAGTTAAGTTCTCAAGTCATAGAATTCACATGATTAAAACAAGCAAAGCAAAACACAGTGTTAATATGCTGTCAGTGGTTATGGATGTTCACACAACTTATGGAAAATTGATGCTTTGCTGTGGTAGTCTCTTTATTTATTTAGTTTTTACTGTGATTTAACAGGCTCCTCAGTTCCTGGGAGAATGTGATGTATTTTAATTCCATTCTTTCCTGCTATTTCTTTTACAAGGCTGGAGGAGAAGAGGAAACTCCAGGAGACACATCATTACAATTAACATTGTGTAGCTAATAGAAGACATGAAATGTTTATTTTATTTGTTGTGAGAGAGAAACACATCATTTCATCAAATCCAATACTCCCCCTACACCCCAGCAGACACCTCGTAATAAAATCTTGCTGAACACTGCATGGGAATTGCACTGAGAGGGTAACTTTTTCAGAAGAGCCAGTTAACCAGCTTTGGCAGAAATTTCAGTGGGAGGCTCACATATAGCTATTAAAATATTGTGTGGAAGCTTTTTTGCTTGACAAAACACTGGGGGACTAATCAGGTAATTCTCTGAAATTTTTGTTGACGATGATTTTTTATTTTGTTCACATTACCACAAAGCCACATTACCACAAGAAACATGGAGCCATTCCATTACAGGAGGAGCAGCCAGAAAAGAATACTTTAACAATTACTTTAAGCCCTTTTTCCCTATTTATATTTGTTATTTTATATCTTTCTAAGGGGTGGCTTTTATGTTCAGCACTCAGCAGAAACCCAGAGAAACGTGCAATGACTCAGACAGTCTGTGGCTACAGCCATCCTGCAAACACCTACACACTCTCCTAACTTGGTCCTTATGAATGAAGGATTCCACAGCTCTGTCCCCATTCCTCAGCCAGGCATATGGATAAGCATTTACTAAATGAGAACCCCAACATCTAACCCCAGCATTGCTGGACATCCCTTATGCTTATTTCACTGAGCTTAACCGACAGACCTGCTGAAGAAACTCAGCCACAGGCTGAGGATCATGCCAAAAGCAGGATTTATTTCATTTAGATGTGTTTTTGTTCAGGGTACTCAGCCACCTACCATACATGTTTGTTCTTCCCTCAGTTTTGTCCTCCAAAGCCTGAAGATGCCTGTCATATCCATCTATTCTAACACCACTGCTGATCTGTTCTATATTTCCTCCATGCTACCACTCCCAGAGGACAGCCCAGGCTGCTGCATGTGCTTGGCCGTTGCCTGAGCAAATACATTATTCAAAAATAAAATTAAACACCAAGTCTAACACTGAACTCCTCATCCTCTTTCACATCCCAGCTTCCATCAAAACATGTGCTCTTTGGCAGTGCTGTAGCATAAACAGGGCTATATAGTGCCCTATAAAACTGCTGCGAGCTCTCCTTGCAATGCCATTAGAAGTGCAGGCTGTTAGCACACTGCTGGCCCGACAGCTCCCCTCCCAGGTTTATGTACTGGAGATGGAATTAAAACATCACTTTGTCTCCGGAGTTTATAAACAACAGAGAGAGTAAAAAATTGGGTGTTCGGTGAAGAAAAGACAGTTGTGTATTTTTTCAAGCTAGCCAGGGGCTAGAGAGATGTCTGAGAGTGGCAGCTGATATGCATCAGGCAGCAACACGTTCTGGCCAGTGGCTGACTCTGTGACTGATATTTTCTATTCTCCTTCTAAAAGAGACCATTGTATGCATTTGTAGGAGTGATTGTGCAAACATAGTGATTTTATTACTCTGACATTTTCACTAAAATCAGCAGGACTATCTACTTAACCTGCTAGGATCAGGCCTTGGTGCAAAAGGCTCATTACTTTTATCTTTATCCAAGGCAAGTTTGTGCATCGAACTAATATAATTCACTACATCATCTGCTGCAGTTCCATGAAGTTATAATGAATGACAATACAAAATTTTATAGCAGCAAAGAGTTTCTTAACTTGTTTTTTACTGTCCTTTTAACATCTTCCGTATAGATTTCTCAGTAAGAAGTCTTCAAGAAAATGAAATGCTTTGATTGAACATTGACATTTATGAATTTTATTGTAATTGTATCAATTAACGATTGTATAGTTTTGAGTATAAATTTTATATCTTAAAATGTATTAAGGGATATGAAATTTACATCCAAAACTGCTTCAACGTGAACAAACAGTTCTTTCCAAATGTATCAGAAGCAAGACCTATTGTCAAGGGGGAATTAAAAGTGCCAATAGCAAAATAGTAAGTGAAATAAAAAGTTGTGACTTAAAAAATTAACAGATAACAGATTTATTTTTTTTTTATGGAGATTGCAGGTGGGGGTTGTATTTCTTTGTACCAGAGAGAAAGAACTAAGAAGTCACTGTTGTTGCTTTCTTAATGGTAGTAATTTAAAAAAAAAAAAAAAAATCCTTGCTTAGTGCTGGGAAAGATTTATGTTGAGGATCAGCCTGAGAAATAAGTGAGGTATCAGCTTGACATCTTGAAAACAAAACACCATGGCAATATTTTTCCATCTATCAACTTTTTTTTTTCTACAGTGGAACTTCCCCCTGCTGATGTTTGCATGGAAGATTGCTCCAGCTCTGTGCTGTGGCAATACAGTAGTTATTAAACCAGCAGAACAAACACCGCTCAGTGCTCTCTATATGGGTGCCCTCATCAAGGAGGTGAGAATAATTGAGGGGAGTGTTGTCTGTCTCTCCTTTTGGAGAGGGAACCACCAGCACATGCCTGCTTTAATGTGCTCTAACAGTTCTTATAAGTCATGCTTACCTTCATTCATTCCTATTTTGGCAGGCTGGCTTTCCACCAGGAGTTGTCAATATTTTGCCAGGATTTGGTCCAATTGTTGGTGCAGCCATAGCCTCTCATGTTGGCATTGATAAAATTGCTTTCACTGGATCTACTGAGGTAAGAGGATTCACACATTACTGTAGAATGTGAATAACTACTTCAGTCCTTGTGCTGTATTTCTCACTGTCACTGAGGAAAAGAGCTACATCTAAATAACAGTGGTCTGTGCTTCCCAGCTAAACTTATGTACCACAGGACTTCCCAAGCACAAACAGCTCCTTTCCTCCAGCCCCTGCTGTGCTCAGCACCTCAGCAGAGGAGATATGCCTGGAAAAATATTACTGGGATTTCCTGTGGGCTTATGAGGATGTGAATCACATGCAAGTAGGCAGAACATCCCGTGTATATCACAGCACACAAAAGTGCTGCTTTAACATCCATAATTTGTGTATCCTGCTGTACTTGGGGAAAAGGGAGAGGAAGGGAGCAATTTGTGCAAATATACTTCAACTTTGATGCTGCATTCAAGTATATTGAGGATGAGGAGGAGGCCTAAAAAGAAAGGAATGCAAGGAAAAAAGGAGATTGTCCAAGGTGTCGGTTCCCAAAATGATGGAAAGAAGCTGGCCAAAGGATGAAGGGAGTCAGTTGTCTCCTGGATGCCAAAATGCCTTGCTATGAGTCTATGCTGCAGACGTTAGAGAGGAAGCTCACTCTGAAGACGCAGGCTGCAATCTACAGCAAGACTAACCCCCAAAACTCTCATCACATCTTGCTCTCAAATATGTGCCAAGCTGGCTGTTATCAGGGTTGGGGTGGGGATGACAGAGGTACTCCAGACTGAAGTCACAGGAGAAGGGGCCTTATCTCATCGTCTGAAGGCAGACAGAAAGGAATCTCTGTGGGAGTTTCAGGGCTGGTTATATTTAGAGAGTGCTAAACCCAGCCCTTTTTAATTCAAAATCCGACAAACTATTGTATGGAGGGAGCTAAACCCCAGGGATCCAGTTTCTCTTTGATATGTTTGACTCCCACTCGTGGCAGTGGAAGGCTTTATGCATCCCAGGGATACTGCTCTTCACAGTGAGGCAATTTGTTTTTTGATTTGCATCGATAAATTCACTGACCATGCAGCCCTCTAGATATGTGTGAGTATCTCCCTGGTGGGCCTAAAGATTGCGGAGACCAGCTCAATTATTTCAAATAAATTATTCTGGTAGAATTATTCTGTAATTGAGTTTGCAAGTCACACACAAATCTAAATTACCAGTAAAATGTAGCTGCAGTCATATGCCTAATTTGCACACACAGGTGTTTTGCAATTACTATATGCCTGTACATGATTTTTTAATGACAACTTCAGATTCTAATATACTAAGTTACATTCTAAGTCGATGGCTACATCAGATTTTAGATTATTCTATGGAATTACTGTAGTCATTACATCTCCTGTATCCAATTAAGATTAGCATCCTGGAATACTGAAAATTTTAATATGAGCTGATTACCCCCCATAAATTAAGTTGAAACAATTGTTTTCATAAAGATATGTGGTCTCTGTTTAAGATAAATATTCTATTATACAGGATGTTGCACTGTTTGGAAGAGGAAAAATACAGATGGGTTAGGTTTCAAAGTTGTCTCTTGTAGCCAAAATAAATTTTTATTGTAGTGCCAGACAGCTTTAGTTTTAATAGGCGTTTAAACTCAAAAGCTGTGGGTTTTATACTAACTCAGTGCCTACCTTTAAAAGCCTTACTAATAGGAAGTGAAAAGCATTACAGAGATGAAAAAGCAATTCTCTAAGAACCTAAAGCAAGAACAGATGGATCGTTTTAATGCAGAGTTAGTGTAAACTATTCCATATTGTTTCTGATTTCCTGTAACACTGAATTTTTGTAACAGCAAGTCAACATTATAACATTTTAAACACCATGTTCTGATATGAGCCGAACTATAGTCTCTGACTCCTCCAAAGTAGATTTGAATTTCTAGTGAAATAATAATGGAAATATTTTGTCTCTCTGGTACTTATCTGAAGCATGTCAACCATATACTCCAGTGATAGGGATTCCCAATAGCCATTAGGGGTATAAACACCACGTATTAACTCCATTCCTCCACTCCATCCATGCGCTAGTTAAGGCAGTTTGTGATGGGCAAGTTAATGATAAGTACAAATGCAAAGATCTTCAAATTGAGATTCTGAAGCACAGGTTTTTCTCAAGTTTGCACCATGAGGTTCTTTTATATAAGTTCTTTATCTTTGAAGTATACTTATAGCTAATGAAAACTGCCCATTTGCCTGTAAAAATCACCAAAATGAGCTATTATTTTTTTTTTCCTTGAAAGGCAGAAAACAGGCTGCTCCTCCTACTAAAAAAAAAAAAATAATGCTAATGTGTTCCAATATTTGTAGAACTCAATCCATAGAAATACAAGCCAAAAGGCCAAGTTCACAACCTTAACTCTATAAAGTCTGACACACCACACCACAGAGCCCTCCAGCCTCGCACCTTATCTTGCAACAGGACCAGTACCAGATACTCAGAGAAGAGAGCTTGTGTAGAGTGATCCTTTCCTTGCTGCAGCCTCACAGCTTCTGACAATTAATGACTTACACGCTTCCTGGGCCCAGAGGTGCTTGTGGACACCTGTATTCCATGTGCCAATGGCCTTGTCACTCATGCGTTACTCCAGTACCTCTTGACATTTCTGATGACTGGGAGGGCCTCAAGCCCATGCCCATGCAATGACAACACAGAAATAACTTTCAACTTCTGCTTCTGAGTTTAGAGCTATCCAGTGCGCACTCTCTTCTCTGGGTTTTAGATTCTCAGGTGCTCTGAATTTTTTTAAATACCGCTGTTTACTTTTCATACTCTCCCCTCCCCCCACACACAAAACAATGCTTGAAAAAGCATAGAGCTCTTTTTCTCTGGTGCCATTACTGTTTGTTCACTTCTCTCCATCTTTCCTGCTGCCTCTCCTTTTATGGGTTAGCTTGCACACATTAAAAGAATAGTCTGCCAATACTTTAATCCCTCAGCCTATCTGCTTCTCATGAAACACCCTCCTAAGGATCATTTTCCTCTCCCAATGCCCTAGTACATGGATCTCAAAACTCTTCCCTCCACAGCTCACTTGGAAGGGGAAGGATTCTGCAAACATCTGGCAGGCTATGGATTTCACTCTTGACAACTATCACACTGAAAGAAATAAAATCATTCTGAGTATTAAATCCCACCTAAAATACTGTGCCTCCTTGGATTCCAGAGGCTTTCTTGGCTTCTCTGCTTGCTTGGGTTCAATCTTCAGCAGCCTGTTTGGTACAGGCATTTTAACCAAAATGTTTATTTTTACTGTGTTGGTTTTAATGAACCAGGGCTAATCCATGATCCTCCTTAATTACAGCAATCTCCTCAGGCATCACTGACACATTTTTTCCTCATCTTCCACGATCAGATGAAATTTAAACTGCCATAACCAGACTTTCTTCCAGCCAATATGACTATGTTAACAGTTACTCCTATCATTTTCCTACCTTTCCTTGAAAGTTCATAATCAACTTACATATCTCATTACATCTTACTGGATTTCTCCTTGATCCTTCTGGTCCTGAGCTGCAGGGTGAAGCTCCCACTCACTGGGAACATGGCAGAGGTACTGTAAAGCTCAGCTGTGTCCTGCTATCCCCACTGTTTACTGTACATGCCTTTTCCTTTTGCACTGCCCCTCTCTGCCTCGGCTTCTTCACTGTTCTACATATTTTTGTCTGAGTTCCTTTAAAACAGTTATTAGCAATGATTTAATTAAAAGTAGTAATTTATAATTTCTGAGTTTAAGAACATGTCCAAACTCAGGATGTCTGGCATTCCCACGTGGCTGCTGTTAGGCTGCAGTGCTCAGAAATACAGATGTTCTAAAAGTCTCTTGCCCAGTGAAATAACAGTGGGCTCTATGCATTTCCAAGAGAAGTGCTGATGAGGGGACAATTTTTACAAATACCACAAATGCAAAGGGTTTCTTCATATCACTTTCTTATTCTCTGAAAGAACTTTCTGCTATGCAAAAAAGGTGAGAGGCCTTCAAATATCAGAGAAAATAAGCCATCAGAAGGAGGTTTACTCTTAATTTGCCGTTATGTCCATTCAAATCAGTGAGCTCAGTTAAGGCTTTGCAAATACAGCCATTTTCCTGCTGTAAGCTGTCTGCCCAAGTCACTACCTGTGTGCTCCATCTGAATTGGAACTGGTGTGGGCATGGTGTACCCATAAGTTCCTGGTACACAGGGAATAGTTGAGGGCAGTATGTTTGGTGTTTAAAATTAGAAAAGATTATGGAGAGTAAGAAGTTATAAATATTTTAAAATGCAGATTTAAAGCCCTGCCTGGGATAAAAATTGTATTTTGATTGTTGCAAAAGTTTAATGAGTTCTAATAACTTCTGTTTAAAACCAAATATGTAACCTCCAAATCAGACTGGCTTACAACTCCCTCCAGTTGTTAAATGCTCTCAAGATGAGAATTATAGATAGCACACAAAACATTTGAAGTTCTGGCCAACAAGAAATGTATCCTAAGTGGCTGGTTTCCACTTTGTTCAAACTACAACCCATTAAAATGCAGACAGATTTAGGATAGGATTCAGGTCTGTGTTCAGGCAGTTCTGTAGAGTAACCCAAATAAATATCCAACAAATTGGTTTGGATGCCTGTGTAAACAAAAGGTCTATAAACAACTGCAATAAACCCCAGCAAAAGAGTCTGCATTTTGCTTGGCAGAATGTTTTCTTTATGCACTTAGATTAACAAACCATGATCTCATCATTAGTCAACAAGATACTAGAGAGACCATCAAAGCAAACTACGGGAGAGTTGAGATTGATTCATGCCAAACAAATGTTTGTAGCTAACAGCTGTATTACCACTGATTCTAATTTACTCAGCAGGATTCTCCTTTCATTTCCAAAGTGAGATGAATGTCCCAATGCATGATGTGGACAGAATGTCTTCCTACTGCACAGGCAATGAGTTGTGTGAGCTCTCCTGGATCACACAATCTCTTGCTGGTTTTAGGCTTCATGAAGAATTGCAACCTGGCATTTTCTACTTTAGCAGTAAGAATCCTAAATGTGATCTGACCTGTTCTGAGAAGTCTGTGAGCTTATAGTGCTACACAAATGCCCTGTGTAAGGATTTAGGGAGGCTACACTGGCATTCATTGCTGCTCCTGCAGAATCTTTCAAATCCTATCTTGGACAGCTTGTGCCTCTTGAATGAGAAGAAGTTGTTTCCTTTTTCCTTCCTTTGTGTTTTTCCTAGCATATAGAAAGCTGTCCCTGGGCAACTGTTGTGCCTCTTTGCCTACAAAAGATGCACATCAAAAGGAATCACCTTCTTAAACCCAATACAAATAGGATAGTGTATCAGTCCTATCAATGTTAGCAAGAGTTTAGCCACAGATTTCCATGGGGCCAGGATACAACCTATGGAACAAATGAGCTGTTTATATCTTAGGATTCTCTCCAGGAATTTGTGTTTGGGATTTTCTCTTGTGCTGCATATACCATATGCTCTTTTCAGGGCTGCTCTTCACATAGGGCATTGCACAGTCAAATAAAGCTGCTCTTCTTTGTGCCAGTATTTCAAATTTGCTTGTCCTTGCAGGAGACACACCCTGAACGTGCCAGAAGACTCTAAAATGCTTGTCAGAAAGATTTTTGCATATAATCTGGAATTCATAAAAAATAAGGCAGACTGAGTGAGCAGCAGCATGGCTTTGAGGGTTTTGCCAAAACAATGACATCTAGTGTCTCAACAGCTGGAGAGAGAAAACTGTACTTCCAGAAAACATTGAAAATTTCTGTCTGGCCACACCATCTCCCCAAAACTTAATCAATTTCTTATAACTTAAACCACTTACTGTTCTTCAGATATTCTCTCAATATCCCAAGAAATGTACAGAGGGTATTATTTAAAACACCTAACTAACTGATGATGTATATCTCCTCTGTCAAATTTTGCACTGTTCATGGAATCTTCTAATCTATACATCTACCTGTGCAGTTCTTCCCTTCACTGTCTTGTCTGTGGCAGTGTCAAGAAAATGACCTGCTGTTCAGCTAGACTGCAGTTCACCTATATTAAGATGTTCCTTGATGATTTACTGTTTATCTGTGAGCAAAGGAAGGTTCAGAGCAAAGGAGAACCCAGACATTCTAAATGAAAGAGCTGAAGAGGAAGTACCACAAACCTTGGAGGTTTGCTTTTGACTCGTGAGACTTTGAGTGCTCTAACAGTAACAGGCAAACCCACCTGTACCTTTTAGAAACATAGATTTCTGTCTGAAAACAGAAAATTAAGAGAACATGAAAGGCAACAAACTTTTTTTAATTTCTGCATGAAGTATTTAAAAAACTGCTTAAGCCTCCTCTTGAAAGAGACATTAAACTTCCATATAGAGAAGGCATAAATAAACAATCAAATGTTTTAGATCACCATACATTCTCATTGCCCAATCAATGTCACACCATTGACAGTCCAGAAATAGACCCTTCCAGGACTATCCTTCAAATAGCTTTGTTGGACAGGACTGCCTCAAACTACTTTTTTAATCTTTGTTGTTGTTGGTCTGCATAACAAATTGTTTTCTTTGAGATGGACCAAATTACATCTGCCTTACCCTCCATGCAGCTTACAAGGTTATGGTACTTCACAAGCTATCCGGGGATACTCTTGATATCAATCTTGAAGCCTATTCAAAACAAGGATGGGGAGTCAGAGCTTTCTCTGCCAACATTCCTGCTGAATAATCACACAGCTCCATTATCTGTGGGGGAGTCCTCTCTTCCAGCGTTCCCTCTCCGGGCTGTGCTGCCTATTGGGAGCTCAGGGACAGCGCTGAGAGACACCGCGGGAAGCGTGTCCTGAAAGCCCGTGCAGATTGCAACACTATCACTTATCCCTTTCATGCTGTCTTTCTCCATAAAGAGAGGGTCAGTCACAAAAGGCTGCCTTTGTCACTAAATAACCACGGTCCTGGTCCCTTCCCTAAGACTTTTCTCAATGTGTAACTGCACAGAGCACAACGGGAGCACAGTGAACAAAAACGCTGAGCAGCATGAGCCCCATCACCCTGATATCTACACTGATCTCTAACACGAAAGACATAGTGAAGCCTTCTATTAAATTTTTACTTGGAAACTTGATAACAACTTCCCTGTATTAAAAATACCTCAGACCACACTTTTCCAAATTAACACCACTGTCTCAAAGCCCTTTGGATTTAAATATTTGCCATATACACTATACTTAGGCTTGCATACTTGTCAATCACTTGTTTGCATGGAATGCTTGCAAAATCTTTACTTACATGTACAAAAGTGTTTTGACATTAAAGTAGAATGGAAGGCAGAGAGATGAGGGCTGGACACATTGCCCTGGCTTTCTTGGTCTGTCCTGCTCTTTGTGAATTTTTGAGGGGAAATAGCTGGTTGTTGTTCTTTAAGAGAGGGAGGTTCAAGGCAGTCAGGGTGTGCATGGCATTGGCTGGTATGGGCTATAAACACAGAACTCTGGTTTCCAGTGTACATTTTCAGCACAGTTTGAGAGGCTGGAATTTCCAGATGACGTGCTCGATGTATGTGGTGGGGGTGGAAGGCCGAAAGGATCCTTTTTTTTCAGGTTCACTTCTGGCTGTCAGTCAAACATAGCAATAAAATCAGCTCCAATTAAGGGGATATGCAAGGAATTTCATGATAATGTCAACACTCCATTCCATCAATACAGGGGTAAAGAAAAAAAGCTTTTTAGTTTGTCATTGTTTTTTTTTTTTAAGAAAAAGCCTCAGTCACACTCAACTGTGGTATCACCAGATAAACAGTTAATCACAAAGGTACATGAAGTGGTTCACAATTCCTTCATTATCCTGTGGGGTTTTTCCTTTGGTTTTTTTGGGTTAGGTTTTTTTTTTGTCTTTGGGGGCCCTGGTTTCTGTTTCATTTGCTTTCTGATTACTCCAGTGCTGACTTAACTTTCTCTAGCAGACTGCCTTCCATTCTCTAAGAAGTTCAGCTTCTCATCCATTAACTCCTTGCTGCAGGGAATCTCACTCACATAACCTTAGAAATAGAAAACAGGTAGAGAGACCAGAGTACTACATGGAGAAAAAAAGCCCAGCCCTGGACTCACTCCCATCTCACTTCACCTCTTTCTGTGTGACATTAAAACATGTCCCAGTTAAAATAAAGCACTAACTGATGTTCTTAGGCTTCTCAATATTCAACAGGTACTCTTAATCCTGCGTTTTACCATGTAGGAGCCTAAATCTACCTGTGATTACTTCCTTAGCTGCAAAATGGTCACAGTTACACCACAACTGTACAAAACCTGATCTATTTTGGATTTGTTGATCCAGGGAGAGAATTTCCAGGGAGCACAGCTGCCCCTCCAACTGTACTGATGTGGAAGCACATCAAATCTGTAGCTGTCAGATTGCTACTCCATTTAATCTACTCTCATGTTCATTGGTGAGATGTGCAATTTGTGGCTGCCCAGCTGACCCCACAATCTACAAAGACATTTTGGAGGTGATTTTTGACCTCCTCAACCCATATAAAGATTATCTGTGGTGCAGCTGTGGGTCAGGTCTGGGATGGTGCTTTTGTAACTTCTTGCCTACTTGGTATTCTGCTATGTGCTGTTAATCCTGCAGAGGAGGAGGATGATTTCATCAGATTTTGATGTATTAAGCCTTATGAACATGTCAGTGATTTGGATGGAAGTAACTAGTTACATCCATTTCAAATTTCTAATTCAGCCCTCCTAAAATGCCCTAAAAGAAAGCCTCAAGCCATTTTAGCATAGCTGCATAGGGGTGAATGGTACACAAACTTAGTGCCGTGCCTTATCCCCTCTCAATTTCTAGGGGAAAAAAGAAAGGAAGGTTGTCCACTACTCCTGAGAATATGCTTGGAGTGAAGAACCTGCTGGATTATTTAAAGCTCTGTTCTACTGATAGCCAACCCTGGCTGTTAAAATGAACTGTATGACTACATTCCCTGTAAAATGTGTCTCCATTTCCTTTCAGGTTGGGAAGCTGATCCAAGAAGCAGCTGGAAGGAGTAATTTGAAGAGAGTTACACTGGAGCTGGGTGGGAAAAGCCCAAACATTATTTTCGCAGATGCTGATTGTAAGTCAGCACTTCCATATTTTTGCTAAAAATACGATTGCACGATGTCTTTTTCCATTTTTTTTTTTTAAAAAAAAAAAAAAAACCACCTAATTTTAGGGCACATCTTTCATATAAAGTGAAGTGAAGCAATACAGCTATATCTAAAGGCACTTTTCAATCTTACAGAAGCAACCTAAGGTGTGCTATCTTTTATAAAATACAACTTTTGAACCCACAGATTCCTAGTCAACAAGAGAGCAGAAAAAAGGTTATAACCAAGCATATAGACATGGTTTTTTTCCACAGTTAGTCCCACACACATTTGTCATCCTATGCTCTGCAGCAAGGTGACTTAGTGCTTTAAATCTGGAATTCTGTGGGTTTTTTGGTCAAAGCAATTATAAAAAGGGAGGACTTTTATGTACGCTTGATTTGCTAATCTAGTCATTGCAGTATTCCTTTGTTAAGTAGCTGTAAAGGGAGATTATTAGATTTTTAAAATTTTCACAACTAAAGAATTTTGCACTGAAATATCCTCACTGCCACTGTCAGCAAGGAGCCGAAAATTTTGGCAGATGTATGATGTCGTGCAGCTGAGATTTCTGGCACCTGAGAAGGTACAGGACAGCTGTTTAGGATAGGATATAAACATAAACTGGAAGTTTCTGCTTAAATGATCAGCAACAAAACAGGTACAATGTTGATATCTAAACTGTCAGCAGGAGGTTTTGAAGTTAACAGCCCGTTAAGATGAATGAGATGGTTCACACCTTACTCTGAGCTCTTGTTTCAGGCTGGGTGCAGGCACACTGTACTTAATGCCCTTTCTGAGAACTTTGCAACCCCAATAAATAGACTCATAAGGATTTGGTCTTCTCATTTAAAAGGGGGAAGTGAATAGAATGATTTTGAATAGCATGAATTACAAGAGGGGGTTAAAATCCTGTATCCATTTTCAAAACACATCAATATCTGAAAAACTAGGGAAAGCTTGACAACTGCCAGCAGCTTTTCTACATAGAAATGCTTTATCAAGCTGAGAATTGAAATTTCAGCCACAGTCATCCTGGTAAGCTAAAAAAGCTCTTGTCAACTGGAGCCAGACACAGATATTCCAGCCTTCTACCCCAATTACTCATCTCCACTTCCCACCAGATATCACCATAGCTCAAATGTCCCACACCGGCTAACTCAGACCTGAACACCTAAATATTTCTAGTAGAGTGACATGTGCCAGGGGCAGATCTGTGTTATGACCTTCCACTTCAGAAGGACAACTTCTCTCTAGTCTTTCCACAATTACAACCTCCAGCACTTGGCCTAAGATTTAAACTTCAAAGCTCCGATTATTTAGAAACAACAATTGGCTCACTGTTCCAAAGGAGTTGTTTGTTCTGCTTGAGGAACACTGAGTGCTGAAAGTTAGCAGAAAGCATGATAAAGCTCTTGAAAGTTTAGTGCACCAAAAAAACAGAGAAGAATGGTTAGAGCCCCTCATGGTGAAAAACTGTTAACAATAGAGGAAGAAACATTAGTTAAACACTAGTGCTTTCAATCTCCATGGAGCTGCCAGGGAAAATTCAAATGTGGTTCAGGGAACACTCCATATAATTCTTTCTAAAGACCACTGAGGGCATAAAAAGACATTTCTGTTAGACAGTTGTCTAGAATATGCTGAAAGTAAAGCAGTGTTGCTTTGTTTAGTCCATAAAAGATTACACTTTAAGCAATGTTCAAAAGTGCTACAACTGGTAACAGAGGTATTACAGTGCTGTAGGGCATCACTGTTTAGGGTAGGGATGAATTCATTATTCTTGTCTAGTCAGTTATTACACCCAAAGTAAGAATATCTAAATATGACCAGATCCTCTCTCCTGCTTGGGCAGAACGTGTTAGTTGTAACTCCAAGGAAGTTAGAGTAGAGATCAAGGGCTGATTGTTCTATAACAGACGTATAATTTTAAAGCCTTACCTAGTCATCTGCATGGGCCAAGAGGAAATTTCTGTGTTGCAGAAAAAGAATCTGGCTTTTTGGGAAGGACAGGTCTTGCCATTATCAAAGTCAAATTCTCCCATGTATGTGATTTGCTGTAATTCATGTAAAACATGAAGTATTAAACCCAGTGCCAGCTTGGGATCACAGATAAATTTTCCTCTCCTATAGTGGCCCAGTCAGATGTATTTATGTGGGGCACATCCTGCTTCTGAGGTTTCCTTAAGGGTTTTATTTGGTAAATGACATGTTGCTGGATATAAGACACTGGTGAAGTTGTCCTTGCATACCTTACTCCCATTGACTGTTAAAGCACTGCATTAACTTTTCCAGTGGGAGTCATCCTCATTTCTGACCTGACACAACTATGGGATGTCTTGATTTAGTTTTATTTAACCAAATCTTACTACAGAAGTTTCGGGAATGTGGCACTGTGTAACACACACACAGCACTGGTGCAAGGGCAGATTAGCCCATGGTGTTCCAGTGCAACATGTGCTGTCTTGGTTTTCAGTGGACTATGCTGTGGAACAAGCTCACCAGGGAGTCTTCTTCAATCAAGGTCAATGCTGCACTGCAGGCTCACGGATTTACGTGGAAGAATCGATCTATGAAGAATTTGTTAGAAGAAGTGTAGAACGTGCAAAAAGGAGAGTTGTGGGGAGTCCTTTTGACCCAACTACAGAACAAGGTCCACAGGTAAAGGAGTAGGGCTTTGGCTCTACAGCCCAGGAGGTGCCTGGAAGTATTTAAACTCCACCAAGGCAGAGGTCAGTCAGTGCACATTCACTCCAGGTCCAGGGTAGCTGACACAATATATGCTTTCAAGATTAAAATTCCAAAGGAGTAAATAAGCTGTGCAGCTCTGAGGTGTTTCTTGTTAAATAAAAAATCTCAGTTTAAATATCAATGTTTGCCTCACAGTTTTAAGTGCAAGCTTTCACCCCCCAGAATACAGCTGTATTCTGTAAGAATTTTCAGAATGAGCAGTAAGCTGTGAGAAGCTCTTAAAAGTCCCTGTGAGCACTTAACTGTCAAGAACTGTCTACAACCATAACTGTGCTTGGAGATCCAGGAATTCTAAGCAGAAGATGGGCAAAACCAGAAATAAGTCTTTAGAAAATGTTCCTGCCACTAATAACCAGCTGGGCTTATATAATTTTCAGGAAGTTAATCTGGGACAAAAATTAATGATCTGCTTGTTTTGTGCTTGTAAACTAGATTGTTTAGCAAGAGCGTGGATTAAGCCACAAACATAAGGTGACACATCTTAAGAAGTCTGAGCCTAAGGTTACAGTCAGCACCTGCTTGTACATCTTTGGCTTCTGCAGCTCAAAGAGCAGTGAATGGGAACAGGAACCGACTCACTGGAACATCACTTTTCTAAAAACACCTATTTGGACTCGGTTGTCAAGTACATGGTCTGCACATCAAAAAGCTTTTTCTCTCTTTCAGATTGATAAAAAACAATACAACAAGATCTTGGAACTGATTCAAAGTGGCATCACTGAAGGAGCAAAACTTGAATGCGGGGGAAAGGGGCTGGGAAGAAAGGGATTCTTCATTGAACCCACAGTGTTTTCCAATGTAACAGATGACATGCGGATTGCCAAGGAGGAGGTATTCCCATGTGTGGGCAGGATCCTTTTAAAATGTCCTAAATATTACTTTTTTTTCCTTTTGTTTAATTCCTAAGACAAAAGCTTCAGAGTGAAAGTTATGACCATATTAAAAAAAAAGTCTTTTCAGAACTCCTTATGCATACAGCAAGTGACATCAGCTGAGTAAGGAAGCTCAATTTTTGTCACTGACTGTAAGGTCTCAGATATCAAAGAGGAGATGTGGGTAGAATAGACAAGTTCCCCTGAGGCATCTGCTTTGGGAAATTCATGCAGTTTTACAGACAGATATTATCACCATTTATCACTAAATTTTGCTGTGGGAAATTTTAAAGAGTATAAAAGGAGAGAGAAGATAATTAAGAAAGCAGAATAAAACAAGAATAAAATGCCTCCGAGAGGGTATTTTATTAATTATTAATCTTCGTTGCAGATTTTTGGGCCTGTTCAAGAAATACTGAGATTTAAAACCATGGATGAAGTTATAGAGAGAGCCAACAATTCTGATTTTGGGCTGGTAGCAGCTGTCTTTACAAATGACATAAACAAGGCCCTGACAGTCTCTTCAGCAATGCAGGCTGGGACAGTCTGGTAAGCAGAAGTTATCCTACTCCCACTCGTGAACATAAAGAGTTTGACTCACTATCATAATTTCACTTCAGTTTTGCAGCCTTTGTTAAGAATATTTATGGAGCCCATCCTCGTGTGGATCACTGGCCAGGCCATGGAACAGCAGTGGGAAGGTGTTGTGGCTGCTCACTGCTGGGGAATGCTGCTGTGGCTGGAGAGCACCTTGCTTCCCAGGAGCAGGACAGCAAATGCTGAGCGGCCTTACTGAAAACAAACAGGATAAACGAGCCTTTCCAGGAGCACAGGAATCCTGGAGGTTTTACTAAAGGCACAAGGGATTATGTACTTTCTACAACACTAAGGAACTGAGGGGACATATCCTCTCCAGTCTTCAGCACTAGGGAATGCCAACTCTTAAGAGTTTAGTAGCTTGCAATTTAGTATGCCAAACCTGAGTAGACTAAAGATCTGCAAGAAATTGGGGAGAAAAAGGGCAAACTCAAATCTAACAGCTCTTTGTTATAAACTGGCACCGCGGTTTGGCAGCAGATTAACAGTTCATTACTGGAGATATGTCCAAGGGTATGGTGCTCTCCTCCAGCCCTCACAGGTCAAATCCAATTCTCCTTAGGAGTAAGAAGTGGACTGTTGTTTTTGTAGCATAAATCCCTCCTTTCTTTTCAACGTGAAACAAGCTTGTTATTACTAAGAGGTATAGAGTGTCATTAGCTCCACAAGTTTCAGCCTTTCTCTGAGTTATCCAAAGGTCTTTCTGGCAGTGCAGCTGAACTTAATGCCTCTTCCTGTTTTACAGGATAAATTGCTACAATGCCTTAAATGCCCAAAGTCCTTTTGGAGGATTCAAAATGTCTGGCAATGGGAGAGAGATGTAAGTATTACACTGCTGTTTACTAAATTGTTTTCAACTCTACAATTTAATAAATATTAGTGAATGCTTCCATGCAAATTAAGATCCAGAAAAATTCCAGCCTGAGAATCAGGGCATAATATAAGGTGACCTTTAATCCTTATTGCTAGTTCTAAATGCAACTGATTTTCATGGTAAGACCACCTTGGGTTTTTTTTTTGTTTGGATCTCTGTTTTGTTTTGGTTTGGTTTTTTTATCATTGCAAACTAACTTATTGGAATTCTCTTCTTATCCTGAAGGAAACTGAAAATTTCTGAGTATTTTTCTGAACTTGTAACCTATGTTTTCTGGAAGGTTTATTTAGGCATATTAAGCATCGCTTTTCAGAAAGACTCTCTCTTTGGTGCTGCTGAGTACTTGTTGACTCGTTTAGTGTACTTGTTTCAGAGTTGTTTTGCCATGTATTGTGCCTCTCTTGGTAGCTTTTCCTTTCCTTTCTTCAATTTTCACTGTATTTATTAATTGAATTTGAATTGTGTAAAAAAGTTATCAGCTTGCAGATTTTTAAACAATGAAATCAGGCAAAGAGAAGGAAACAAATATGTTTACATCCCTTTGAAAAAAAACACTTGCCATTATAAAGCTTTCTGTCTTTCTTATTCCATTTAGCACTAAGTGCCAAATATTTTGAAATGGAGCTGCACACTCAAATATTGTCCCATGTACCTAATTTAAAGTCTTACCAGTTTCTCATTCTCATTGCAATCACCAGGAAGTTTAGCAATTGCATCAGCCCCAGATTGGTTACGTACCAAGGATTCAATTAATTTCTGTGCAGGAGGTATGTGTACCAGATATGTCTCACCTAAGTTTTCAAAATAGCTTATGGCTAATGGCAAACTCAGCAGTAAAACTAAAGTAAGGTCAAACTCTTTAAAATTTTAAATATGTTGAAGTATACAACTTGATCTATAAAATAAGCTTTATGTAATCTGAAGTATTTTCCCTCATTAGGGAGTACTTTGAATAACACATTCATACTATTCACATTCATGAGTTATGAGGTGATCTCACACTGGCATAAATATGTCAGGTCATCTAACTCTTATCATTGTGAAAATATTCTAAAACTACTAAGCTCAATAGAGCATATGAGTAACTTGACACCCAGGGGTGACCCTGCTGACTCCAGGGAGGTTCAACTGTGCAAGTAAAATATTCACACATCAATGTTGCAGAGTTCTTGAAAGGGGGGAAACCCAGGCAGTACCCCAGCTCTCATGGAAAAAATCTGTGGTAATTGCACACTTGATTCCCACTACAGCTTTGAAAGTATTCATCATAAACAATAAATGTTTGGAATGGCAATAATCTCCATCTCACAAAGATGCCTGAAAACCTTCCTATGAGTAATTATTCTACTCCTTTCAGAACCTCTTTGATCAGATATCACCTTCTAATTCACCTCCTCCACCCTGCATTAATACCTGCATACCTTTTATTAAAATGCCAGTTTCCTACATTCTTGTTTTTAAGGCATACATTTTACAGCATAAATAATGTTGAGTTAGGCAGTTAAAGAAAAGTGTCTACACATAAGTGTGTCATTGCTAGGGTGACACTATGTTACAGCCAGATCATATCTGGGCCACTGTGCTGCCTGTGCCAGCACTGCATTATCTGGGACTTGTTTTGGTCTTGCATTTAAATTCGCAGGTTTTCATCACACATTGGGAAAAAATCAACACAAAATTGAGAACTGTTATACTCATTTGACACTCCCACAAATATACAGGGGTATGTGTATCCTGGTAGAGAACCAGAACTCATGTACACAATACAGGTGATTTCTGATTGCATTAAGAGTACTTATAATATTCTTGTATCCTTGAAGAGGTCTAGAAGACATGGGTTTGGGTTTTTTTTTCATTCATGTTTCTTTAAAGCTTCTTATCGCTACCTGGGAGATGTAAAATTTAACTCCTTTAACTAAAACTTAGGTGGTTCACCCCAGACAGCCACATGTGGCCATTTTACGTTAGAGCTCCCCAAAATTCTGGCCTCTGTCCAAGTGTCTTCAAGGGAAGGAAGTGCCATTCCACTTCAGAACTCTCCTTTAATGTCATAGGAATTGTTCTTGTATGGATGGCTCTGGGATGCAGCAGTGTATACCTGCATTCCAAAAAACAAGTGCAAGCAGGAGAATGGCTTGGAGTTGTAATTGGCTTTTTTTCTCCTGGACTGAGGGAGGGAAGAGAATATGTAATATTTCTTCTTAAAAAGCATTTTGTTGTCCTTCCCTCACACCTACGCAACCAAGGGTCAGCACGATGCAGATTTGACCCAGGGGCTCCTTCCTTTCCGCAGACACAACCTTTGTTCTCACTCTGATACCAAACTGCAATCCCAGAAGACCCAGAGTAGCCATGGAATAGGATGGTTTTGCTCCCTGAATCAGGCTGTGGGGACAATCGAGTCTTTTAACTGAACACACACTGACTCTTCTGTTCTGAATGCCTGGCATAACCCATCTTCCTATTCAGCAAGTGTAGCTTTTTAACTTTTGAAAAATATCTGCCTTAGAATTCATCACAATTGTCCTTTTCCAAACTATTGACCAGAAAACAAACATGTAAAGCCCTGGAGCCACGAGCTGAAGAAATAGACAATAAATGTCTCTAATTTTGCTTGGCAGACCAAGATGAGAGATCGAGTGACATTTGGAACATACATAAAGTCACTCGCTGCTGTCAGCTGGGTTATCTGTTGGCTCACAAAAATGTGTCCAATGGGTGTCTGCAGCTACAGAGCCCTGCAGAATCCAGAAGCTTCCACACAGACACTAACTAGCATTAGTTATTGGGCTTCAGGCAGCTCCTGGTGACAGCTTCCACTGAGCCCTAAGGGAATGCTTCTGATAAATAGCTAAAGTTTTTGGTCATTCCTTGGAGACAAATCCACCACCTTCTACTGAAAGCTGGGAGTGGCGTGGTCCAGATCAAAGGGAACCTTTCACATGTAAAAAAGTCTTCAGTAATATTTTCTTGTGGGTACTTAGACTCTTAAATCTTAAAACAGCCTACTGAATCATCAGTCTGCTGTATCCCTTAAATACCAACCACTCTATCACATATAAGGCTTACCAAGCCAACAGGCACATCAGCTTTCAAAACTGCGGATGAAGTGACGTGGGCTGGTAAATACTGATACTTCTGCTCAAATGAATTAACTTTCCAAGGAAGGTTACAGGAGTTTCACCCCAATGTTATATTTTGTGTAAAATCTGCAGTGTAGAAGTAAATACAAAATGGGTTATGCAACACTGGGGGCCTGCAGAGGGGCTTAATTGCCTTAAACAGTGGCCTCTCACTCCATTCTGAAACACTTATTAGAAGGAGGTTCTGAGGAATTCCTCTGAAATATTCTTTATGGTTCAGTTGGCATTAAGTCCTGCACAGGAGAATCCAGAGGGGAGGCAGTGTCAAATAGTAAACATGCTAACATCATATCCATGCCAGCATATTCTGCATTTTAATATAAGTAATAGAGCAATACTGGGTGTGTCATAGGGGTGAGGATAAAAATTCAGCCAAGAAACAAACGTCTGTAGGAGCTCCTGCAAAAAAATCCTCATTGAGTTAATATGGAAAAGATACTCTACTTCCAGACTTGGACTGTACCTGTTTTGAGGTGGGGACAGTGTTTGCTTTACATACACAGCATCTGGAAGACATAACTTCACTAATGACATAAAGAGACTTCTCCATTACTCAAAATAGGCACAGGAAAATGGAAATACCTGTACTTGAGAGAAGACAAGCACAAGTCCCATGAAGCCATGCAAAATCTCCTCTAAACCTCAGCAGAGGGGCCAAAGAGATGAGGCAGGCTGCAGCTGACTAAAACAAAATGTTAACAGCATTCAGAAACACCTGCTTTTAAAGCATAATCTATTCAAAGCAGAACATGTCCCCTCAGAGCCATGTGTCAGATGACTGGGACCTAGTAGGTGCCTGGTCTCCAGCAGTATGGAGGCAAGGTCCTGTGCCAGGACAAAACAAGGCATTCTACAGGGAATCACAGAAGGGAATCTGAGCAAGCTGAACCCTCTTCCACATATGTGCAAATGGTGATTTCTACTGCTGGATGTTTTGCTAGAGAGAAAAGATCAGCGGGTTAGGAGTCAAGTTCATCTTTATCCACGGTTGTGAGTAGTTAATATTTTTTTGTGCTCAGTGTGGACCTTCCCTTTCTTGAGTGCAATATAAACAGTAATTTCACTGGCCAGTGGGGTAGGTCTTGGTGTTTGGACATTTTCAAGGTCTAGAAAGGACAGAGGACATCAATTCACTCCCAAAAGCTCCATCAACAGACAGTGAGTATTTCTGGGTTTAATGTTCTGTATCTCCTTACCAAATTCTGAAGCCATCCATTTTTCTGACCTAAACTGAACTGCAATTTTGGGTTAAATCTTACCTTTATCAAGACATCACTTTGCAGATTTTTGCTCGATAAACAATACCTGGTACAAGCTGATGCTGCAATTTGTTCTTTAGGGGTGAATGTGGATTGAGAGAATATTCTGAAGTTAAAACTGTGACAATAAAGATCCCGCAGAAGAACTCCTAAAGTGACAAAGGACCGTGTTGTGCAGAAGAGCACATGATGCCACCTTCTCTATTCCTTATGGAGACCAGCACTCAGGAATAAAAAGTATTACACAATATATATTTAAGAAATTAAGTTGCAACATATATACTGGGCACATAACTGCGTACGTAATGCAAACCAACTCTGCATGTTTTCCTAAAACTCTCCTGAGAATCATTACATCTTTATAAAACAAATCATAATGAGATAAAATTGCTACTGGACATCATTTAATAATGGTTCCAGCTATACAACTGTTAAATGCAAATGCATGCACACACACATTTATCTCTTCCTTAAATAAACAAAGTAAGTCTTACTGCTTTCAGATTGCCTTCTCAAACAGACCTGCCTTGTACTGACATTGTAGATTCAGTCAGGGCTCTACAAACCAGATTATATCCAAAACACTAGCAATGAACAATACAAACAAGTGTCATTGATGTTCCTAAAAAATAAAAGACTCTGAATGGTAATGGCCCCAAACCTGGTATAGTGGCAACTTTCCAATTAGCACACCCACAGAAAGAGGTCAGACTGGGGAGGGAATCAATCTGCTGCGTGGCCAATGAAAGCCAAGTGCTTATCAGTGAGATTTGGCTTTCATTGGCTCACAGCAATTTGGATTTCAAAGCTTATTTCCGTAATTACTTTATGTCTTGCTGTAAGCAAAAAGTCCTCCTTCACTTACAGGAACTTGAAGGGATTTACCTGCCTGCCAAAAGAGCAAGGCCAGACGGGTGGGTGGGTGTTAACGAGAACAGGAACAGATTCCAAGGCTTCACAGAATATTTTAGCTTTCACTGCTTGTCTAGTTTTGTTGTTGTTGTTGTTACTGTTGTTGCTTTCACCTTTTTTCTTTTTTTAAAAAATATACGCACACACAGGCTCCATTTATTTGTCTGCTATTAAATTGCCTGTGATTACACTGGGAGTCATTAAGTACCTGTTACAGATTTACTAAATGACGTCTTGCCATCCTCACCATGCTTGTGCATTTCAGGTGATGCTACTCGCTGGTACTGAGCTTTCAATTATTTGGGTTTTTTTGATCCAGGACAAAAATATGAGCAAGTTCTTTCAGAACTGAGGTGTTTACAGCCTGTCACATTATTACCTGCTGCCTACAGAATCTCTTCAGATCTATCACTGACAAACTAAACACTATCTCTTTCTTTTTTCAGCTGCAGAGCTCATCAATTCCCCAGATTTTTTTAAAGAGGTTTCATTTTATGTTTTAACTTAGAATTAAGAAAATCTATTTTAGAAGTACAATAAATTATCCACACAGTGTAGCTCCATGATCTGGGGTGTAAGAACAGAGTTACAGCCTCAGGTGTAAGTTTTCCTAGCTGCAGAGTCTATGCTATGAACTGTTGAAAACTCCAGCCCTGATCAGAAACTAACTTCTGCATGTTCTTAACTGCCTTTAGTCTCTGAGGAGTTCCTCTTAGATTTGAAGTTCTATGTGTCCTTCAACATACTGCTGGATCAGGACAAGAGTCTCCAGCACTTTGTAGTGTGGTGGCCCTCAATATTTTGTAACTCATGTCAAACTGTGTATGTGTTTTTAAGCAATATGTCTGCATGTCATAATTCAGAACTGATAGAACATTCACAGACATGGAGATAAATCAAAGTATTCCTGAGTTCTTAAATTCAAATGCCATATACTTCTACTGTAGTATATGTCAGAGTGAAGAAAAACAAAATACAGCAAGTAAGAGATTAGTTATCTTTTAAACTGCAATATAAAATGTGAAAAAGGAGATTTTACTTCTTTTCTCCTATTTACTTAAAAAACTTCCTGTGCTTACAACATTTACACCATGTATTCTTTTGTATTCTTTTCATGTATTTTGTATGTCTGTGCTTTATTCCCAATACATTCAGGTAAATAATATAGAGTTGCCATTTTTTTCAACCCTGTCACTGCAGCTCCATTTGATGTACATGGATTTGTGAAATCCTTTTTTAGATGTACCATCTGCATGGATCCAACAAAACATTTTTCCAGTCCCTGCAGCTTTTTGTTACAGTTTTTAATCATGTATATAGTTATATGTTATTAAAGAAGTAAAAGGATATTTTCTATGAAGTTTTTTCCATTAAAAAGGTTTAGAGAAAGACTTTAGACTGTGAGACTCCTTTATTGTTGACAGAGCTATAAAAATATTAAAAAAATATTTTCTTAGCAAAAGATCTTCTCTCACAGTAGCTTTATTTTCATTTGCAAAAGTGAATGAAGTAAAAGGCCAATTACATTTTCTGGAGTATTATTGCAGCTGTATAAAAACACTTGTGAATTGCAGATCTAGGTCATAGTCAAAGTTCATCCTCACCCTTATGGCCATAAAGTTTAGCTATTGGGGCAGGTCTGAAGTCATCAAAACCAGTGGGGCACCGTTGCAAACTTCTGCATCACAGCTTGATTTTTGGATAATGTTTTAAAAAATCATGATGCCTTTTCTTTCTCTAGTAGATGTCTCACAGATTATTAAATTATCACTCAGACCTTTTATGGAGAGATAGTCTACTTAACTTTGATTTCAAAATGCTAAAAATGGGACAAGGACAGACTGAATTCACATGGCCAGGTACTATACAACTCCACCTCAAGCAGTGCCTTTACTCCAGGTTACTTTCCTTGCCAGGAACTGCATTCCTTTTTGAAATGGTGCCTATTTAGGTAAAGTAACTAGTCATTTAACATGGCCAAGCTACTTCATTGTATGGCAAGCAATGGTCATACCTCAGTGCCAGGAATAATACTGTTGGTTTAATCAACACTTGAGAGGCAATCACAGTGAAGTAACTTGACTAGAATAGATGGGATAAAAGAGAATAAAACTCAATAATAGGAAGGAAATTGCATTCTTAGGAAGGGAACTGTTCCTGAAAGTCTGGAATATCAGGTATATTTTAAGCAGAGTATCATTTATATTTAACTAGTGGCACAGACATCTCTGTCATGGGACTTTGGGTGGACAATTAGCACTTTCCATATTCCCCATCTCTCTGACCCACTTGCCACCTGTCTCAGCACTCCAAGCAGTCACACGGCACAAACAATGGAGACCTTTTCTGAAAGCAAAACAAAGGAAGGAAGGTGTTCTGGAACCCACTAAAAACAAGCAGTGTCTTCTAGTGAAATGAGCAAAGTTTAGTCCATAGTAAATAAGCACTGTGGAGCTCCAGCCAGTGGAAGTGAATGTATCAATAAAAGTGTACAGGCATAGTAAATGGAGAGTTTGGAACTAATTGTGTATTTCTTCTAGAAAAGGATTTGAAGAAAGCCAAAAAGTTTCAATTCTGTGGCCTTCAGACAAAGCAGTGGATATCGATACTACTTGGATAGCATTCACACATTTACAGGTGCCCTATTACAGAGAATGCTCTTTCTCTCCACAGAGGCCAGGATGAAAAATCTTGCCCTGCATATGCAGTGGCACTGTGTGTCACAGTACCAATTTCTCAATTTCTTTGCTAGAAAAAGAGAACCATAATAACAGTGAATTCATAGTTATAGCTGAGCTAGAGATGAAGTCAAAGACAAGCAATATACTGCACTTTTTACTTATGACTCTGCATGGTTACACATAGAGCTCTGGAGAGCTACATTTACCACCTTACATTTGCATCCATACGTCTCCATTTACTGCATGCTAAGTCCATCAACACAGGAAGTTATTTCTCTCATAACAACTTCATACCACAGTGACTGATATTCACAGTGCTATATCTATCAGGAAGCAGGAAAAGCCTCTGTGGCTATTAGATGCCATCAGCATTCCCAACCCATTCAAACAGATTTCTCTCAGCACATTAGACTACAGCTGCAAAAAATGCATCTTCCTCCCTTGTCCTCATTAAACACACAGTCTATAATTCTTTCCGTATCTTCACTGTATCTTCTGTGTCCACTGACAATGCACAGGTATCAGGGAACTGTGTGTGGCTCAGCCAGCAGGCTCAGGAACTCCTGAAGCAAGTGTGGGACATAAGCATGAAGTTGGGCCATTTATAAGGACAGATTAGTCTAAAGTGAGAATAGTGGTATAATCTCACATGACTGAAGTGTGGCTGGAATATGCTACTACTATGGCTTGAGGCTTGGGGTCCCACTTCCCTCTTCCAGCCAGCACAGTGTGGAGTGCTGGGATGCTGGTTTCAATAAGCACTTCCCTAACTTTTCTCAGAGGACTGGAACGGACATGCTGGAATTCAAGGTTAACACAGGTAACAGATGATTACAGCTGGCTGCAGCACCAGTTCAGGCATTTCCGTGGTGCAGAGCAGGTTAAGTTTTCTGTGTAGCCACAGCTGCTGCACTGGGTAGTGCTCTGCACCAAGTGCCTGGTTATCTATGCCTTAGGCCCAGAGGCTGCACATACACACAGGACTGAGAATCTGTCCCAAACAGTGAGGAGAGGCACAAGGCTGATTTGCCTCTTGGTACGACTAGGTAAGTTACCACAGCTGCTGCATGATGTCCCTACTTAAGTCCCTTAGATTACTGTTAGAGAGGGAGGAAAACACACCTGAATGCCCTTGGTTCCTAAGAATGGTTGATTCTGAAACAGTTCTGCCAGCTGAGTTTTCATCCTGAACCCTCACTAAAAGCCAGCCTCATCTCACTAGCACAGGTATTCTAGAGCTCAGTTGCATCATAAAGAACACAATTATTTTTTTCTGATATCATAAATTTAAATCCACTCAAGCCAGTACTGAAGAGAGACTTCACCTACACTCCGCTGCTTCTTTATGGTGAGCATTTGCACTGTTACTTTTCATGGGTTCTTAGGATGAGTTTCATCAAATAAGAGAGGCTGGCTTGTACTGTGCGCAGTACATCTATTTTTGGCTGTGCCTGCAGTGCCAGGAAGCACTCCAGGGAACACGTTTTTCACCTGATTTAATGCGAAATTTATAAACACATTATGGAGGGCTGTCGGAGTCTTCGCTGACATGGGGTCCCCTTACTGGGAATCCCCCGTGAAAAAGTCTGTGCCAGGGTCAGGAACCAGGAATGAGGCAGATGGGCCTTACTGTTCGGTCTTCAAAGATGTTTATTATTTCTTTATCACAATTCAGAACCTAAGATGACAACAGGCTCAGCACACTTCGGTGACATGTGTCAACAAGACGCAAAATGGATGATTTCAAGGGTTCTTATACAGATACCTTATCCAATTAAGTTTTACAACGTATCTAACACATAGTATGTTTTTATTTTTCTACCAATTCCTAATTATTTGTCAGTCACATAACATCTGCATTGTGACTTTGTCTAACCAATCACTGTGCTACCAACACTGCAGAAAATGGAGTAGATGAAGAAGAAGAGGAAGACTAAGTTAACACCCAAAATCCTCCATCTTGTCTTTCATCTACTTTCCATACTAAAAACCCAAAACCTACTTTTTCACCCTGTGATAAACTACAATATCATCTAGTATCTACATTAACAAAAACTCAACTTCTCACAAAGTCCTGGAAGCTTTTTCCACGGCCAAAGACTAAAAGCTGTGCTCTCCTGAGGAGTAAAACCTCCGAGGACAGGCACAGGAGATACTCCTGTGTCCTGGATTCCCACAGAGGGCCTTTGGCATCATCTGTAATACCCTGAAGTTGCCAATGCCCAGGAAGGCTGGGACAATCTGCCTTAAGTATCAACTCAGTCTATATTACTATATGCTTCCCAGTGCATTACTGTAAGAACTACTGACAATTCTTTGTATTGTCATTTAATCCTAGTATCTAACATCAAATCCTGCAATTCTAGGATGCTTTCAAGGTGTTTTTTAACTGCCTGGAGTCTCTGGATGAGACACACTACATAAACCTGGATTGTGTAACCACCACAGCAATAGACTGTAAAAAAAGCTCCAGCTGCAGAGGTTGCCAAGGAGGCTGTGCACACAGCAGGCTGGAGTAACCCAAAAGGGTGCTTGTGAAATGTTTGTGCTGCTGGCAGGCAGCACATTGCCAGGACAGATCACACATCATGCATTTGCACATCAAATGAAGCTGCACTGGTCTGAGAGCATGGGAAAGGCCTGTCTTGAACGGCATGTGTCCTACTTCCTAAACATGTATATTTTACACTTTACACTTGGTTATTGGCCAGATTGAAAGTCCTGCAAGTTCCCCAAAGCTTGTCGCTTTGCCTTTGAAGTAGAACTGTTTGGATAATGTTTCCTTTGGCAATTTATCTATGTAACAAAGCAGGAACTTAACTGCCTTGGCCTCTCAACGATCCACCACTAGCTTTTGTCAAAGTCTTCATACTGTGGTGTATATGTGCTCTCACAGAATTTGGTCATTTTTGTGACCTGCCTTAGCCCTTCTCCTTCTCCCTTATGGTTCCGCATGGTGAGGCTGGTGCTCGTATTAACTCAGTTTTGGGCGTTTTCCCTGCTCTATGTATGCCTGGCTGAGTTCTCATTTCCTAGAGCAGCATAATTAGGAAGATGTTTGTGTGCACCTCGCTCCTGCTACCAAACAAAAAGAAAATGTGTTCCTACTGCTTGCCCTTGCAAAAGGGCTCCAGCTCAGGGTCCACTGCTTTTCTCTCTCTCCGTACTATCACCATACCACAAGATGGGACATGCAGCAGGATCTCCTGAGAAGTTTCTGCTGTTTTCCACTTTCTGTTGGTCCAAAACCTCTCCCACAGTCTTTGGCACTTGACATCTAATCTCAAAGCACAGGCAGTGCCTGGCAAGAGAGGCCTTCTTTTAGTTTTTGATTTTGAACATCACCAACACTCAGGTTTCTGGGAAGGATGCTCAATGGAAAGGCACTCTTTGCTCCCACCAAGAAATTACAGATAAGGGATTTTGGCTAAAGCACACCCCACTAGGGGATGCCTAGTGGCATTTGACACTACTAGACCAGAACTCTCAGCTTGCTCATTCACCAGAGAAGACTGTGGCTCTTGCTCAGAGCTGGCTGATGAGATGCCCTATGCCAGGCTGCACAGCTATGGGGACTAAGTAGACAAACTCTATTCAAATCAAATATTCCAAGGAGGCCAGAAAAGTCACCAAATACTCTTCAGCCTTATTCCTCCAGGATCACGTGCATACACATTCTACTTTAAATACAACCTGGCTGTGAAATCAAGGAGAAAAACATATTGTTGCCAAAGAAATGGCCATTGACAGAGCTACCAATCTGTTGTTCCTGAGTCGCCTGGAGCTCCTGAGTAGTACCAGGAAAGCTCCCACACCACGATGCTGCACTGCCCCAGGGTTGCCATGTCTGGTGTGAGGGGGGAGGCTGCTGAGAGCACCATGCCCCTTCTATCCTGGCATGAAACGAAAGTGGATCAAGACTCTTTCTTGAAAATCTCTCCCATGTTTCTCCACAGTGCACACTGCACACAGGAGCCATTGGAAACCACAGGAAGCCATTGCTACACCACTCCTAGGAACTGCTAAATCGGCCAGGTCTCTGAACACACCAATATATACAGAACCACCTACTCCCATAATGAGACTGCAGCAAAACCCAGAGGAATTAGTACTCTGTCTTTGCTGCAGCCCAGCCTCTCCAGCAGTCTTCCCCTTGCCGCATTTGCCCCCCAAGGACAAATACATTTCTGGGGAAAAATGCCCAGGAAATACCACTGGTAAAACAGACTTTTCCAGGAGTTCCCTTAGGGAACATCTGACACTCCACAGGTCCCATTAGATTCTCTTTTGTGAACCTTTCTGATGACACTATTTCAGATCACACTGGGAAAATGATAGTAGGCTCCAGCTGTCCAATGCCTTTCATAAAGATGTACATATCTCCTGCATCTGTAGCAACTTCATAGTCAAGTCTCTGAGACAAATGTTTTAAGTTAATTTCATATTCCATTATAGAGGCATAAAAACAACTATGACAAAAATCACTGGAGAAACTGTTTCTCAGTGTTCAAAATCACCTTGTAGCTCTTTCCTATGAAAATACCAAGCCTGTTTTCTTCCGTGTAGTGAACTGCATGCGTTTTACAGAAGGGCTGGTGCAATGCTCTGCTGAAACACAGGACTGCTGGTTGCTTTCTATAGTAAAAACACATAGAGCATCTTTCTCAGGGTTTTGGCAAAGAGGCTCTTTTAACTAACTGTGTTCTCAGGTAGAACAGCAACAAGTGACTTGATGATTTGTTTTTACAATGTCCTCTCCAAGAAGAGTAATTACCAGCTAACCTTCTAGCATGCAGTTTCAAACATGAAAAAGAGTGGGGCCCCATTCTTTTCAGGAAAAATTCATATTAGAGACTGCAGAATCTCTCTGGGTGAGGGCATTTTGCTGAAAGTTTCTAAAAGTTCTAGGATTATGGGCTGGCCAAGAGATTTCATGATGCTTTTAGAATTTTGCTGATAGAATGAAAAATTTTAGAAAGAAAAGTTGAATGGAAAAAATCCCATGCTTTCCTCAGCTTTACTATTTGTCTCTTTGGGGTAATAATACAGTCACCAAACCAAAGTCACTGGAAATGCTGTTCTCAGCTGTTTTGCTGACAAAGCACAGAAGAACAAAGGTAGATTTCATGCATTAGTTGTGGAAGATGTGTTCAGCAGCAAGAACCATGTTGCACAGAGCACTTAGTTGAGCCACCAGCAGATTCTGCATGAGAAAGGAAATCAAACTGATGGGCTTCTTCCAATTTGTCTTTGTTTCACACGAAGTTTCAGGACAAGCAACATTTCTTCCTCATTATTCTTCCTATTGGACTTCTTTCTCTCTTCTTAATTCCTCTTCCTCTTGGAGCAAATGGTGCCTCTCTAAAGGTTTGGGCTGAGGCAAAGCCCTGAATGTGCATTTAGTCTCTGCTGGTATTTTCCAGCTGTGCAATTAAACACTGGGAAGGCCAGGCAGTAGCTTCTCATTAGACTATGTTCCTGGTGATTCAGACTGCAGAACCAAGGCAGCAAACACCTCTGAGTTTTCTGGCTCGGGCACAGCAGCCAGTGTTTGATAAGCCATCAGTCACATCTGCATAAGCCTATCTTAACCCTCCTCTCCATTCCAACACATCTTTCCCCCAGTTATAGTTATCAAGGTTTACAGCAAATAATTTTGTTATCTACTTTTACTGGGCAACTGCAGCAAACAGTGCATGTTCAGAATGCATTGTTCAAACATGTTTTATAACCTTTAAGATAAAAGTAAACTTGCTAGGTTTTTAAATCTTTCCCTGCTCTGAATGTTATTAAAGATCTGGAAGACATGCTTGATTACTTTAGCTTGAGTTGCAAACCATTGCAACCACAGGCCAATTAGGATATAAACAACTGTAGATGCTGCTGAGCAGAGAGAAAAATTGATAAACCAGGACAAAATTCACAGATGGGAATGGGGAGTGGGAGGCTTAAATAGGTTTTCACTTCCTCTTTTCCCCACAGTCCTTAGCACACCTCGTATCTCATGCCCCACTCCAAGTCATGCACTTGATCACATCTCCTGCACAGCTCCTCCTCTACAACTGTCCTTTAAGTGGTATTATTTTAGAAATTTAAATAAAAAGGTTCCTCTGCATATAAGACATCTAGTTACATAAACCTCATACAATATTCAGACTTTCCAGAATCCATATAAAATCCAAACCCATGCATTTGCTTCAGCAGCTTATTTATGTCAGGGAAGTTCAGACCTGGAAAAAAAAACTTGTCCTCTCTTCATGAGACTGTAGATATCATCACTTCCTATAGAATACATTTGCAATATGAATAGGCTTTGGATGATCTACAAACCAAAGTTACAAGAACTGTGGGAGTTCCAGTTACAAGGTAAGCATCAATTTTGAAACTGTTCTAATAAAATCAAGTTATTTCAGCTGCAATGGCCTGCAGGGACGACAATATTTGCTTTCTTTTGCAACATCTTTGTCAATCCTCCTTCATGGCACAAAAAAGAGAAAAGTTGTTAATTAATCACCCAATTATTTGTATGCACTTGATCTAAACCACAGCCTCACTGTCCTCTACACACATCCTAGATTTGGTATAGGCCTTGAAGATTTTAAAAATAAAATTAAAATCTATGAAGAAAATTATTATTATTATCATTTTACAGACAAGGTGACTGAGAAAAAAACCAGAGTAACTCATCCCAAGATTACAGAGGACAATCTGCTGCAAAGGCTAGGACTAAGCACTGATCTGGCTCCAAGTGACCTGCTTGGTACTGGCTTGTTACTTATATTACTGAAAAGAAAAAATTAATACATGCAAACACATACACAGACATGATGAGACTCTTGCAGAAGAATTCAGTTTGTCTAAAGGTCTGTAAAAGTAGAATTTACACTTCTGACAAACTGAGCTGAGGAAAGCCCTTGAAATTCTCTGGAACTAATGATCTTTCAAGGCCCTATATAGTGGGGTCTGATTTTCCTTGTGACACATAGCCACACCAGCCACTCACTTCTACATATTTAGACTCAGAGTAGGATCTCTCAGCTAATAAATAGTACCATCAACTTTCACCACAGCTTGACCATACACAAATGAGCTTTTCAGCACTTGTATCAGTCTCCTGCAGTTCTGGTGTGTTGTTTCCTGTTTCTCGACATCCAAGTCGCAAGCACCATCTTGGATACACTTGTGATTTATTTATTTGTTTGTTTTTACACACACATATATTCAGGCTGCAGGTTTTTTGTTCGGACACACACAATTCAATCCCCTGCATTCCCATTCGCTCCCCATTCCTACAATTGCTCCCCACAACAGGTGAATTTGCAGAGGACCTAAGCACTGTTCATCCCTGATGAGTTCACTGGGAACTGACTCTGTTCAGGATATACAGGCATTTGGGTATCTGTGAAGCATTAACTCAGGGAAGCAATTAGGGATCAGTTAGGGCTGGTTGTGCTTACCACCATTAATTGCAGTCTGACTAAAAGTCTTTGAAAAGCTGAGTCTAGAGATGGAGCCCTACCCGAGACTCCTAACTGAGGTCTGAACAGCACAGGCAGTGGCTTTCAGGGGAGAGCTCTACCCTGAGGTGACCCTGTTGACTGGATCCTTTAAGACAGCAGTGGGAGATCAGACACAAAGAGCAGGTGTCAGCACCTCCAGCACAGTCATATCAATTTAGAGCAAGATTCATCTTGTCCAGGTTTCTAATTTGGGAATCTTATTCTAATCTTATCCTGATTAATTCAAATCATATTTAATGCTGTGTTTTAAACTCACAGCCATTGATCACTGATGGCAAAGCTACATAACTATGTATGCAGTGTGCTGGGTCACTCTCAGGGAATCCTCATTAGAGCCTCTTACTAACTGCTAAATCCTGAGGACTGAAAACACCAAGGTGCCAATAAGCAACTCTGTAACACAGGTACATTAATGCCTTGAGAATGTAAAAAAAAAAAATAAATAAACAGAAAGTGCTTTTAAATAAAAAACCCCTATCATTTTAGAAAAACATATACAGAGAAAAAATACATAAACAGCAACTAGTAGAAGTTCATTCTGAGTTCTTGACAATCACCATCCAAAATGTTAATGATTTTGTAAACTGATCAGATAATTCATGTTGATATGCTTCTTTTTCTTAAACTCTTGTCACTTAATTATTTTGGTTCCTTCTGCACCTAAGCATTTACATAGTGTTATTTATGCAGGCCTGTACATTATTTTCCTCTACTTTTTTATTACTAGTCTCAGTACTCTTTTTTGCTGTCTAATACTGAACAAACAGCATATAGTCACAGTAGCTCCTTGCTCTAAACTCCTGGTACTTCCTTTTTAGAGTGCAATTACAGTGCGGTACCCTCCTAGAAGGTACCAAGTACTACAAACAAGTCAGTTGCCTTCACAACTACAATAATATGCTCAAGCCAGTGCAAACAAGTGACGCAATGCAAGTTCTGTTCTTCCCAAGGGTGGAGAGCACTCTCCAACCAGACTCTCCACTTGTTTCTTCCCAAGGAGAGTAACTTGCAAGGTCACTTTTGAACCCTTACTTCCCATGGGGTGGCCACAGCCCATCCAGCAGAGCCAAGGGAAAAGAAAATTAACCTTTGAACTATCCTTGCTCATATACAGTGTACATGAACTAGCAAACAGCAATACACTATAACACTATTATAACATAATAATTATATAATTAAAAATAATTAATAGTTTATAATTAATATATAATAATATAATAATTAATTGCAGCTTCACTTGCAAGGATTGAAAGATTCTCCTAAATAACTTAAAAGAGCCCATGACTATTAACAAATTCCTGTGACTTTATTCGGAGTCTGGTATAAATTCCAAATGCATAAGCCTCGATTATATTCTTAATATTTCTGAAACAGTTGCTGGCGATTGCCATACAAATCTATCATTCAGAAAATTTTTTAAGTAAAAGAAAACACAATGTAACTAGACTGCATCTTCATACTGTTTGCTGTTTAAAGCATGGTAGAAATAGATAACACTAAAATATATTATTTAGTGTAACAAAGGAATTGATAGGATTAGTACTATAACAATATTTTAGTTATTAATCAGGCTTCTTTATATGACCATTGTTTGATCACTTAAAATCTACATTTGTTATTCTGATGAATATAAATAGCATTTTTATTATGAGTTTATTCTTTAAGCAGACAAAATATGTATCTCTGAATTGGCCCCTACTGGCATTTGGACTTCTGGCAGTTTTTCAAATATATAACTAGACACAAGCAGCAAAACATATAAAAGAAGACATAAATTCAGATGCATTAAGAAATACGTGGACTTTTGCAAAATGTTGAACATATCCAAACTCTCACCAAGGCTTAATACCCAAGTACACCTGTTGTCCTGTTCATTCTCCTGCTTCATTCCTATTCAGGGTGTTTTTCATAGTTCAGTGCACCAGACAATTTTTTCTTGTCATGACAGTCTCAATTCAGCTGACTCTGGTTAGAAATCTCTTCTTGTGCCAGCCCAACCCATTCTCCACACCAAAGAATGGTGATAAGCAACCACACTTCTTAAAGGCCAGACCAATATTTTTTCAACATTTTCAGACATTACTAGCCCATAACACAGAACAGAACACTTCAATATCAGTCCTTTGCAATTCAATCAATATTCTGACCTAACAAGCTAAAGAACCTCAAAAAACTTACCATCTTTTGCCTTAAATTTGTACACATACATCAAAGAAACAAAAAAATCTAAACCAGAACCCATCACTGCACATGGGAATGCTTGTTACTCTGTACTACCAGGAGGTTCTCAGACTGTGCATGGGGTAACAGTCGGCAGGGAGACTCTCATACCACCTACCAAACACTGCTGCTGTGAGATTTTCTAGCTTCTTTCAAGCAGATAAACAGCTTCTGGAGTGTTACAAAGGGCCATACTTGGGCCAGTTTGGATGGATTGGACTGAAATTGTGCATCTACTACACGCAATAAATAGAAGTTTTCTTGCACAGGGTAATATGACCTACTTAAAATGTAGTCTTCATGCCCATAGCATTCCATAGCATCTAAAACAATCAAGAACCAAAGGTTTGACCTTCCAGTAGGTAACATCTGTTGTCCCAGTGATGTGTTCCTCAACAAATATGTGCATAACACTAAAGATAACATGTGATATCGGTAAAGAAAAACAAAGCAAAACAAAACAAACATGGGAGGGAGAAAAGACAAGAAAAGACATCACATTTCTCTGAGCAGGGCAGAACAAACATTTGACTGAGAAGCTTCAGGTCCGGCTGGGAGAAGGCCAAGACTAATTTAACCTTTGGTCAAATGGTTGGGAGTTAGCTAGTTTCCTTTTTCCTCTTACATCACTCTCAGAGATTTCGACAAAAATAATATGGCCTCAATTACATGACATTACAGGCTCTCATAATGCACTGGGGAGGATAGTGTTGAAACCCCTTAGAGACAAATTAATCCCAGAAAGCAACAGCTGTAAGATTGCTATAAAGGGGGAAAACAACTACAATGTTTGCATTATGTACTTACATGATTTTAATATAACTTATTAGGGGGATTAGATTATTGGTCTTTTTGATAGGTCTAACAGCTTTGTATCATCATGAAGATATCAGCTGTCAGGTTGCACATAGTTGCCATTAAGGCATTTAACCCTCAGTATATTCCTTTAAAAAGCTAAAGGAGACCCAGGTATAAGATGATTTCTCTGCTTCCAGAAAATGTATGCAGTCAGAGAACACACATTATACTAGGTTTTTTTGAACAGGCTGGAACGATCACCACTGCTGTCACTGTGTGCCTCCTAGAGCCCCTGTGAGCACTCAGGTGTCAGGCACCTGCTTGGCCCACTCACCCTGGGACGCTGCTGCAGCCGTGGCACTTCCAAATCAAGAATTCCCCAGCTGAAGCAAACACGACCCTCCTGTCCTGCTCTCCAGTTACTCTATACACACCTCCCTTTTCTTGTACTCTTAAACGTGCTGTTCTCACCAGCTATAAAACCACTCTGGTTGTAGCCCACACACTTATTTTGGAAGAAGACAAACTCACCTAAAGGAAGATTCCAGTTTAAGCTCCCTCTCTGTAGCCAACCCACAGATCGCTCCCAGGTTTCGGGGGCTGCCGGACAACGATCAGCCACACGCACCCAGCCTGGCAGAATCTGTCACAGCAGCCAGCCCCGAGGCCACGTGCGCTCCAGGCCAACTAACGGGCCTGGAGAGCTGCAAAGGGGTTGTTTCAGCTGGACCAGGCTGCAAAGGGCGTGCTGTCCCCTGTCTGTGTTCCTCCCCACCCACACCTCCTGCCCCCAGAGCGCTGCGTCAGATCTGTGCGTGAGCCCCCCCACACCACGGCATTGCGGGCAGGGATGATGCTCCAGCACAGGCAGGACACAGGACAGATCACAAACAGGTTCACCTGGACCAGGCCTGGACATAGCACATGAAGAGAAGCTCTGTGAAGCCGAGCTGGCTGGCAGACGTCCCCAGCCACAGCCCTGGGCCACGGCCAGGCACCGGCCCACGTCCCCGGGCCCTCAGGGGCACACTGTGGCCCCTCACCCCCTCACCTCGGCCGCACCACGAGCCCGTTCCCACCCTGCTGCCCTCACCGAGGCAGCACAAACCCTGTGGCAGCCCTGTCCCCCTCTTACAGCCTGCACAGCAGCTCTGCCCAAGAGCCGAACGCTGCCCTTGTGGGGAAGACTTCAACGAAATCCATTGCTTTTTTGAGATAAAGCAGCCAAAACTACCTCCCTCGGTTTATAGCAGCCGGTGGGAAGCTGTGCAGTAAGCGAGAAGTGCAGAGACCTCTGCATGTGTTATGAGGAGAGAGGAAGATGATTTTTTTCCAAACTGAGAAAATATGCTCATATGGAACAGTATTTTTAGGTGTTTTGTGTTGCTACTTTGAGAAAAGGTTTTATCTTCCCTTACTTAGTTTGGATTGCACGTCTGCCTTCCAGTTTGGAGGAGTAAAGAGAGTTGGTCATGGTTACTGTGAAATATGACACTACACGCATTTTTAAGTACTGTTTTTTTATATGGTAAGGTTAATTTCATCCGACTAAATTGTGACTGCAGTTTGCTAGTGCTTCACTTAATAAATTGCAGGTAATAATGTCATGAGTATAACAACTAGTTCATAATATCACAAATATTGCTGTGAAGCTTAGCGCATATTGCAACTTAATCTCATGGAAAGCATTAAAGCAGTTTCATGAAAATTTGGATCACTTTTGAATAAACACCATTTTTTATTTAAAATTGGAAGCTTTTAACAGATGAGACAAGATATGACTAAATATGCTGTTATGTTTGCCCATATACTTCATGAAAATACATGGATCTCATGGCAGATTTTAGGAATATACTACTGGACCTGTACCTTGATGAATACTGTATCACTGTATTGTATGTAATCCACAGGGGTTTAAATATGTAAAAATCCAAAAGGGTTTGAAAAACATACTGTCTTACAGAAATTTTAACATAATAAAATAAAATGTGGAAACTTGAGAAGAAGTAATTAATAAAAGCAGTGAAAGCTTGCACACTGTGTTAAAAGCTCAACACTACCCCCAAACTTAAAAGCCGTGAAGGCATATGCCTCTGGTATGCAGGCTGCACTTCAGGCTGGGGCTGGGCTGCTGCCCATCTGAGGCATGCTAAGGTGGGCCAGAGACCAGAGCTTTCCCTGATAACTCGGGCAGGTTCCTAAACCCTGCAGCTGAGAGACTGTTACTTTTTTGCTGTATAATTCCCGTTCACTGTTCACAAAGTCACAGCACTGGTCTACTGTGAAATCAGAAAGATAGAGGGCTTCCAGGCCACAAACACTGTCAGGTGTGTAGTGAACATGCAGCTGCCTGCTGTGCCTTGCTGAGAACAGGGCTCCAACAGTCAAATCTGCTCACTGCAGGGACCATTGCTGTGGCCTGGCTGGCAGGGCCTGCCTGTATTTTGTGAGGGCAGAAAGGGCCTGCTGAGGTGACGTGTTGTTTACAGGAGGTCTTACAGATAAGAAATTACCTGTGTTCTTGTGGAGGGCAGAGCTGACACTTCTTAGGAGATACAAAGTATGTCTCAAAGACAAGGGTCTCCATTGCTATGCAAGGTATGCTTTGATGTTATTCCTCCAAATGATCTTTCAAGATCTACTGAACTGGAAAGGCATCTCTGCATAAGGTGGAAGAAACAATCAGATCTGTCAAGTAACAAGACCATAACACAGCATTTTCCTTGAAATGTAATTGTTCTGCATACAAGCAAAAGATATACAAGTCTTCTGGGAAATAAATAAGGTCTTTCAAGGACCATTCCAAATCTGGAAATCAAGAATGCTCTTACTTCATGAATGTTTTATTAATGGTATACATTTTCATGTATTTTCTACAGAAAGTTTACACTCTAAAGTGGATGGCCTGTGCCAGAAAAAAAAAATCAAGGAGAGAGTGGGGCAAAAAATATTAATATGAGCAATGTATGCCTTGCAAAGTTATTTTTCAGTCTTACATTATATAAGAACTGTAATCTCAAGAAGGGACTAAGTGCACTAAGTAAATGAGAAAAGCCCATGTAAGTGTAGCTCACGGTGCAATGATTACAGCTTTTTTGACCTGCAACTGACTCTACGACTTGGCACTGTGAAAGGCCTGATCCTGGCTAACCTCCACCATCTAAACAGTTATGTTCCATTTGAGCAGCTTTGCTGTAGCATAACAAGTAAAGAGGCTGAATGGCTAGGTAAAGGAATAAGATAAAGAAACCTAGGATGGTAGCAAGAAGACTACTAAAATAACCAAGCAGTCTACATGAATGTCATATTAATAGTGCTCTGAAAATTCACTGTGTTCAAGCAGGACACTAGAATGTGCAACACTGCTCACCCATCAGCATGCAAAAGTAATTACCTGAAGAAAAACAGGGATCAGTAATCTACGGCACTCATGGCCAGGGAAAGTCAGCACATTCACAGGGATGAATACCTTGCAGGAGGCCTCGTGTGCGGCTGAGAGCTGAGGGTTACAAAAGCTGACAAGAGGTGTCCATGGAAAGTAGCAGCTTTCAGCTTCCACCGAGTTCAGCTGCACAAGGAATGGCCATATCACCCATCAGCCAGCCCATCTGGAAATCAACAGGAAATGGGAAGTGCTTCTTTGCCAGAAGAAAGTTGCTGCCATTAGCTCTCATCTACTTGCACCCTTCACCTGTAACTGTAAAATACCCAGTTTGGACACCAAAATAAACTGGCCACTCACAAAATGCTGTTCACTCTGGTAGTATAACACATTGTTACACCAGTTGCATGACCTAGTTGAGTAATTTTAGTAAAGTTGCTTGTTAAAAATATTGGGACCATACATTTCTAGTAATTACATGATGAAAATCTCAGGGCTTTTTAGAAGTTAGTCTGGAGAGAGCAAACTAATTAATGCAGTATATTTAGAAGAGCAATGAGATTAGAATTTGTGGCACTGTTATATTTCAGCCTTATGAATGATTACAATATGGAAAAAAAAAAATCCTTTTCCAGGACTGACTAGTCAGAATCTGCTGGGTGAAAGAAGGGGTAGATAGCTGAGGTTGCTCTCCTGAGCCTCTGCATTAAAAACCTTTGTATGACCCAGCTTTTAATAGACCATTATAACATATTAAAAATAACAGTTTTGAAAACCAGTATGCAGTCTCACTGCATATATGCAGACACATGCATACATGCATATTACTGAAAGATGTATATTTCCTTAACTTCTGAATATGAGAGCCATGCTGGTAGGCCGACTTCTCAAATATCTTCCATTTCATGGTACACTTTTATGGTGGGAAGTTATTGACATCAGAAAGGAAGAATAATGAAACTGAGGTCACAGAGTTATTTACACTGGCGGGTGGATCCCACAGCATTCCTGTATGATTCGATTGTTTTGATGACCCTCTTTTTGGGATTCTGTCACACATTACATCTGATATTTGGATCTTGGTAACATGAAAGGGACACTGAGAGGTCTGTTTGGTTTCTGTTACCACTGAGTTAACACAAGGTTAAAAACTCTGTCCCTGTCCAAGCCAATGGCACAATTCCCAATGCCTTCAGGAAGTTTCCAAACTCCCTGTCCCAAAGTGCTAACAAGCTGAACAGGAGCCATAGATATACCAAGCTGAGCAAGGGACACCTAAAGAACACCCAGGGAACATCCAGAGAAATCGGATTAATTTATTGAGCAGGGAAAGGAGAAAAAATAGTCAGCAGCATGCAATGCCTTTAAAAGGCAGGCTTTACTTTAAATTTTGCTGTCAAAAGGGAAATGTGGGAATTATTGCCTTAAAGGCTTTTGTTTAGAGTTAGGAATTGACAAACCACTGCTGCATAAAGCAGTAAAGAGAAATAAAGCACAAAAAGCCATGAGCAGAAATCTCATAAAGAAAAGCAGAAATCTCCCCAGACCTGAGATGAGCCCTCCTTTTGTTTTCAGATCATTACTGTAAAGCTGTTAACCTTCACAGATACTGTACCATGGTCTGCTCAGCAGGAATTAAAAACCCAGGCCACAGTGATTGAAACAAACAGAGTAGTGACACATTAGCAACAAGGATGTGTATGCATGGCTGTGAATAACACAGCTCTGATCCTAGTGCAGAAGCCTAGGGCTTCATTACATTTAATTACTTCCGGCTTTAAATCAAGGCCTGCTTCAAAATGAGGGTGGCTGCTATTAAACTAAATTACTTTCCCCTCAAGCTTGTATGGAAAAGTACAGTACCAAAGGAAGACAGCTTCTATTAAAAGCAGTATGGCAAAGGTGCTGCTGCCACTCTAGAGATGGTTTGTAACTGGGAGCAGCTCATAAATGAAGTTTTATATGGTACCTGTCTTCAATATTTTATAAGTGAGAAATGTTTGTATTTGGCTCAGTTCCTTTCTGCCTGATTCTTTTTGCAGCTCCTTGTGCTGCTCTGAACTGCTACATGACAACTGTTCCTAATGCAGAAGTCACATTAGCGCACTGATTTTCTTCCTGTGGACTTCCCCTCTCCAGGGTGGATATAGGGAGTGCCAGTACAACACTCAGCAACATGAAACTTCCCAGAAACAGACTGCTCTGAGATGCAGGCAGGTTTGGATGACTGTGTTTAAGCATGTATTTCAAACATAACCACATTAAGTGATAGAAGGAACCTTCTCCCATAGAGGTCACAACACGTACATCCCGGACCTACCCAGATGACAGGCCCAAATTAACACTGGTTAAAAAACCAGTACAAGGCAAAACACCAGCAACAGCCCTTGAAAATTATCTGCTGTGGATATACCAGATTCCTAGCAGACAAGCTAAAATTAAAATGAGGGATGGGTTACTCAAATCAAACCAAATACAAACTTAATGAGAATTTACCCAAATCTTCTGACAGATTTTTTTAATCCCTCTTGTGTTTTGGCTCTCACTAATATTCAGCATCTGCTCTCTATCCTTGATCACTATCTGAATATTTGTTCCATGCACTTAATTTCATTCTCTTTCATTTTACAGCCTGCCTGGTTCATTTGTTCATTCTTTGATTTACCCTCACATTTTCTCAGCTTTTCATCTCTTTCTGCTTTTTTTCCCCCCCGTCTCCTGGCTTTATTGTCTCTCTCTCTCTTTTTTTTTTTTTTTTTTTTTGCCTTAGCCTATGCAGCCCTAAATTTCTCTTCCCTATTTCCCTGATGCCTTCCTGTCACCATTTGTTTTCTATCACCCTGCTTTTCTGCTGGTTGATGTTGGAAATATTTCAGGAATTTGTAATTCTCTGTGCCATGAGAATCGTTATCTTTGCATTTTCACTGGTGAAAGTGCTCTCATCATGGTGAAGATGATGAGGATGATTATGGAGCGGGTCTGGGACAGAGAGGCTTCAGATGGACTCTTCCCTGAGCCCACTTTGCCTCCAAAGTGGTACGCTCCAGTGTGGAATGTGCGAGAGGAAGCTGGGTCCGTGGGGAGCGGAGGCTGGGGGCAGGGAACGTGTATTGAGAAACCTCAAATTCCACACAACAGAAATGAGTACAGGAGAAACTGAAATACAAGAGAGAAGCAAGATGAGAGACCAGCTGGAGAAGGGTGGGGGGGAAGTGCAGGAAAAAATAATACACCCACCACCACCACACCCTAGCCTTTAAGTTTTTCTTTCATGCAGGTGCAGATGAGCAGCACCACCAGCCCTTGCTAATTTTCACTTGCTCTGAGCAGTAATACTAAGAAAGTCTCAGACTGCAATCTACCCATTATTTCTTTCCCTTTAAAAAAACAACTGCAAACAAAAGGCAGTTACATGGAATAAAAAATGATCAGTGACTGAAAAAGCTAGCCAGTGTATGGAATGTAGTGACTTGTCACTGGAATATGACAATATGTCAACTCAAAGTCACCACAGAGAGAAAAATAAACTAATAACTGACTGTATTCTAACACCTAGAGATGTCTCAGGAAAGGATCATCAAAGGTTAACCAACCTGCTTTGTTATTTTTTCTGCTGCGCCTGCTATTGTTATTTGTATTCTGGTATCACCAAGAGGCCTCAACTAAGATCAAGGCTGTTGCATTAGACACAAGATAAATATGCACAGGAAGAGAAAGTTCCTGTTTTAAAAACCTAAAGCATTATGGATGAGATGAGCAACTTGAGGAAAAACAGATAATGAGAAGTGAAATGACTCGAACTGAGTCATAGCAGGTCAGTCTGAGAGCTCTATCCTATCTTTTAGGGTTGCTATTCAAGGAGCTGAATAGGAAGAAATTGGGAATATTGTGTATACTATTATGATTATTGTTTAGAAATGTAAGAATTCCACAGGTTCTTCCTTCCTTACTGATGGAAGCCTCCTCTCTATGTCAAGATAAAAGCTGGTTTGCTGTTTGCTCAGTTGGTCCTTCACATGCCCACCATAACATCTCGCCATGATAAACATACATGGTACTTACTACCATTTACAGATTGTATTTATGGTGATGAGATGACGATATGTCCAGCTACTATAAAATATCTTTGTCTTGTCCAGCTCTCTTCCTTCTTCCCTTCAGTTTCAGTGCTGCTGTTAGTTAAGCTCTCACAGTCTCAAGAGCTGCCAGAATTGTCATGCTGTTACAGAACAGGTGACCTCAATCGGTAGCAGGACTTAAGAGCTCCTTGGACTCTGTGGTCATCTCTGCTTCAAGTTCACATTCTCCAAATACTACTGCAAAGTGTTTGCTAAAATGTTCCCCTCTGCATTGTGCCAAATAGGAGCAGCACAGCATAATGCTCAAAACCAGGGTTTAAAAATCTTCAGAAACATCTTGCTACAACTTTACATTTGCTAAAGAAAGATAGTGCAGAGATGTCCCTAAATGTCAATTGCAGACATATCAGGATGGGGCTCTTGAAAAAAGTACTGGCTATCACTGACCACCATCCATGTTTTTCAGAACTTCAGATTTTAAAAAAATATGTAGAGTAAACCCAGGACTAGCCCTCTAACAGCAGCTACTCCCAAGACTTCAGAATGGGTGCAGAGTGGCTGTTAACGTTGCAAGACACTCATGATAATGAACCATAAAATTTGTTCTCACTGGGTCAACAGGACACAGAGGTACCACGTTTGAGAGATGCCTGTGCACTAAACTCACAAGTGTTGAGAAGACTTTCACCATGGGTTGCTTCTATCAAAGAAAAATTCTCTTCTGAATAATAGAGAAGAGTAAGCAAGCTAATATCTTTAGGGATACCTTTCCCTACTAAAACCAGTTTTCCCTCTCAAGATCAGAGAGAAGAACCCCTGAGCTGACCAGCTGCTAGTGCTAGTCACAGTGTCTTCCAAGCACCATGCAAGCTCCAAGCAGAAGACCCGTGACTACGGCAGAGAACACATTAGTCCTTGTTCTCATGACTTCCCCTAAATCCTATTAACTGCTTAGCAATGACTGCCAGTTACTGCAGCATTGATTTGACTCCTGTCTCCAAAGAGTGAACCAAAGTAGCATGTTTATCAAAAGCTGTTGAATGGTTTAAGATGGCCAACTAGAAATTAAACTATAATTTACAAAACTCTGACATGGGGAATGAGGAGAGTTCTCCAAAATCCTGAGAGAAACAAGTGAGGGGAGGTACTTCCATCAGGTGTGCCTCTCTCAGAATGCCATATTCCTGAGGACCTTTTCAAAGCTGTTTGGGTCCAGTCTGTAAGGATCCAAAACCAAGAATACTGAGCAGTGACCAGATGGAAAAACAGTTAGGACAACACACAAACGCTGTGGCCTATTTAAAGCACTTAGAGGTCTTTTATTCTCAGTAGTCTTCAGGCATGTCAGCAGAAAAACCCTTAAAAAGAATGATCAGATTCAATGTACTTAATAAGGCGGTTCTGTTACAAATACTTCAATTTCATTTGTGATCATTAAGCACTGGTGGTCTCAGGACACAAAAGATAGAGGGGGAAAGTCAGAAAAGGACTCAGACATGAATCAAAATATGTCTGACACTAAAAATACTTCATCATTACTTTCTAAGCTTTTGAAATACTGTTATAAATATCAGACTGGAACTGCTACCTCATATGGTGTTCAAAATATGCCATAGTTAAGCAGATGTGGCCCCACCAGACAAGTAAAAAACTTACAGAAAATTACCTATGGTTTCTTGTGGCTCACAAACTGAATAGGAGTTGGCTATGTCATGCTGTTGCAACAAAATGTAAACACAAGAGGACAGAAACAGAAGCACAAGCAGGAAGACAGAGTTGTAGGTTGAAGATGGTGAAGTTAAAATAGTGACGCTGACCAGGGATTCTGACAGCATGTTCGCTGAAAGATTCTATGAACTGGGGTATGCAACCTCACAAAAACACTCAAGAAAGTGACAGGGGCTGGGCAGGTTTGGAACAGTAACAACCTCTGAACATGTAAAAGGCTATACAAAAAGGACTGGAAGAGTCTGACCTTCATAAATTTAAACTGTGGCTGTGCAAATTCAGATTAGGCATTAGGGAAAGCATTTTTAATGTTAAATGTTATACTGGATTAGATCACCAGAAAAGCTGCGGTGTCTTCATCACTGGACCCCTTTAAGAATAGTTAAACACTTAATTGGAATGACTGACGTAGACTGCATCACTTCTTGGGGCAAGGAGATAGACTGGATGTTTGCTCAGCATAATAGTTTTTCCCATTTTTCAGTGCAATTGCTCACCTGGAAGAGAAACCACTTCCCTGGACACAGGAACATCACCAGACTGGTAACATTCATATTCAAATGCCCCAGTTGTCAGACATTCATGTTAGAGAATGGGTTTGGCAGAGCCAAAAAGAGAAGCTATCAACATGGTAATCTGGAGTCTAAAAAACAGAAAACCAATTCAACTGTGAAGGACAGAAAGCATTTGGGAGTGTCCTCAAATCACTTCCCATATCGAGTAAAAACAACCGCAATTTTTTGTGCAACTGACACAGTTTTCAAATACTGAGGCCACCTTCACATTACCTCACATACTATCTCTTTTCATGCTGTCTGATGCAAAATTATGCTTGATTTTTCCTGTGGAGAAGAGAGGGTAAGGACTCTCCCTAAAACATTTATGGGCAAAAACAAGAAAAAGAGGTCGACATTTTAAACTAATGCTCTTGATTACCTCTCGTGTTAGGTTCAAAACATTATCTGCCTTGTTCAACATGTCAATCTGTTTGACTTTTGTAACAAAAATACAGTCAGACCTGTGCATATTGCATTTCAGAAAAGTTTTGGGGTTTTTTTGAAACATCTGTTTGGAAGTGTTAAGGTTCTGCTGAAAAACCTCACACAGATGTGGGCAGCATGCCATATTCTGAACAACAATAGAATCTCCAAGCATCCTCCCAGGACATGCTTAAATAAAATTCCCAAAGAAGGATGCAATCAAAGTTTTTTAACCCAAAATTTCTTCTGCTAAGCTGCACATGGTGCCATATCTGTCCACTTGCAAGGAAAACCAAATCAGCTGCCATTTTCTGGCAGTGCCATGTATTGCACTATTGCATTTAGTCCCATTTACATGGTCTCACAGTATGTTTTCCACTATCCCATGTCTACTGTACCCTAGCTCATTAGTCAAAGGAGAAGAAAACTGGGGAGAAAGCATCATGGAACTCAGAGCAATTAAGGTTTTCTTATTTCTTCTCTCTTTGCCATTACTGCACCCTGTATGTGCTAAATATCTGCCAGGATTCTCTGCCCAAACTTACTGCTCTCAATTCACCCATGCTTTTCAACACTTCTCTTAGGCTTCTCATCCCATTGTTTCTTTCAAATTTCATTTTTTCTCTTTTACTCTCTTGCTTTCTTTACTTTTCCCCTCTATTTTTCACAGTCCCTCTCACCCCTGCAGGAAAGGAAAAAAAAAAAAAAAAAGAAAGGAATGAAATGAACTGCATTTTAACAATCAGAATAACAGCGAAACAATGCTCTTGAGATCCCATCTTTTGCCAACACATCTCCCAAGACAGCAAATGATGGGCATTCCTTGCTAAATAAAGAGAATTTCCCACACCCATTAAAGAGCTACACAGCAAAGACTGCTGCTAAAGTATTTACTTTTTATGGCATACAAGAAAACTACCTGGAATTGTAAATACCAATGACATATTGTTCACATCTCTACCAAACATGTGGTCAGTGGCCATATGGATAACTTCTGGGTGTGAAATGTCCTTTCTCTTTTTTACAGTGCTGCAATATCTTTGTGTCAGAAGCTTTTTTAAAAGGTTAATTGCATAATTCTACCTCCGGTGCATGAAGTTAAATTCTATTTACAAACAAAACTCACATCCTTTCATACCCAAAAATCTAGCAAAGCAAACTGACTCAGCTCCTATACCCTACCTAATAAAGAGCTGGGTTTGGGTTTTTTTAATTCATTCAAACTTTCTCTGATTAGGATTTCACAAATCTTGATCCAACACAGAAACATTTATGCACATCATTTATATAATCCATCTAATTTACAAGGAATAGCAATTATTTAATTATGATTGCCCTGGATTTATGGACTTATCAAAAACGTCACTGGTACAACACTTCTCAAAATTAGACAGTTACTAAGGCCTTAAATAGGAGCGTAGTAAAGCTACAGAAGAGCATGTTTAAAGTGTCATTTCTCATTAACTTGATAATGAACTTCTTCATTAAAAAAGGAAAGTGACAGACTCTTTAAGAGATATTGTGCAAGTTCTTAAGAATTTTCTTGGGAGTTGCCTTGACATCCCTACTGTTTCAGCTTTAGGTCTGCACTCTAAAGAAATGCGATTTCCATATGGTTAAGCAAATGTTTCTCACCAGCATATCTCCAAACCCAAGTTATTTTGTATCTCCTTTTTCATTAGAGTTGTATCCCAGATGGTGCTTCACAACAATAGGTGTTACTGTGAAAATACTGAGGCTTCAGAAATGTAAAACCACTAGAGAAAATCTGAGGCAAGGATGGGAAAAAAATGTGCAAATTAATATCCCTTTATTTGCATCAGTGCTGGAAGACTTTTTTAAAATGGGTGGAAATCCATGATCCAGAGAAATGAAGTAAGGAAAAGGCAAATATGGAAGAGCGTAAGAGCAGGTAATGAGCCTCTATGAGTTGAAGAGATGAAGAGATGAAAGGAGACAAAGAGGAACCCAAGCAATTTTAAAATCAAGAAATGCTTTTTTTGAAGCAGCCTGTGCGTAGAGCAGGGAACCATTTGATTTCCTTGAGGATGTGGATGGTTTGGTTATGGTCTCTTGCATATGAAAGGATGTAGGCAGCACTGCTCTGTATAAGCTAGAACCTGGAGGCAGGAAAGCATTGAAAGAAATTGCTTTAGGAAAGGTGGAGAGACAAAACCAACCACAAAGAGGATTTTGGCTAAAGCAAATCCAAAGCCTGACATACGTGTTTGGTGCTTTAGAGGTATGATTGATGCGGTGAGGAGGAATATTCAGTTTTCAAGCAGAAAGCTGAATTTCAAGCTACGGGAAGTAATCAAAAGATCTGAGCAGAGAAGGGAGGCAGATGATATGGAGTCGTGTTAAGGAAGTTGCCCTGCTTTTGCAAGATATTTAGCTGAAGAAATTAGTCAAAAGACATTTAGTGAAGGCTCTGAACAGATTTACAGTTGAACCTGACAAGGATGAAAACAATGACAATGTAAGACACAGTCCACAAGCAAGGACAGCATCTTTTAATATATATAAAGGATGTAGACCTTACTGATGTAATTGAAAAATAAAGTCTTTCAAATAGAGAATTTCCTCTTCTCATTCCATACAAATATAACACAAACCATGTTTTACAATAACTAAAGTTAAGATATCTGAGAAAATGGTGGAAAAGACAGAGGCCTAGACTACATAAAGGTACATACCTTAGCAAAAAGCATTGCCATTACATACAGAAAAGAAGGGAAGACAGCTGTCTGGATAATGTACATAAAACCTTATTAGGAGGAGGACAGCTGAAACAGTTCAGAGGGGTAAACATATCTGAAAGCAGAATATATGCACTGCCATTATCTTCCATACAACAAAATCCTTTGTTGAAAACTATGGATGATAAAAAGAAGATCTGTGCCAAACTATAATGTATTTCTCAAGTTGAGTACAAACATCTCTGAAAGCTCAAGATTTGATCCTTACATCCAGAAAATGCTATTTCAAAAAATGTTCTCTTTTTCTCTGCAGTGATGCAACAGCACAGATAGAATACTGCTGAATTGATCATCTGCTGTGATAAACTATTTTGGAAATACAGTCTTTCAGGAAGTAATATAAAACCTAGCTTCTGCCTACACATAATATGCTGGATTTAGTAATCCATTACTCAGCAAGTGCACAAACTGCTTGTGTCTCCTCTATGTGTCAAAATAACCATAGCCAGAAAGTAAAAAGTCAGTTTCCTCATACAAGGAGGAAACAGAGAAAATGTGTCAGGAGGAAATGGTCACACCTGTTTAGCAATGCCTGACTGATAAAATGGTGTGAACACATTTGTAAATTACCTAAAATGCCTCAAGGATTACACATTGTGGTTACATTTATGCTTCCTTGTCTATTCTGGCAAAGTAACAGTCTCTCACATTTCTAAAACACTGCCATAAAGATGCAGGAAGCACAGGCATCAGGTACAGCTTCATATTCTTTCCCAGTTGGAATTTGTTAAATCACCTTTGTGTTTTGCCTTCTCCATTCCATGTCCCCCTTCACTTATTCATCTTGAGGTCTGTTTCCTTATCTGGCCATGGCTGTGGAATAGATTTATACCGCACTGCACATGCAAACATTCGCTCTCATATTCAAATCAAGGACAGTGGCATTTTCCTACAGTTTGTTGGGTGGGAAGAGTAGGAATATATTCTATAAACAATTCTGAAGCATTATAAATAGTGTCTGCTCATCTCTGTGTGACAGATCTCAAGTCAGCAAGAACCAGTTAGCCTTATGCTTTCCATCTCTTCTCTCTCTGTGAGATAAAGAAATCCACAACCAATTTGCTACTTGAAAAGAGGAAAGGATGTAAGGAGCACAATTCTCTCCCAGATGATGAGGGCTGAATTCACAGCCTTTACTCTTTAGCATCATTAATACTACCTCAATTATGTTTGATGATGATGAAGATATAATTAGCATAAAGATCCATTATATTTTATTGATGTTAATTGTATGTTGATTATAAATGGGACAGGATGTATTTATATGAGCTTCACTATTCGAGGAAGGTTGTGAAATCAGAGTCCAATCCTGCACCAAGAATAAAACCTGCACCTTCTATAATTGTAATAGTATCCAGATGTTCCTCTGTAACATGAATGCAGGTGGTGAAAGCAGTAAACTGGTATGGAGCAGATGTGCTCTTAGCACAGGTGGGACTTGCTCCCAGTGCAACAGTGAATTTTGCACTCACTGACGTAACAAAAGAAGAGTCCAGAAGATAGAAACGTAATGTAAAAAATGAATTAAAAATGTTAAAAATAGTTTCCATTTTGGTGGTGCACCTTGATTGTTGAGATTTTAGAAAATCTCACAAGCAGAGCAAATGGGGATTTTTTTTAAAACTGAAACAACAAAAATCCAAAGCAGCCAGCAATGGAGCATGTTCAGATACAGAAATCCTGGAGGGTGTAGTACTTCATGCTTTGTGGGATGTGCATAATGTGCATCAGTTGCAGAGATTGTTTCTGCTTCATACCACCACATAGATAATCACTATTACCATGTTTTGGCTACATATTATTCACCTGACACTTGAGAAATAGGCTCTTCTTTACTGCTCTATTGTGGCAGATATGGGAAGACTAATTTGACTTTGTCAGCAAGCTGGGCCAACTAGCCTCATTCCAATTAACTTTTCAGACTGTATCTAAATAAATCTAACAAGTCTTCACTGTCATGTAGAACAGACTTTCTGAAATTTTACATAAAGGCTGAATGCTATTTGCACTTCTCTGTCATGATATAACACCTGCTCCCAAAATACATGCACCATTTAGGCCCTCTCTGTGCTAGGTGTCAAACCAATCTGTACCAGTCTAAACAAGGATAATCTGTGCCCCAAAAGGATGTACATTGAAATACAGTCCACTGGATATGAAGAGACAAAATGTACTTGGAAACTGAGAACATGATACCACCTGGATAGGATTGCAATGGCTGTGTTCTCTGTAGACAAATAAGCAAGGGAAAATACTAGAGAGGGTGTAGAAGGGATGGGATGAGACATTATTGTGGATATTTTGTTATGGTGTGCTTGCCAAGTGTAGAAAGCAGCATTTGAGTATATTCAACAGGTTATGCTGTTAAGGATCTAGATACCAGAGATAGAATCCTCTGGATACAGAAAGGCTAGGCTGCAACAGACTGTGAAAATGAAATCTGAGATGGATGGATGTCCTGGATTACCCGAAGGATAGGAAAGAAGCCCCACAGCAGCACTGAGTGGATCTAACAGTGCAAGATTAGGGGTGACAGAAACAGAGGGAAGAAATCACCACATAGTAAATTAGGACAGTATGCCAGTGCAGTGTCCTTGGCCTGCAAAGCACTCTCAATAAACTGCAATTGCTCGGTCACCAATGCACAGATTTATGTTGGGTTAGTTTTCATTATCTCCATGTCATTATTTATGCTCCATGCTCAGGGAAACCACTCAAAATAGGTGGTTTATAGACAAATAATAAAGAGCCTGGTTCCTATCCCAGGGAGTTTGCAGTCTAGACAAAAACATTTCTGCTATTTCTAATCATATCAAGCTGAATCTGGCCATTCACATTTGGAGCCCAGATGAAAATAAGATTTCTAAGGCTTGCCCCATGACTACATCCCCTCTGTGAGTTGAGTAATCAAGTTATAAACCATAGCATGATGGGCCGGGCAATTAAACATTCTCTAGCTCATCTGAAGAGATTGCTATGGCAACAATTTCTATACCAGCTCTATTGTTGGTCTCATTTCTTCTACCTTCTTCTTTATTTAGTAGCAGTCATTTTTTATCTTATACAAGGTGGTTATCCTGATAGCAGCAGACATACATAGTGTAAGAATGCTGCTATATCAGGAAAATAACATGGCTATGATGTGTCTGGATCAAAGAGATTAAAATATAACGTACCTAAATTGTGATAATAATTCCCTGTATGAACAAGAAGCTGTCTCATTAACAGTGAGACAGCACAAGAAGGACTCTTAAGCAACCTCCAAACAAGTAGGTTTGGAGGACAATCACAGGATAGCAAGTGTTCTTCCAGACTGCAGCATATAACCGTTTTGACATTGATAGGACGTAATAGCTTGATGGCTGCAAGATACCTCACGGCGGCTGCAGTGCACTGGGGCCATATCTAAGTTAGCTTTAAATTAGCCAGTAGAATACCAATCACTGGTCAAAGATAGCTGCTTTAAGACTTACAGACTTGGGCCATACATTAAGGTTCATCCCACTCAGAGATGAAGAAAACCGTCCAGGGCAGAAGCACAGTTATTGTGGAACTACTGCACAGCAAAACCACACACTAAGATCAGAAGGTCTAATGATGAATATTGCATGAATTTGAAACACCCTGTTGCACAAAATAGGCTGATTATAAACTTAAATAGAAATAACTCTCTTAACAGTTTGGACAAAGTAATTCTGTAAAGAGGATATACCCAGACATTATATCTTATCCAAGGGACAAGGAGAAAAAAATTGTTATATTTTGAAGTTTGAAAGATCACCATTTTTACATCTTTCACTGCACTCACCTCTACCACGTGTACATTTAATGGAATTAAAGTTCTTACGTATGTCTATAATACCTCAACCTATTGAGAGGAATAAATACTACAGTCTAAAGGTATTGATAATTAACTATTCCTATGATTTCAACCTTTCCCTACAACAAGCAGAAGTCAGCTCACAAGAGGAAGGTCTATGCCAATGGGTAAGTTTGGAAGGGAAGTTTATATCCCATTATGGGACAAAACTGACAGCTTAGGTGTTTTCTTCTCTTTCCTACTTTTGAGTTAAGAGAAAGGTCAGATTAAAAAAGAGTTTGGAGTGTCAGAAAAGTGAGACAATCCAAGAAGGAACAAACAATTAGTAAAAGGCAAAAATTGCTCTTTGAGATCTGTGGATGGGTAGAACTGTGCAAAACTGTTATGATGGAAGGGAAATGAGGAAGTGACTCTTACCCGTTCTAAGCATCAAGAAATTCACCTACCAACAGAATCAGTCCCTGAAAAAGGACATATTCTGCATGTATCTTAGTAGGTAAGTTTAGTTGATATAGTGTGGGTATGATGAAGTCACTGCAGAAAATGAATACTCAAGATGTGACTCACCTCTGTGTAATAGCAGGCAGATTTGTGACAGGAGTGAACCACCAACAGCCATGCACTGGTTTGCAAGAACCTAAACACCACTGAGGCATCATAAAAATGAAGGATGGCTGAATCTCAGATGATTCTGTTAACTATACCTGATTGCAATACTTGAAAAGTCACTGAAATTCTAGCCCAGAAAATCAATTTCCAGTAGCATGAGTACCTAGGTCCTCTCTGTGTGAAAGACTGCAGCTAATAGCTCTGGTCATGCTTTGGTGTTCTCACCAATAAGGTAGCCAAAGAAGGCAGAATTATGTGAAAATCTTGGGATAGAAGTTGTCAATAGCTTAATAAAGATATAAATGGATCCAACATGGGTTTGGTTTAACTTGGAACAATTATTATAATGCAAAAGATGAGACAGTGTGGTTCACGAATGCTGGAAGTCATACTCATTTTACAAGCTATAGTCACATCATACATATGAAACAGCCTTTTACTGGAGCTTTGTTTCCATCATGGCTAGATGTGACCGCTGTTGCAATGCAATATTTTGCAGCATTAATTAATTTATTTATTACAGCATTTTTCATCCTTGTTACTGTATTGATATTGACTGCCTGTCTAAAATAAGCGCTAAAAACAGAACACATCCACACTGACTCTGTTCTTCTTATCCAGATAGATAAAAATTATCTAAAGAATATGAATCTTACAGGAATTTTATGAGCTTGAGAATCACCTCATTTCACAATTGCATTCCAGAATTATTTCGGTTATGTTTACAGTTTACAGCCAAAGCTTAAGGTACTTCCATTGAGAATGGTGCCTTTGTGTCACTGCACCTGTTGTGAATTTGCTTTTATTTTGGGGGGAATAGGGATGGTTTTTAATGCTTAGTCAGCTTCCTGCCAACAATACAAATGAAATCTTGGGGAAATGTAGGGAAGACACTAAGAAAAAGCCTGGTGAAAGTGGAGAATACCTAAAGGGATGCTGTTTGGGTGCATGTGCTTCCTCCAGTTGTTCCACCTCTGTCTCTTTAGTGTGGCCACCCATCCCTCTCCTTATCATTTATATTTCACATGGGCTTTCTTCAGTTACAGCTGATGTTCCTCACTATAGAAGGTATATCAATAAAAGGTAAATGCCAAATCCCTGCTGTCCTCTGACTGATGTGCATTTTTCAGAATATAAACAGCTGGAGTTTTTACACTATGTGTTCTGCATTAGATGTGGCTGGGAGATGAGGGAATGAGAAGAAAACTATATTTAATTTACTGTTAAGTTTTTATACATAGAAGAACCCAGGGAAACAATTTAAGTAGTCTTAACTGTGGCATGTAAAAGCTGATACCTATTATGCCATGTGCATTTATTGCTGAGTAAAGGTCACAGTGTCAAATAGCACCACATTACCACATTGCTCAATATTCTAAATATGGCTGATGCACTAAGCAACACTTGTCAGTATGTATTTAAGCAATTTATACCAGGAATACGGTATATGTTTGACCAAAAAAGAATTAGCATCAATTCCAAGGACTCCTTATAGCAATTGTTGAACTTTCTCACAAGTTATTTATATCAAATTGAAATGTAATCAAGAGTTAAGTTTCTCTCAGGAGAACCCAGATACTGAAGAAGTAAAATCATTAATAATTAAATTTTCTCCTTACTGCAATATACACGGGGTTTCAATTTAAAGAAGTGGATGTTTTTCTATAGATCCCATTATGCTATTTGATGTTTGATGGTATTTGATGTACCATTTGATGCAGCTATGATTTTCATAAAAGGAAGCATCATGGATATCATGAATATCAATGCTAATAATCAATGTAGAGAAATGTTAATGGGCATGAAAGACAGAGCAGGATTTCTGTTCTGTCAGAAATGCTTGTCCCAGCCAATCTCACCTTACTAAGACAATGAACCTTCCCTTGGGGCCTCTTCCTGGTAGTGCCCCCAAGATGTTGGCCTGTTCATCTTCCATTCTCTCATACTCTTTGTAGGGCATGAACTGCAGATTATCACTTCCTGCTATCAGATGTCCTCATGTGAGCAGCATCTTATCCCACCCCAAGCCTTAAAAAAAAAAAAAAAGAAGGATGCACAGGGGAAAAAGGGACAGAATCTACTTCCCACTTCTACCATCTCCCCATTGCCACAACAGGGAGCCATGATCTCTTGGGCAGAGGCAGCAGAGACAACGGAGCTTCACTGTGCTGAGCATCACTAGTCCAGGGCCTCACAGAGCACAGCACCTGGCTGGGCAGAACACAAATATTGCAGAATCAGCACCAAGTAACACTCTTCTTTGGTTCTGCTTCTATCAGGAATCCCTACATTACCCTGTGGGTCAGTCTCAGCCATTATTTCTGCACTAGCAGTCAAAAGATAATGTTAACAACTTGCTGCTCAGAGAAATTATTTACAGGAAGGTAGCAGTGGCGTAGAACACTAAGCTGCCAAAGTGTCAAATTGTCTCTAAGGTGTCAAGCTGAAATGTTGCATTTCTAGTGTATTTACATTGCCATTGTCTGTGTTTTCAACCAGTATAATGAAGTTTCTGCTTTTTATGAGAGAGAAGAGTATGTTACAATGGCCCTCCCAAATTAATGTTTTTACTTGCTTTGAAAATAAAAACATTGGTGTACTCTATTCAGTAGTTTACTTTAAAGCATTTCCCATTTCATATCACAATGTTAGGGGGAAAAAACGTTCACTGAAGAGCCCTGCATGGTAGAAAGGTCTTTCCAATGTTCTCCAGTTCCCAGAGCACACTAAACTCTTCAACAAAGCCTTCCAAGCTCTATTTCTTGATTTCAGCATTTCCTAAAACACATAATAATCCTTTTATTATGACAGAACTGATTGTACACAACTTGCATTCTTCCTAATAAATGTCACCTCTCCTTGTTACACAGTTTCAGCTTCTAATTTCTCCCTGGTGTTTACCACATGCTCCACCAGCTACCAGTTGTCCACTGTCAAAACTGACAAGCTGTTGCTACAGGCTAGAGATCTTCCACCACAGTTCCCTCAGAGCCAGATACATCCCCTAGCAAAAAGAAGCTGAAGTACAACAAAATCTCACACAAAACACTACACAAATAGTCTCCCATTTCACATACATCTTCTATTAAAACACAAACCCTAGCATAGTCCAACTGACTTCTACTTCACAACCCTACTTTTGGACAGGTCTCAAGTAGTTCTTTTTGCTTCCTAGCTAATAATTGTGAAGAAAAGGTACTGTTTTCTTTTTGATTTTAATTAGAAGTTGCTGACTTCATCCTTTTCCTATAAACTCGAAGTAAACAGAAGTGAGAGTCAGCATATCTAATTATGCTATAATTAAAATTTTACTCCAGTTACTACCCATCTGATATCTTATAACACTAAGAAATAAATATAGTGGTGGGTTTTTTTCCATTTCTTGCTTGTTTTGTAGCTAAACACTGATCTTTTCATTAAAATAGGCCATATAGAAATCTGTTTTAAAGGTAAACCCCAACTCCAGACAGCACCTTAACCCTAAATAAAACACAGTTTACATGCATGTTAAAGTGCTTCTATTCAACAGGCTTCTTTCTAGAATGGAGGCTAAAATTTTTAGGCATAACTGAAGCTTTAATACACTTACCCAAATGACTCATTATTACTGCTACGTACAGAAAATGCTTTAGAGTTTTTATATTAAGAATTTCAGCATGCTTAGTAGGACCAGAAACAGTGCATCCCAGAAACCTCTGTAGAGAGTACGTTAACTGTAATACAAGTGATAAAACTACTACCAACAGCCAAGTTTCCTTCCAACTTTTCATTTCTGAGTAATTTCTGCAATGAAGACAGAAGTGTAATAGACATGAAGGAATGTGGCAATCCATTTGTTTTATTTCTATGAAATTATTGCTGATTGCAGGTTTGGAGGATGTGTGGGTGAAGTTTGTTGATTTATTTCAGTTTGGTCAGGAATGCTTTTTTAAAACACCTTTAACCTTTTTCTTCCAAACAGTTAATTTGGGTCACTACTTTTGCACTGAAGCTTTGATTGTTAGAGGAAATACTTCTGCATACTTTTGCTCTGCTGTAAGAGAGGCAATATATTTTGGGCCATATGCCAACAGATTTTAACCACAAACTTAGGGAAAGGAGACAGATTAGATTGTGGTGGTCTCATAATCAGGGTTTCTCTGTACTCTTTTCTTGCTAAGAGCAAGTATTCACCAGTAAAGTGGTTCTATGTCATACAGATGGCATATCCATAGCAATAGGGAAAACTAAACCCATTCAGCTGCATTCCTCTAGCCTCTGATAAGTGTTCTATAGTAATTTTATCACAGAACTTCTTTAAAGTGTCCAGCCAAATAATATACTTTAAGATCTTCAGTGAATTCTCAACTATTTTTCAGCATGCAAGAATCTTATTCAATAAAGGAAGGTATCAAACAAAGACCTGGAGGTTTATGATGATGAGGAAAAGCCCAACTTCTATTTAAAGATGCAACATTTAAAGACACTGTTCCTTTTAAAAGCTGGGGGTCAAGCAAAGAAAGAGCCAGATCTATTTGGTCATGGGGTCCATCAACATGCCAGTGCATCTCTGCCTCCAGTAGCAAACTCTCTAATTGTTCAGGCATTCCACACAGATCAAACAGATGTTTCATCAGCTCGCTAGGGAGAGTGCTCAACCATTTAGTAATTTTCTCTGATATTTCCCGATACTACTGGTTAAAGTCTTCCCTTTCTGAAAGCCTTCCTTTTCTGTGAAACAGGCAGCGATTGTGCGCTTTTACACCGTGTGTTCTTTTACTCCACCTTTACTCCTGAGCAGCTGCTGCTGCCCGAGCAGGATCAGTTGATGTGGTGACTCTCCCACTTAGCATCCGGTCCAGATCTGAGAGTGCGTGAATGCCCTGGTCAAGAAAATGTAGTAACATGGTGGGTTGTCTCAGGAAGGTGAAAATGAAGGGTGAGCTGTGCACCCCAGAGGAGGGAACTCCAGAGGTTTTAAAATACGCAGCAGGAAAACCATATGCAGAGTTTTTGTGATAGAGCAGCTGGGCAGGGACATTCCCCTCCTATGCTGACACTATGACATGAACATACTGCAAACCTTGACTGCTTCATATTCCATCTTTATTTGAAACACAAACATGCAAGTGAAAACACAGACTCCCGTCACACTGCTGCAGACAAGTGCAAAGCAAATTATATTCTGGGCAATGCAATTGCCTACAGATGGAACGTGACCCCACAAAATCACTGATGGTATGGACAGTTAAAAATGACAGAAGAGAGAACAAGCTTCCCTGAAGAAGGGAGAACAACTCTTGTAAATAGAAATCAAACCGAGAACGTATCACAAGGCACTAGAAAATCCTCCTCAGGGCTCTTGGCTGTCAGGTAAAAAGACAAAGGATCTTTTCTTTTAAATGGTCATTTTGCACCACAAGTTGTAGCAGAAGTTGGTCCCAGACAGCTGGGATCAGTAGCATTCAACCCAAATGACGCAGAGAAGGGCAAGAATGTGTAGAATTCCACCTAAACAAATTGAAAAATAACTATGAAAAGCTGTAAAAAACTATTTGTGACAAGACACTGAATGAAGAAAAAATATAACAGGAGAAATTCAGCGTGGGTAAGTACAAGGTAATGCAGAAAAATTAAACCCAACCTTAATTACACGTTAATCAATAGCATCCGTAATAGTTATTGCCTCTCAGATACAGCTTTTGTAAACCTGTTCATATCAAATCAATGCTGAATAAGAATTAAAAGAAATGGATTTGTTATCAGGAACAAAAATGAAATTAAAAGAAGGATCAATCATACCTAAGAAAGAATTACATGTGCAGCCTAAATGGACAACCTTGAGAACAATTATTAGTAACATTAGATTAGGGTGAAAATGTGCATTAACTTATTAATAAAACAGAGTAGGACAGAAAAAGACATAATTGGTCTGTAATAATGGAAATTATCTGTGCCAGCAAAATAGTAGCTCTGACTCTTCTATCACTTTCTCCTTTTAGGCACAACACTAACTTGTGGCAAACACGGTCCCTGCAAAGTTTAGAGTAACACTTTAACCCCAAATGAGAGCTACTGCACAAACTTCTAAGTTTATTAAGCCAGTCAGAGCTAGAAATATTATGAAAAGAAATCGGTAGAACTACTGGATTCATTCTACTGAGTTCCAAAAGAGGAAAATTCCTATAATCATTTCAATGCAAAAATGAAGAATAATTTCTCTAGCCATTCTTGTCTGCTTATTTTACTGAACTGTGGTAGAGATATTTGAAAGTGTCAGTGGAGATGTGCTTTTCTGCAGTCATTAGTATTTTGTATCTACTACTCCTCAAGCACAGATATAAGTATATTTTCAGTTTCTTGTTTCTTCCATCCCTTCTACAGATAACTTTTCTCTTGACAAAGCTTTGCTGTGGACAAATGGTGCCTTTCCAGACCTCCTCAGAACATCAGTCTAAGTGAGCGTATTTTGCTATCAGTGTTTAGCATATTGATTAACTTGTTTTTAGATAAAAGCTGTGAAGGAGAAGATGCTTCTTTCTTCTGTTCCTCAGCAGGGATCTCAGCAGTTTCCCATCACCTCCAGACTACATGCTGAATAGAGGTGTGGGCCCAAGTTGTCTGCAAACACCAACAGCTGTGTTTGGTGTAGCCAGCAGCCCAAGCACATGTCATCTCAGCATTGCCCTCCAGGTATGCTATTTACTTTAAGTGGGATAAACATCAGAAAAAAAGAAGCTTGTGGGAGAAGTTCTATACAACACGTAGGAAATCATACTGTATTTGTTCAGTGCTCTTCATCCATCCTGTGAACTTGATACTAGTAATATTCCACCTAGACTATCCACCAAAAAACATACAAAATCTACAAAGAGAAATGTGGTTTGACTTGTCATTCTTTGGTACGTGTGTAGGTTTTCAAGAGCCCTTTTTAGGGAAATGCATAAATTTTACTCCTACTCTATTCTAAACTCTCTTCAGAAAAAAATAGGAAATTCAGGATTCAGAATTATTCAAAATATCAGTCACAAATAGCACTTTCTAGTTTCATTTTTCATTTTGGTGATAGACACGGCCCTGCTTTCCAGTCTTTACCACAGTTACAGTTCTGGTAACTGTTCTTCGGCATCAAGCGCTTACAATATTTCTCAAGCATTTTTAACATAAAACTTGATAACATTGCTTCTATCTGTGGAAAGACTCTCTACCCTGTTATTCACATAAATCTTTGAAACGGTTGTGCAGAGTTGTTTATTAGCTATATGTGAGGTCAAAGAGAACACAGGTATTCACACAGCCACTGCTGGACTCCACGATCGCTCTGGATTCCTCTCCATCCTGTCCCAACCATGCCCTCTCTGCCTTACAACAGCAGTGTGGGGCTGCAGGCTGCAGAAACTTGCCAAGAAGAGCTTGCATCAAACCAGTCTGGCACATCAGCAGGGAAGCCATGAGAAGACAGCCAGCAGCTCGGTGCTAGCTGGGGGCCCAGAGCATTGCACAAACTTTCTCAGACTGGGCTGGAATTTTCATAGAGCTTCAGTTCATGCTATTGGCTATGTCAGATTGTATCTTGGGGGAAGATTGCAATGACAGGGGAAGAGATACAAAAGAATGAATTACAGAAACTGCTGCTGATCACTGCATCGTAAAAGCTCTCCTGCTGGCACTACAGCTACTATTGCTCACAGCTGGGAGCAAAGTGTTTCAGAGCCCAGCTCTCCAGCCCTTCCCTGACACACAAAGATATGACACTGCACATTCTAATTGCATTATAAGAAGCAATGCAACAAAGCCAATCTTAGTTGCCTCCTCCAATTCAAAGTTGGTGCTCATTTCATAACAGGATGCAAAACCAGAAGCACAAAGAATTCTCTTTAAAGCTATGGTGCAGCTGAGCAGCACTTTCAGAGAAACTCAGGTTCTGTGGGAACAATGCCGTGAGGTACGGGATGCCAATCAGTATGGCCTAACACTTTCATTTCTTCTCATGAAATGAGTTACTTTTTAAAAGACATTAGAATAACGAAGAATACTTTCAATTGCAGTGTTGACAACTTCTCTTCAGCATCATGCTGCTTTTAAGTTAACATCTTTAGAAGAAATGCTGGCATAGTCATGTCCTCGGCAGGCACATGAAAGAACATCACCAGAGACCCAGAAGTTCACTAGAGAAACACATGGTTCAGACACTGACCATTTGCTTGCAAGCATATGTAACATTTGTTTAAATTCCCATGCTATTGAGATGATCAACTAATAGCTTATTCACTCTGGGTTTTTTCCCATGTCCTAATAGCTCAGGTAATAAATAATCCTTTAAAAAAATGTTTTAAAAATCCCCCAAACGTAAAGAAATCTGTTGAATCCCAGCAATCAGAGACTACTAATTAGCAAAGCATCATATCTAAACAGGACACGTATTGAGTACAGTTACTTAAAAGACATAGGCCCAGCCATTTTGGAAACTAGCTCACAGTTTTCTTTAGCTTTTTACATTGGATGTCATAATGAAAATTTTAAAATATTGACTCCATGTTGACAGTCCTGAATGTAGTCAAGCAATATAGGAATAAACAAAGAAAATTTCATCCAACCACACATTAATAAAAGTTAAAACCAAATGTACTTGGTCTTTTTCTAGTTTCCTCATACCTATCCATTTTATCCAAGTTAACCATTGGAAAATAATAATGTACAATTTCTTCTCTTTGCCATTTCATATTCCTAAGTATTTTTGCAGTGTAGAAATTCAATCTGCTAGAGATTCTTCCTCATTTGTCCATTAAAATACTAGCTCCATGATTAGCAGAAAAATCTATTACCATTACAATTTTAACAAAAAAAAAGAAACCCATGGAAACTGCAGCTGGCATCTGCAATCCAACCTGCTACAGGCAAAACAGCAATGTTTACCTACCCTCTATTTCAATTTTGCCTGTATACCTGCACCTGCATGAATTCTACCCATATATACTAAGTGCTTTTTATGAAACTTTTGTTTTTCTTTTGCATTCTCTGTATGATCCAATACAGATCATTCTGTCCCCAGAAATATCTCAATGATATTAATGAGGCTGTATCAGAATATCTGTGCTACAAGCAGGTTTTACAGCTATCAGTACTTCTGGAAAGTGTGCTGTCTTTGGATCTGCCAGCAATCTTCTAAACCACAATAACTTTTAATCAAAAATATCATGAGAGGGAAAAGGCCTTCAAATGAAATAGTTGTTTTGCTTTGTAATTTACATGGCTTGTAAGTGGAACGTATGGATTAACTTCAGGTATTTCAAATATACTGAGAAGCAGTAAAACTCCAGTAGGAGGAGTTAATGTTTTGATCAAAACCTATCTTCAGGTCAAGTTTTCAACCAGTCACAAAACCAAATCAGATTCTTAGGAAAAGTGCATTATACATTTTCTAAAAAGTACAGATACTTTTCAAGATACTTTGAAATAATCCCTCAAGACCTGAAGCATAGAAAGCCATAATAATTTCTGAAAGACCTGATAATGAGTTATCCTATCTAATGTGGAATGGTAGAACACAGAATAACTTGACACTCATTCTAGTCCCATGGAGCTTGAAAAGGTTTTAAAGGACATATATAAAGACCAGTTAAAAAACTGGAAAAAAAATTTAAAATACTTCAAATGGGTTTTGAAATTTTCAAAATTATTCTGGTGTCAAAGAAAAGAATTAATTTTAATAATTAATTTAAATTTTGTATTAAAATTATTCTGACATTTGGGGTTTTTACTCCTATTTCTCCTTCCTTCTCACTTTGGAAGAGAAAAGCAGAGATGACAAAATGTAGAAAATGCTTTTTCCTGCTGGTATTGTTCTAATATAGAAAAAATATCTAGATGGAATTCACTGAAAAAGAGAGCAAGAGAGGTAGTGTATGCATGCACACACCTGTCCTAACAGTTCTACTTTAAATGTCCAGTTATCTGAGGATGGAAAATCTCTAGCCAAAACACTTGTACTTTATATTGGCTATGCAAATACTTCCCATGTGATGAATGTATCTATTTGTCTTTTGACTGAATCATAACCTTGTACCTAACTAGTAAAAATTGAAGTTCTGCCTGGGCTTATTTTATTTCATCAGCATGCAATTAGTGGATAGATATGGTTCTTCATGAAGGCAATAGCTTATGCAATTTACTTTTTGAAACATGAAACTATGTAGTATTCACATGTAATCTTAATATTGGTTGAGAAATTCCTATTCCCAAAGTAACTTATACTGATATCTCACTTCCTGTTAGAATTAGGAAGTAGATGAAGGCAACTGTGGCTCTATACAACTTATGATCATGAGCATTGCTATGTCATTGCGAAAAGAAATTGTATGTTGAGTAATACTTACACATTAAAATCCCTTCATAAAAGTGCTCCTCATAACACTTCAAATACTTGAATTGTCCCAGCAGCACTACTTGATCTGTCATGAGTTTTTTTGTCTCGGAGTAACTCTGCGTTATATTTTTTTATGTGCCACAAGAAAACAGTTTCCTTATGCTTATTTTTCTCATTAGTAATTTGGACCTTATCTTTCAAAATCTTCCTCAGATATATACAAAACAGAACAGATTCTGTCCAGAGAGACAGTTGTCAACAGGAAATACTTGTGAATAAAAGCCCTCAACTCTTTTATTAAAGTCACCCAATTAAAGACTTGATAGCTCAAGGACCATCCATATTTCATGTTTGAAAAAAAAAATCTGAAGCACAAAGGCACCTCTTTCACAATACTAACAGATTCTATCATTAGACAGGTCTTGTTGTGAAGAAGAAACTGCAGAACCCAGCTCATGCCTTGCTGTCGAAGCCATTTGTTTTGTTAACTACCTGTCAATGTTGCAAAGTGATAATCTGGCTGAGGTACATAGATTCACAGCTTTCTTGAATAAACACTATACTTCCCCACCCTGAACTTCTAAAGAAAGAGTTCAAAAGAGAAAGCCAAGTTCATTTTCATATGCTGAAACAGGCAGAAACTAACAGCTCTTATTTAAACAGAATGGGGCTTATTCCTTACTTGTCAGTTTACTTATCAATATATTTGAGCAACTAAAAATATGAACTGATGTGTTGATCCATAATAGTAAATTTGAAACTCCCCATTAAAACAGACATTATGACTTTAAGCGGGATGTGGTGTGCAATGTATTTCACCACCAGGACTTACATTTTCCAAAGTGTTATTCAAAAGCAAAGGTATATCTACATATCAAAGAGATAAGTAATTACAATGGAGAACATGATTGATAAACCCAGTGTTTTGCTGAACCTTTTATAGATATTCTCATTTTATGCACTCCTATAGCACATTAACTAAGTCAAACAGCAAAGAGTTCCCCTCCTTATTAAGTCTTGAGAAAGCAACAGCATAATATCCCATCTCCAAACCTGAGCCCAGAGGTAATGATCATTGTATCAAGCCTTCCAGCAGCCTAACAGCAGACTCCTGGGAAATAGGATAACTTATAAATGCTTGCCTTTGTAAGTAGGCACAGTTTCTCTAATATGTTTGCCCAAGAACTAATACAAATTCCTCCCAAAGTACTTTTCTGAGGTGTATGTACTATCTGCTGGAATACTGCAGCCAGCAAGAAATACCTTACAACCCCATCAAATAGACACTATTTCAAACGTTTCTGTTAACTGTGGTGAACAGGGCAACACTCTTGGAATGAAATGGTACCCTTTATCAGATGAATGATACAGCTAGGAAGAATAGACAAGATTTCAAGCATGAAGATCAATCTATTGATAGGTATCTAAGTGCCTCACTGATATTTTTCCTCAGAGGGATAGTGGAACTAAACATCCCTTTAAGCTACAGAAAGGATGGCTCAAGAAATTTTCTATCATACCAAAAAGGAGTGCCAAAAGCAAATATTTGAAAAAGAATAAGTTTTAACTTCTTGGTGAATTGTGTCATTTAGGTTCCTTGTCTGTCAGATGTGCTGCAGTTCTGGTATTTCCCCATGCTTTCTATGTGATTAACCACTCTTTTCTCACTTTTCCATTCTTTTTTTCCTCCGTATATCTTCACTGACCTGTGTGGCAACTTCTTAGTAGGAATAATATTCCTCTAGCCCCTTAAGGAAGCAGAACTTTAGGCAATAACATTGCTTGCTGCTCCCAGCAAGGCAAAGCAACTGTAGAAATGCAGTTTTAAGAATGCTATTTTTTACTCAAATGGCCTTGAAAGACATTTTGTATCTGATCTTACAGACTTGATAAAGAGGATGAGAATTCAAGGGTGCAAAAAGTCAACATGAGCGCTATTAGTCCAGGGCCAAGAGATACAGAAGTCAGCAGTCTTGTTCTGGCTGCAGCTGACTCCAGTGAAGAGGTTACTGGTACCAGCTGCTTCACGGCTTATCCAAGATCACCACATCGCTACTTGCTTCCTAATCTAGTCCAATTAAATTTCTAGGTTAGATTAAACTCTTTAACAATATATGCATAATTGTTTTCTCAGACAGCCTACAGAGCGCACAATTATTGTGGCAGATCTCTAGAGAGTGGGAAAAGAAACAGAAGAGAGCCCCTGGGCAGTAACCTGCTCACCCTGCAAAGCTGCAACCCAAAGACAATGTGTGACTTTATTGTATCTTCACATTACAGCTCCCTAGACAGAACTGAGCATTGTTTCCTTTATCCATAGAAACAATGGTATTCATAACTCCCCATGAAAAAGTTATTTGCAGAAGTTGCTTGACAATATTATATTTATCTGACAGAGCTGGGGGTAGCAATTAAATTGTGGAAACAACAGAAAAGCACAATGGCTGCATGCAACGTACATAATGAAGAAAGTGGATATGACAGACAAGGTCCAGTTGTAGTAGGAACCAAAGGACACCAGAGGGATTGTAATGGAGATTCTCCAGAGAGAAATGAGCTGGCATGAGTCTGGCAACAGTTGGTAATTCCTTAAGAGAAGAACCACGTGGAAATCCACAAAGCCGATAGGTAGTCAGGAAATTGTAGATGAAACATCCTCTTGTTCAAAGAAATGTGGGAATAAAGAAACTGCAAAGCCTAAACACATAAATGAAGTTGAGGAAGAATTCAGGGAGCAGTTTTCCGTGCAACAGTTCAAGTACTGAAGATCCTGTATCATCAGCAGGACATATATAAGTGATACCATCTCTATCCACATGCCAAGGGATGACAACATCTGGTCTAGAAAGGGGCTGTGCTGTCATTCTGCCAAAGTATTTGTTTCTGCAGTTATAACTAGGAGTTTAAAGAGACCCTAGATTCAGTTCCTCTCTACAGTCAACACTGTGAAGGAAGACTTTAAAGCCCAAAAGGCTACCTGCTGGGCAGTGCAGGACAGGCCTGCTGGAGAGGGCTCATACAGTACAAGAACTTTTATTGCATCATCCTGGCCAGCACTACCTGTAGCAGTCCAGAATAAAAGCTGATCTGGAGAAAAGTTCTCTGCTCCAGTCTGCTTCCAGCTGATTAAAGAATCCATCATGACTGCTTTGAGCCCTTTTTTTATTTTTTCTGTCATCATTGGTTATGTCCCTTGAAATGTAACAAATACTTTTTCTCCCCTTTTAAATTAAGAACAAAATAAAACAGCATAGGCAAGTTGGAAATAAATTCTGGCTTATTCCGTAACTGTAATCATACAAACTCTCTGTGGGATATTTAGTTACACAATAGCCTCAATCAACAAAAAATAACTTGGAGGCATTACATCATCTGATCAGGCCCAAAGGCAACAGCATTGTTACCTAACAGCTTCAGACAGCTGATTAACCACTTTTTGTAGGGTGTCAATTACACCACACCCTGCTTGTTCAGAACCATGCTGTTGACAGTACAACACAGAAAGAGAAAAGCAAACTGCCCCCCACATACACGCCCCATGTACACACACTTGTGCTACTGCCAGAATGATGTTTGTCATGAACTCAGCTACAAGTACTTAGAAACCTTCAGTAAATAAATAAAATAAACAGGCACAGACACATAACGGCATATCTGAGCTTGTGACAAAATGGTATAGTGAAATTTTAAATTTCCTTGTGTTATGTCATGTTTTCAGGAAAGAGAGGGTTTTAGAAGGAGTAATGAAGACCTTTAAGAAGGCAGTCATTCATCCTTGACACTGCCGGTCTGAGATTCTAAAAGGGTCTTTTCTTAAAAAAAAATAAAACCCAAACCAAAACTTGTTTTATTCAATTTCCGTCACATTCTTACTGCTCATCTTTAGGATACATTTCATCATTATGTACATTATGGGTGCTAAGAAAAATAAAGTGATCTTTTCAGTTTGACATGGAATGGATAATGCATACTTTCCTCATAAACTCTCCTTTCCATGCGCCTGCTGGAAATTGTTTTTCATTGTTCGTAAATCCAAGGCGTGTTTACACTGGAATACAGGAAAAGCTAAAGCAGAATGCTGGTGTGTAAGCCATAGTGGCTTTTTTTTGGCTTTTGCTGTGAAGTGATAAATGATTCTTGGTCCCCCATGGGTTAGAGGGCACCAAACTTCAAATAACTACAACATCCGATAACAAAGTTTTTCTCCATCATTTGCAATCAAAACACCAAGAACACAGCCCTCTGGACCTCTCATCCTTCATGTTCAATTGTAAATCCTGATTAAATAGCTTGCAGGTGTCAGGATTAGAGTATATTCATTGGGAGCCTAAACACAGCACCAGCTGGGTTCCTCATTTGCCAGTTGTAGTTGCTTCTTTGTTTTGAAACTGTTGACAGTACAACTAAAAATATTCCTTTGGGTAGAGACGGCGTTAAATAACAAGCAGGATGAGTAAGAGAACAGCTGTAGATATTTTTCTGTGTTTAACATACCTGCCTTGTTGATTTATAGTAAGCCCTCCATATAATGTACATTCTGTGTAATCCAAAACATTTAACCTTTCGAGCTGGGGCTGTGATAAAGCTATCAAACACAGGAAAGGCTCTTGACAAGTCCTGTATTACCAGCCTTTTACTCAAAGGAAAAGTGAAATATAGTTTCACCTCCCTTTTAGTATACAACAACAAACATTATTAGGCTTTATCAGTTGCTACCAACTAAACTGTATGCCAAACATCCACATAAACATCAGTGTGGAGATGGGAGACGAAAACATGAAACTTAGGCAAGTCCTCAAAATCTCCCTCTGGTGAGGGTCCAGTTGGTTTGAGCAAAGCTTTCTTGAAAGGAAGCTCAGGTCTTCATTTAAAACCAGAACTGAAGTGAGTGAGTGCTTCAAGAACAGAGAGGCCATTTTCACCATTAGTCCTTCGCACAAAAGCAAGCAGCATCTGCCAGCATTCAAGACCATCAGTTCAAATAAATCCCTTTTATTTTGATGTTATAGTGCACGGGTACTCCACCACCAATACTGTTGTTTTAGGATCTAACACCAAGGTTGCAGCTCATTTCTATCATTAAAGAATTTGTATTGTTTTTGCTATTTTGTCCAAAGCTGCATTCTCTTCAGAATTAAGTTCTGGCTACTTGAAAATCCCTGACATTTTCAAATACTTATTTGCTTTGACTTCCTGTCCCAAACTCTTGAGGAAAACATTACTATGTTTTAATCCCAAAGGCCACTTCTTTTCAATGGGCAGTGAACCAAGTCATACAGCATAGATATAAAGAGAGACACATATGTGTATGGAAGACATTATTACTTTCCCTGTAAAAGAACAGAGGGAAAAATCTGAAAAATTTAATAGTCTTTTTACTACATGGCACTGAAGCAAAAAAAAGTTTTGAGGGTTTCAGATAATCAGTCCAAGATAAGCTTAAACAAAATATTGACTACTTTACACATCTGCATTTTTGGGGGGGAGGATCATGAGTAGACATGGGCCAAATGGTCCCAAAGCAATTTGCACAGTAGTGAGGCACTCACCTCACTCATGACTAATTGAACTCACTTTTCCCAACAACAGGTCTCAGGAGAAATTCAAAGCACACTATTGCATTTAATACTGAGATTTTAACAAGTTAGCTTGAAATGCTGCTAGAGTTTTAAAGGCAAGTTCTTCCCAGTAAATAATATAATGAGAAAACATCAGCACTTAAGAGGATGCCACAGGGTTAATGCCAGGTTTTAAAAGACTTCAAAATGGATTTTACCCAGTTCACATGTCAGGAGGCACAGCACGGAATCAATTTACAGCAGGAGCCAAAGATCACAAATTTTAGGGGAGCCTGGGGACTGATTCCCCCAATCGGTGCCGTGGGGTGCACAGATGAAAGAGCAAACTTGTTTTTTTTCTTTAATGGTGACAGCGTATTCTGAAATTACGCACAGCAGGCAGGAGAAACCTGCATAGATTTCAAAAGATACTGCAGGTTTGTGTGCTGAAGCACACATTTAAGGTCCTAGTTAATGTGCTAGCCTTTCACCTCTGGAGGCCTGGGCTCAGATTTATCTGAGGTAAAATGAAGGAGAATTTGGGACTTCTATCTTCTTAACCCTTATTGGCCTTTCATCCACACCACACAAGTACAAAACAGTTACCAAACTTTGGATCAAACTCTACTTTTATTACTCTTAACTCAACCTCAAGCAATCTCCTAAACACTAATAACAGCACAGTTCAGGGTTTCCACCAATTTAAACTGAAGTGAAAAGCCAAATTCTGTTCCCATTTGTATCAATGAAAACCTACACCTGTACCAGTATTCAGGGAATCCATGCAGAGGGATTAAGCATAAGTCATGAGAGAACAAGACCCTAATAAGACTGGAAAGCAGACTTTTATCCGCTCCAGAATATTTGCTCAGAGCCTGCTTGAAAGAGGTTCTGTTCTCTATATTTGGCTTTTGCTAATGCTGTTCTAGATAGTCTCTATTAAAAAAAACAACCTTCATTACATCTTTCAAGTCGATTGTCTCCAGATTGGCAGAAAGAGCTATGAATGATTGTTTTTAAAAAATATCAAAATAGTCTTGCTTAAGCTGATTGGGGGAAAAGGAAAATCTGAATTTCCTCTGCAACCATTATAAGTGCCTCAGAAGTTTAAGCAATATATGTAGCATTAAGTCTAAAAATACCTCAACAATATTCTTTCCTTTCTACCTTGGCTGTAGAAATATTTTGAAGGAAAACACGATAATCACAATTTCCGTTAAGCATCAGGGAATGTTCCTCTTTTCCATGAAGGACTCTAAAATAAGTTCTGTTGATAATGAACTTATGAGGCCCTCAGCAGGTTGAGAGAACATTATTAGAATCACTTTTATAACCACCAAGCCAAAAAACTTGCTGTATATACTCAGTGGATTCTCCTCCCCCTTCACTCTTTCCAAGTTCATTCAGTAATCATGGTCTAAAGAAGCCTAGCACACACAGCTGTTTCAGTACTGCTGGCTAGCAAGGCTGACACCAACATTCAAGTCTGAAGTTTGGCAGTTGTTTGCATTGCACGTGTTGAACCATGTTTTGTCTGTACTTAGGTGACAAATTAATTTCAGAAACAGGTTTAACACGACAATATCAAGAGCAATGAAACGGGCCACTTCTGTAAGGTAAACATCATACATACATTAACAGAGCTCACAGAAAAAAAAGTCAAAATAGAATCATTAGACAATGAAAGGAAAGGAGTCAGTTTTGCCCAATCACTTGTGCTAGCAGGAAAGGTGTGATACAATCCCATACAAGGAAATGTAACTGCAAAATATGACACATTACAATCTGACACAGTAGACAAGCCTGTAATACAAAGAAATGTGTAGAAACAAATATACTAAAGGGCTGAACACAAAATGACAAATTACACCTTTGTGCTGGGAGAGGCAGTCATAAAGATTTATTTTGCTAAATTCTTTCTCGCTCTGGTTCATTTTCATCGTTACAGAAAAATATAGAAAAGTCTATTAGCTCCTCTAAGATCTTCAAGTTTTTTCTAAACAGAACAGGTGAGTGAAGCAAGGGAAACAGTGCAAACTTCCAGAGCTACAGCTTAGAAGGTGACAGCCTGAGCCACACTACATGGCAAATGGTGTGGTCAGAACATATGGAAAACAGGTCTAGGGATGATGACCAACCAAATACCTCGAATGTGAGCCCCAGTGACCAGATACAATACATGTTCATTCATTCCCACAAAGCTCAAGTGTAAGCAGAGTGAAATAACCTGAAGCTTTTCTTTTATACAGTTTCATGCATATATATATAAAGAAATATATTTCCCTGAATGGCAGTATCCTCGTTTTGTTCTAATCCAATAACTGAGGATAGAAATGATGTGAAAATTATGAGTAAGTCCCAAAGGTGCTTTAACTTTTCTTTTTGACGTAGATTAAGAGTATTATGTACACTTGCCTTGAAAGACAAGTAATCTGATCAGTTCTAATTGAACTGCATCTGTACAATATATATGTGTACATATGCATGTGTAAAGAGATATAAATTTTAAAATCTTGCATGTCTTATAAGCAGTTGGTTAAACATGTTATTTACTGATTAGAAGCTTAGATTTCATGATTAAAATACTGTCAGTGTCATGAAAGTCATTTCAGGCAGGTTAAGTATCTTGGACAGTCTTTTGTGCAGAGTTGTCTGGATTTTGTTTCTTAAAAATAACTTGGAATACATCTTGATCTATCATCTGTAGAGATTATAACAGCGATGTTCCAAGGTGAATTATTGAACAGCTTTCAACTCAATTTATTTCAAAGGGAATTTCCTTTGTTTCTAGCAGAGATTAGCCTAAAGCATGGCAAAAAGGCATTAACTTCAAACACCTGAATCAGGCTTTTGAGATTCCTAATCAACCTGCTGCTCCCTTTCTACTGTTCATTTGGAAGATACTTTCATTTCTTTCATGAATGGCACTCACACTGCCTGTGACAGTATGTGAGCTCTACCACATGAGGTGTTAAATCTGCATAAGGCACCAAGCAAGAACGGAATACCCTGTATTCCATGGCCCACACTTTGCATCTCACTTCACTCCCCAAACCCAGCAGAGCTGCTTGCTGGAACTTAAGAATTGTAGCAGGAAACAGCTTCAATCTAAAAATGCATCATTGAGTGGCCTGTATAGATACTGCCTGTAACTACTATCACTGATTTCTCACGCCAGCTAAAGCAAGGAAACTAGAAAACTGAGAGTTCAATGTTCATGGCAACAAGCACTCAACAGAGATCAAAATGACTACTCAACAGGTATCTAAAAAAAGCTACCAGAAATACCAATTTATACATTTTAGAAAACATTTGGCATGGTACAAACTGTTGTTTAATACTAACAAAACCACCACTTGGCATAAAAAGGGTAACTTTTCAGCATACTTTTATGCATTTTCTTAGTGCACACTAATTCCATAAACTTCAATTCATTAAATAAATAAATTTGAGATTGAGGCATACAGATTGAAATTAATACAACTATCTTGGGTGACATAGTTTAAGGTTTTGTTTTAAATGGGCAAATTATGCCCAACCAATACAGATAATTATTTTCTGAATGAGTTACTGATGTACGTTCTACAAATTCTGCTTCAGTACTTTTAAATGTTTCCTAAAAGATGGATGAACTACTGCAAAGTCATCCTAGTCATAAAAAACCACCTTCCTATATAATCTCAAATATTTAAACCAGCAAGAGCTAATTACAAAATGATTCTTCACATAACTTTATGCCTCATCTATTATTATGTATTTTCATCAAATATTATTGCTAATTTTACTGTAAGTAATAAAAAAGCTCTTTCATGTAGTGTAATTTAAAATGACCATATTTTTTAGCAAATGAAATGACATGTTGTCAATGAAATTTAAGCAACCTCAGGAGTACCATAGAGTTTTGACTAAATAACGATCAGATGAAAAATTAGTTGGTTAAGTCTTACCAAGGATGTCCACACATTAGAGTTAAGTCTGCACTGAAATGCTACATAAACATATACTTCTTTAGGGTGCTTTTTTTTTCCCTTTTCTCGCAAAGTGAATGTTTTTCATTTAGAGATTATATCATGAACAGATGTAGGATAATGTTAATAGTCCCTTCTGGAAACATTAATCACAAGGTTTTACTTATTATTTGGTGTCAGCATTTAAAAGTTAAAGCATTTCCAGAACTGTCACCATTGAAATATTCCTTTTGCTTAAAGCTAAATTACAAAACAGTAATTTATTTTACAGTCCCAGCATCTTTTTTAAAACATATATAAGAGGGAAAATGGCAGGCAATGCCTTGTTCTCATGGCAACAGTGTAGACTGACAGTAGTAAATCTGTTTCTACTTTAGGAAGAGGACTGCAAACACAACTCTACCAACTTTTTAAATGTTTGAGCAATTTTAAGTCTCCACAAAAGAGATTTTGGTTGTCAGCATGACACTAACATGATGTTTTCAAAAGTGAACTTTCCATTCCCAGCTTACTGAGCAAATATTAACCAGAACCAAAATAAAAGCAGGCTAAGGCCTTTTTACCAAATAGATCTTAACTCTCTTCCCTACATATTCTCACACATAGAATATTGTGCAGATGAAACAAACTGCTTCTACTTCAATGTATCTGCAGAAATGTTCCACTAACTATATCCAAAAAACTTTAAAAAGTAATCAAAACAAGTCCATGCCCTTCTACATTCCCTGGAATGGACCTTACCAGTTACTTCAATGCTCTGGAACTCAAGAACTGTGCAGCATCTTCCAGTTCAAGATTTGCTATGTATGCACCCTGGGCAGGTTCAGCAAAGAGCTTACATGCACTTTCGTATTTGGGCTATTCGGGGCGAAAAAAAAAAAGTATAAATGCAAGTCTGTCCTTAAAGAATCAGTGAAATTCAATCAAACACAGCAGCACAGTCTCAACATCCCCAAAATCATCCTCCATTCACATCTGACCAAGGTAAAAGTTAATTGCTTCACATGAGATTTACCTGAGGCTTTAAAGCAGATAAAAGAATATTCCCTTCTTTAAGCAGTGCTATATATAATATCCTTCATCACCTCTTCCCTTTTGGAATGGATGAACATCAAACCAACTCCTTCTGAAGATCATCTCTCTCCACTAGCTCTAAAACTGAACCAGCTTCAACTAAAGACCAAGTTTTTAAAGTGTCCTAGGGATATGAAATGAATCCTAAAGACCATTCAGGTATTCTCATATCTTTAGTTCTGAAATTTCACTCCTAACCCTCCTCTATCTAACTGCCCTAACCGGAGCATTAGATCTTGTCTGGTGTCTCTGGAGACCAATAGCAAGGAGCAAAAGTAAAGATGGAAGTGCTTTGGCCTCTGTGTTCACTGAAAGAGACCACATCTTGCAGACAGTACTGAAAAGTGGCTTAAACCTGCTCCCCGGCAAATGGATTCTCTAGTTTCCACAGTATAATTTTCAAAAATGTCCATGTGAAAATGCAAGCACGTGCACTAAGGATTATTTTGACACATGGTATCCATCATTTGGATTTACTCATTTTCCAAAATAAACTGTTTTGTCACTTTTCCTGTGCATGTGAATTTTTGAGTAAAGGCAATGTGTAATGTTACAAGACACATTCATGTGCTGACTTTTCACAAAACCAAAATTTGCAGTAAAGCCAGGGTGGTGGGAAGCACTGCATTTTCATTTTGGTCACAAGACCAACACACAAAGATCTGGAAAGAGAAGCTGAATGGCCCTAATTCGGCTTCCTCACATGAACGATCTGATTGAGGTGCAAGAAGTTGCACCAAAATACATTTATAGAAGTAGACTCTTTCAGAAAATTTATCTGCATACATCATGCACTAAACAAGTCAGGCAAGTAACAGTAACTACAAGAACTGTAACTACAATAGCTACTGGATATTTCCAGAGGCTGTATGTTCCTTTACTTATCATGTGTATTTCTGTAGTACTGACCCAATTTTTCTGTATTCCCTCTTATTCCTATAATCACAGTTTAACCCCTATTTTTACACAACATCATTTATTACTTCCCATCCTCAGGGTACTTACACATGCTCAGTTTATTAAAAGAACAAATTCTTCCTTACTTGACAAGATTTTTTTTTTAAACGTTTTATATTTCCAGTTAAATACTATGCTCAATTTGACTGTATTTAGAAACTAAAATTCCAGCCTTCATATATAACAACCCAACATCTATGGGACTCTATGAAACCTGTCCAGGAAAAGATGAGTTAGGAATACAAGTCACCTAAAGCTGCAGCTCCACTACCAGGCCACAGAACAATGTAGCTACAATTCCTCATTTCTCTTGAGTCTCCCTTCTGGAGACTGCACACTTCTTCAAGTGAATTTATATGGGATCAGTTTGGAAGCATTCTGGTTTGACCAAACCATGGCTCATATTCTCACACAAAAGCTTTTCAGCAGTCATGCATGTGGTCTCATAAATTGACCTGTATTTGAAAGAGCTCACAAAACAGTCACAGTGAGTGAGCAGCCTTGAAATACAAATCTTATGGTTCTTGTGGCACAGTCTGGAGCTGCACTCATCCTCTCCTAGGAACCACTGAGGCTGCCTCACCCGAGCTGTGCAGGGCCAGTACTACTGGATGTTTTCACTAATTCCATGCCTTCTTGCAGCTTCCAACTCCAATTGTTTTGGAAGGTATAAAGGAAAACTCTCTGAATCACTTCTTGCAACAGCCCTGTATAAAAATCCACATATTCAAAAATCCAGACATCATAAAGTAACACACTTTTCAGCCCCTTGAAGCACTGCTCCTACCTTAAAGGATACTCACTAAAAGCACTTCTGTAAGGGGGAATATCTGTTTATCTTCTGTAAGTATCTGCATAGAAAAATACTGAAATAATCCCTGAACTGTTTAACCAGCATTTGGAGCAGAAAGAAGATAATTCTGGAAGGGCACAGAACTTCCCACCCACACAGCCCCAGAGTGTGCCCATCAAGGACCTCTGACTTTGTTCCTATTGTGTTACATGAAGGAAGAATGGGGCTTAGTGTTTGCAGTTTCTGGCAGAATCCCCAAAGTAATTTTCAATTAAAAGGTTAAATGCTGGTACTTGTCAAATGTGAAGACATACAGGGCTACAACAATACGAAATAGCTTCCTTACAATTAAATTAATTTCATCAGGTATTTAAATAGGAGTTGCAAACATTATGCCTTTGGGTAATTTGAAGAAATACCTAAATGAAGTGCAATAATTTTTTTGTCACAACTGTGTCTCAATACAAGAATACAACGCTGGCTTTCAAATCCTTTGAACAGAATGATTCAAATACATGTAAGTCCAACAAACATTCGTATATTTTTTGTTTCCATTAATAAACTGTTTTTGTTAAATTAGCCATGTTAAGAAAATTACATTTTTAGTTTCACTGCTGGTCTGTTATTTTCCTCTAAATATTTAAACTTGTGATAAATGAAGAAACAGTAATGCTTCCAGATAATCACAAAAAAAAAAAAAAAGACTGACTAAAAAGAGGCAGTACTAAATAAATTACACCCTCCTAGCTTAACCTCCCACTAATCAAACTGTTAAATAGTATAACTATTTCTATTTTACAGGTCCATGGAAATAGAGCACACCTGACACAAGGAAAACACAGTAAGTAACAGATGACTTCTGGGAACTGAAGGCTCACTCTTAGCTGCCACAAACTCAAGACAAGACACCCATAAGCTTCAAGACATATATGACGGAGCCTCTAATTCTTATATCTAATTTGATTGAGGAGTGAGAATTATGAAAAATATGAAAGTATATTTAGCCAGAATTTCAAAGCAGGGTGAACCTCTAGCTATGGCTCTGACCTGGATTCAGGGAACTAACAGGACTTCCCTAAATTTCCTTAGTTCTAATACTCTTGCAAGCACTTTTACGTGTATCCTTTTCCTCAGGTGTAAAGGGAAAATAATGATGCTTACCCTAATTTGAAATCTTAGACATCTGTTGAAAACAATCCACAGCTACTTTTAAGTTAATTAATTTCCAAATCTGTTGAGTAAGTATTTTCAAATGCTGCTCCTGATACATTAGGATGCCAGTGCAAAGATCCTGTGCCTTGATCATTGCCTGAAGTGTTGCAGGATTTTAAAAAATGTATGTGATTAAAGCTTTGACTCAGCAAAGTCTTAGAAATTAATTCTTACAAAGCACATAAATAATGGGATTATTCTTGTGCTTAAAATTATGCATACACACAACTTATGTGTTTAAATGCAGAAGTTCAGCTTGGCTGCAAGAAACATACTACACACAAAAACAATGCAGGAATAAATCTTAATTTTCCTGTGCAGATGTAGGTGATACCCCTGCCCCTCAGCCTTGTAACTTGTCCTTCATTCATCAGTTGGTGTGTTTATTTTTGCTATATGTGATGTGACTAGCAGAACTTAGGCAATGAAAACTTCTTAATCAAGTGAAGATCTTTCGAAGAAAAAAAAAGAGGACCTGCTCCACTTTTCAGAATGCAAGGTCAAGTGTTATATACACACGTTTAGAGTCCAGTTTCATTTAGGTAAGTTTACAACTAAGAAAAGGAAACATTTCCTCATATAACTTGCGAGTGAGAGCTACTGATATAAATAGTGTTTTGGCAGTAACAGAAAGAGAACTAGATAAGTACATTGCCATTAATAATCTATGTCCTTATGCAGATTATAGCTCTGTATCAGATCACACAGCCCACATGAGTAAATCAGAGAGAACTTAATTCCAGCTGCTGTACTGCTGGAATTTCAGCACTACTCTTACCCCAGAACAAAGCACTGCAGAAATGTGTCTGTATGCACTTGCCTACCATCACAGCATCAAGGTTTTCAACCAGTAGGTATATGGGCAGCCCTATGTTCTATATTTCAGTACAGAACATAGAATCAGTTGTCCCTCCAGCCTCATCCTGTAAGACAGGGTGCAGTAAGGACTAACAATAGCTTGGAGTGAAACACATACATTGCTATGGTGCAAGAGAGGTGGAAAGGAAGCAGAGATTTTTTTTAAGTTTTATCTCAGTATACCTCAATTTTATCAACTCAGAAAAGGGCATTATCTTACATTTATTGCAGAACAAAGAGGCAAGACTGAAGAGTCCTACCTCTGCACGACACGTCCCTTGGGACACAGCCTTCTCAAAATCTTAGAGCTCTTTCTCTGTACTCCTTGGAAATGCCCTGGGGAACCATGAGATATGTGGTCTCAACTTCAAAGTGCTATCAGCATTTATTAGTGGCGGAAAATAGAAATTAGTTGTTCCTACACGCTAAAGAATGAATAGGAAAATATGGGGAAAGGAAAACCTACATTTTTGTTCCATATTTGTTATCTATTTCTTTATTTCCCTTTAATTTTTCTCTATAGAGGCAGACTATTATTTGTTTCCCACTTTTTTACGCTTGGCTAGAGAAATATAATCGGTTTATCTGTGGCTTTGAAGACAAACCAGTCATGGGAGAAGGAAGGAACGAAGCACATGTCAGCAGAGGAGATGATACCTGAAACCTGAAGGGGACAGGGCAGAGAATAGGGCAGGGCTGCCCGCATAGGTTCATCAGTGCAAGGCACAGCCGTAGACCAAACACTGCTCTGTCTTGAAAATAATGAAAGGAAAAAAGTCACAACTATAGACAGCTTTTTCCATTCTGCCTCTATTAGGTCCTATCTATGCCCAAGATTACTTTTGCCTTTTTTTAAGCAAAACCAAAAATCACAGCTAAGTTTGCTTCTCCCTTCCAGTGTAACATCCTGCATCCCCCACTGTACCCTCACTACACAGCCACAGTGCCTCTGCTTCTTCCAGCCTCAAACTTCCTTCCAGGATGATGAGCCTGTGTCAGCCAGGGGCACATCCTTCAGCACTTGCCCAGGAGGGCACTCTCTACCTTGCTGCAATCAGTTTGGCAACCGAGGTGGATTACAACGTCAGTCAAACGGAAAGGCACCTGCACTCCTCACAGACTGCCATGTCACCTGCAGTGACATGTACCTCTCATACGTCTGTCCCCCCACAGTAACTACATCTGCAGGTGCTCCTACACACCACTAACTGCCTGACTTAACTTGGCCTTCACTTCTTTGCCTGTAACTGTACCATGAAGTTCCTCTTACAGCAGAGCCTGAGGAGTGACAAAGGCAGTTAACTCAGCATACATTACAGACTGTGGGTTCCCTTTGATTTGTACCTAATTTTTTACCCAACTGTTCTTAAGCACATGAAGAACACCAGCAGTTGCTAAACTGAAGATAAAGCTATGTTTCCTTATATTGTTTTGTAAGACCATTCCAAAGTAAGAGAGAACACCACCTATGTCCGGAGAAAAGGCTAGGGAAAGAAGAAAGTAAATACGAGAAAATGAGGAAAAGTGGAAAAATATGAACTGTTATAACCTCTAGGCATTGGAAGTTTGGGTCTGATGAGAAAGAGAGAGACAGGGGGAGAGAGAAAGAGAAGCTGAAACTTAGAAAATAATGACCACTTTAGCAACAATATTTGACAAGACCGAAAGCAAGATGGAGGAAAAAAAACCAAACCACCCCAAAAATGGAAGGACTCAGTAAGGCTGTCTTTTGAGCTTAGTCAGGTAATTCAGAATGCTATGGATAGATTTAGAGCTTTTGGATTAAAATAGTATTATTTAAGAGCAGAGTCAGCTTCTTAGCTCAGAAGGAAATTTTCAGCCAAGAAATTTGTAATTGCAACCTTCAGTACCAGTCAGGAGGAGGAGCTGGGATTGTTTTCATTTTTGAAAATTGCATAGGATGTCATTAGAAGGAAGGGCTGATTACTCCACATGGGTGAAACCAGTGGGATGCATCAGCCCTAACAGAGCCATGGCCAAGCTTTGTTCTAAACCACCAAAACAGAAGCCACAGGTAATGATGAGGTCATGTTCAAAACTGCTACATTCTTTATCACCTTTTCATGTCATAGGATTACTGCACTAAAAAAGTAATTTTATGAGCTAGCCTGCAATTGCTTTATCAAACCATGACAAATAATCCAGTTATTTCCATGTTTCTTTCAGATGGCTGCAGTTTTCTCATTAAGATACAATCACCTTGTGTTAATTTAAAAATAAGTTTTAAAGTTATAGCCAGTTTTATCAAACCCTCCCTCTATTTTCACATGTATAGATTCCACTCACCTGTTTTGTCAGGTTCAGGTAATTTAGTTCCATATCCAGTCAAACTTGATTCATTCTGAGAAGCCCAAGCAACTATATATTTAGCTCTCTAGTTTTATTTTGTCAGCACCTATGCTACTTACTTTTAATCCTTCTACTGCACTGTCCATTTTCCTAGAGAACTGAAATGTGATTTTGCCATTACCTTTAAGCACCAAAGAAAAGATGATACTAAGCCCAAAAGAGGATGAAATACAGCCTTAGGGAAATCAGCAATATCAGATTTTAACTCAACATGAGAAATTATATGGGTTCTGGTCTTTGCACCTTGACAAATAAACAGTTGAAATAGAGGATGGAGAGAGAGAGCAGCTAATAGTTTGCAGCAGCTGACTTACAGAGACCAAAAAGTCTAGGATTTATCAATCTGGACAGAAGATCAAGGGGGAATACAATCAGGATTCCCAAAATTAAGGAAGGACTGTGAAAAATGAATGTAGAAATTCAACTCACAAAACCCCTGCAATTTTCAGGCCATTAGGAGGCACTAAATGAACATGTAATACAAAACAGATAAAGTACTTAGTGGGCAATAGAATTCCTGACCTTGCCACCCCAGGAGATGGTAAGGTCAGAGTGTAGGTTCAGAAAGGGATTATACAAATTCATGGACAATAGGTCTGTAAGTGGATATTATCCAACAATTATTGGTAGGCTGCACACTAATATCCAAATATAAGTACTGCAGATGTGGGGAAGTGTAAGGAGAATGCACCACAGCAAATGTCTTGGCTCCTGTGCACTCACTATAGGGTGTCTCCTGTGGCAAGGGCTAGAGCCACAGAGCTCCTGTGATCCAGTAAGGCATTTCTCCTTACTTAGATGACCTTAAGAAACAGTCATGTGATGTAACTATTCACTAAGGAAATGTTATACGACCTATATGCCAACAACTTCAAGACAGCTGCACACAGGTCAGATTATCTGCGAAGCATGCAGCCAAATTAAGGTGGTAGAGGAGAGATGCATGAACCTGCATTCCATATAGAGTAGAAGTGCATAAATTAAAAAATCCCAGTGCTTATGCATTTCACCTGGAAGATCTGATCAACAGTGTTACTCATTTCTCTGGACTACAGTGCATTGGTACATGCACAGAGAGTTTTTCACAATTCACTGGCCCAGCTGCAGAAATCATAGAAAGTAAGTGCTTCATGTGCAAAAGCATTACTGTGTCAAAGCAAGATGCAAACTTTGAGACTGAGGATTCTACGATTTTTTTTTTTTTTTGAGTCATTAACATTGAGAAAACAATCACCATCCTTCCGGTGAGTAATGAGCCTAGCAAGCTCCCTGTACAAAAGGCCTTTTTCAAGAGACATTCTCCTAAAACCACAAGGAGCATAGCATCCAAAGTACTGCATCTTGAACTTTTCAAGATATTTTACAAACACAGCTGCACAAATGTTAGTGCATGAAAAAGAATTTTACCCAATTAGCACACAAACAACCATTTAAAAGCCCCATTGGTGTAAATTTTGTTTCAGTCAGAACTTAAATTTCAGTTGCAACTACTCAGATATCTATTTTATGGCAATCCACTTTTCAAAGTTTGAATCTACTTTCATTGAAAAAGATGTTTCTAAAATGAAACATCTGGCTAAAAGAGAAGAAGTTTTGGCATTCCTGGGCTTTAAAAACTTTACATATACAAACCTGTGGTGACACACACATCAAGAGAAAAAAGAGGTAAGGAGAGAACTGTCATGGGCTTAATCCTGCCAGGGGGACAATTGTTTTTCTTCTGAAATAGAAGTATTACAGCAGCTTTTAGAAGATTTCAAAAGTACAACTTGATCAGCAAACATAAAAGACTGATTGACATCTACAATAATTTCCATGCAGTGTATTTATTTTCATACACTGCTGCATTCTATTGTTATTAATGGGAAATACTTATGGAAAGATAGTTCTTTGAATACTATGTCGTTCTGATTAGACCATGAATACGCTGACAAGTTTATCAACAAGATTTTGTCTAAGTTAAAAGAGTTCTTTTCATGCACAGAAAATTATTCTGGTTTCATAATATCTTCTGTCCTCGGATATCAGAGATGGAAGCAGAGAAAGGCTTTTAACAAAGGTATTTTTAAGCAAGTTATAAACACAAATTGGGAATGTAAAATATTTTCTTTCTTGGAAAGTAAAAACCTCTGGTCCATCTAAATGCATTAAGTGGAATAAGAATGCTATTTGTACTATTAACTGGTGTGAAAATGAGTGTTCTAGAAAGATAAATTACAACTCTGAAATTTGAATACATGATGGCACTGTAAAGCAGCTTCTAGCTCTGCACACTCATCTGCTAGTCTTTCAGCAGGATAATGACAGATGACCTTTAATGCAGCTTTAATGCCTTCCCTTGCAAAACTACAAGGATTGGTAAATTTTGTGGCTTTCCAGAAAGGGTCATTTTCCCCACAGCATGAAGACTGGACCTACCACAGTGAAAATATGTATCACCAATTTAATCACAATCAAAAATAAAACCTGATGCAATTTCTACACACTCCTTATGGAACTGTCATTCAAGCACTAATCAAGGAATAACAACTTAGGATCAAGCAAAAAATTATGACACTTCTCCAGAAGACATTTGGATCATGCCATCAGCTTCAGCCACAGGAAAGTGAACTGCTCTAATGAACAGATGGTGCTCCATAGCAATACCTGTTAGTTGTTCTTATTCCAGGTCGCTGTTTGTTCCAGAATCTGGCTCTTCTGTTTGAAACCTAAACTGCAGCTCATATTTCCTCAATAACAGCTTATATCAATTTGTTTGTCTTTAATTTTTGTCTTTTAAATAGCACTGCTTTTATGATATTTTCTCCCATGGATATAAATCACAGCTCAAATTTCATTTTGCTAGGCTAAATAAACCATTGCCAATTTAGGTTCTTCTTACAGAAAAGCTTATCATTCCCATGATCCCAGTAACTCTTCCATGGACTTGTTGAATCTTGATTTCCCATTTTTTCAACAAGGAAAACTGGAGTTATACATGGTATTCAGATACAGCTTCATCATGCCTTGTCATGTAACAACACTTAGTGATTTCAGCCAGGAAGATCTGGTCAATCTCAAATTCCATTTGCCCTTTGTGCCTGAAACATATTGCTGGCTTCCAGCTATCCAGTGAACCCCCAATACTTAGGTATGTCCCTTCTTCGACTGTTTCCAAACCATGAGCTCCAGTTGATATCCGAGTTTGACAGTGATCCCAAAGTACGTGATCTCACACTTCATCCCATTCACTTCAGCCTGTTCCCATTAGTCCAAACTTTGAGGTCATTCATTTCTTCCTGTAAGTAATTCCTGCCCATTCTGCATTAGCAATAGGTACCAACTGGATATCATCAATAAATTTCCTCAATGCCACCTTTTTATTCCAAAGTCACTAATAAAAGTATAAAATGTATCCGGCACCCTGACTGATCACCACAGAGCTTTGTAACCTCCCTGCCCAATAAATCCCCTCTCAACAGCACCCACTCTCCCTTTTGAGGCACTTCCTTACCCACAGTGTCTGTACAAATCCCCATCTCCTGCAGCCTAATACTGGGAGTCCCCTGTTGATCCTGACCAAACGTTTTGCTGCAAAAATATCTAGAACAGAAATACTTTTTCTAGATACATTATTGCTTTAAATATCACTTTACTAGGCTGTGATCTAACTTCAGCAAGCACATCTCACATGTCACTTTCTTTAATCTCAATCTATAATTATATTTTGTCTTGGACTCTTGTTCTTAATTGAAAGCACATTATATTCACATTTTCTGCCAATGGAGAGGAGGACAGAGTGTATTACACAGAGATTGTTTGATACTTTCGAACTCTAGATAATTTATTTGACTGAAATCTTTCTAGAAAGAGATGACATGTGAAAAAGCTTCTATGCCGTGGAAAAAAAATTTAATTGAAATGAGGTAACTTGGAAGGAAATATGGCTTTACAGGGAATGGCTAGTCATTATCTTTCAGAATAAAATAAAGTGGGAGTGTAATGGAAAATGAAACAGACAAAACGAATGTGGAACTCAAAAGCAAGAATGTCTTGTGAAAGGGATTTGATCAGTTTGCGAAAGCGATATGCCACAATAACCTAGCACAAGGTATTTTTGAGCTGCCAATTTCCCAAATCTCAGAGGATCTGTGCCTAACCTTATAAGAGGTGGCCACTGTTGGTACTTCATTAAATGAGTTTCTGCTCTGACACTGGGATTTTCACTGCAAAATGTGATTGGGTGGAATACCTAATACAGCATTTAATGATCTCCAAGTATATCATCCATGACACTGAACAGAACTCAGGCCCCTTTATCAATACATAGTTAATATCCCTTAGAAATTAATGGAACATATTTTCAGATTCCATTCATCCACACACAGAATTCCAAAGCTGTACAATCCCATTTTACCATGCCTCCCAACAATTTACTGAGCTCTCTGCTGAAGTGAACATGGTCCCACGCTCCCCTTACATAGCTCAAAAAGTATTCATCCCTTTAACTTTCATATAATTTGAAACTGTGTAATAACCAAACATAACTAACTAGTCATATATTGAAAATCACAAATGTAATTTTACAGGAACACTCCAGTGAAGCACCCTGTGTTCAATACAAACTCCACTTGACAATACCTGTAAGATCCAAATACTCCAGAGAGATCAACCTCAGCCAAAAATATGTTTCCTGCTGAAGCATGAGACAAAGTCACAGCCCTAAGAAGGAGCCTGTGGGTGGGAGATGGGGGCTGAATGATTTTTCTCCCAAAATCAAGAAATTGTTTTGGCTTCCTCTTTGCTGAGGTAATTTTGTGTCTGCAGAGATAATAATAAATAAATACATTGTAATCACTGTGGATTTATGAGGCAACTGAAGTTATTTGGGCTTTTGCAGGAAGCAAGGCTGGGAAAACAAGCTGGCGATTTTTTGATGTGTCACATTCCCAGCTAAAACAAGCTTAAATATAATTTTCCTTATTCAGCTATACTTGGGGAGGAAAAAAAAAAAGCACCAACCGCAGCTGGCATTTAACCCATAGTCTGTGGGTAGCTATACTATGCTCCCACTTTGCAAGCTTCAGAGAGAGCACTCACAGGCTGGTTACCACACTGGCAAAGCAAATCCTACACCCTTGGCAATCAATTCTCTTCCTGCTTACTCTTCTGTCTTTAATTAATGTTCTAAATCCTACACAGCAATACTCTGCTGATTTTGTGTCATACTTATGAACACAATACAATCATCAGAGAGTTTTTCCAGGTGAGGAACCAGAGAAATACATCTCACATGTTATTTTGTTTGGTTTTTCCTGAAGGGAAAGGTTCTTGATGTGGCATCTTAATTTTGGTATCTATTGACTGGTGTAGCAAACTGCCCCTACATCCAAGATCCCAGCTCCTCTACAGATATAAAAACTTTTTGGAGCTTCTAAAGAAAAAAATTCAAAATATTAGGAAATAATGCCATTATATTTCTTTACATGAACCTTATAAAGTCAATTCACCCTGGCACATCATCTTAGGAGTGCTGTGTTTTGCTGAAGTGATTTTCAAACTCTTGTTAAATTAAGTGTTTTTTCCTCAGCAACGCTTTTCCCACCACAAGAACAGATTACTGGAAAGTACTAATGCTGTGACTTTAGTCCTAAGTCCCCACTTACTACAGCTTTGGCTATAAAAGAATGTAGGGACCTGTTATAGGGCCCCTATCAATGTATCTAAGGCTTCCTGCCATTCTATTGCCAGCTTTCTGTCATTTCATCTGTACATTTATTTTACTTAAGTGAAATGGATACAGTACATACCTTTTCTATTTTTAAGTCATTCAAAGGACTCCAGATCTCATCCTTGCACCTAAGCATTGCAGAGATACAGACACAAGGGAAGGAGACACAAGGAACCCCAGCCATTTCAGTTATGAATGCACAGCTTTTAGGTTGTCAATAAATTAAATTTTACCTTCCCCCTAATATAACCTACTGAAAACAGCCAGACCTCTCATATGCAGTGAAAAGAAATTTTTGGCTGACTTAGCAGGAAGAACTCTACAAACGTAGCGAACAGAATAAAAACTTTCGTAACAATATTGGCAGCCTTCACATTCAAAGCTGACAAAAAGATATTCTTAAGAGAGAAAAAATCTTGTATCTTCTGTAGGAATGGTAATACATATCTATGGATAGCCAGGAAAAGGGCTCAAAAATTAATCCTTATTTGCTTGCTGAACACAGCATTTTCCTGTTACTAATGTTACAATCAGAGATACCACTTTACTTAAGAGACTTTAAATTATCGGAGTAATTGAATATCAGATACTGAATATCAATTATCACAACTACCACTTGAGGTCCACACAGGAGTGAGGATGTGGATCTTAATATCTAAAGCCCAAACAAGACAGGAGTCCTTCCTCCACGTACTGCCAAAGCCTGTGTGCACTGAAGCAGTCCAGGTGCCAGCACAGGCAAAGGACGGTGACAGAACATACAAATAAAAAGAATGAGGAGCACAAGACCACTGCCAGTCATAGTACTTCTACATTCCATATTTCATTTCCATCGGTTAGGTAGCATGCCACTACCAGGAGGCTAGCCCCATTTAGTGAACATGGGCTGCCTTTAATTTCCCAAGCTTGCGAGGCAGAAGATGCAGAGCACTTAAAAATGCCTATTTGCCCAACTAGGAGATTTTGCAAGGTTTTAAGAGTTCGGAACAATACATTGCACAACAAGGACCACTCTGTGAAGTTCCCTGAAGTCCACAGCAAAATTCCCATTGACTGAAGCAGAGCCAGGACTTCCTATCAATTCCCCAGAGGTCAGCTGAGGTCTCAGTGTTAAGAACTGTGAGCTGTGTGCATTGCAGAGAGCAAGTATCACCAACCTTCCAGCTTGCACTCACTCTTCTTGTGATGGTTTTTGCATATGGTGGTTTCAGCTTTGTATGCTTTAGAGATCAAGAAACTACCACAGCATTCTGGGTTTGTTTTATTTATTTCATGCAATAACAAAGCACGGTTACTCTCTATTTTCCAACCATAAGTGCTGCAGGAATGGAAATTAGATAAAACTTCATCATTAATCTGGTTTTCTACCACCTAGCTCTTTTTAATTACCCCTTTACTGCACATCAGCTACTAAAACTGGCCTACTTCAAAACAGGTTTCAAACCTTGTCTCTTTAGCTTCAGTTACATATTATCCACAGAGCTTAAACTATTCTTGCCTTTCTAATACATGTATGGAATCTGAAGACAACCTTGGATGAATTGTTGCCCCTCTGGGGACAGTAGTTGACCATAGAACGTCACGGCAGTTCTTTAACAGTGCTGCTCCTGACAGCTCCCACCATCACAACCTCTCCACTTTCAGAGCCTCTATAGCCACGTGACAAAGAGGAGACTAAGATAATTTTCATAAACAGAGAGAGTCTAAGCTATGAGAAATTTTGCAAGTTTGGTTTGCTCAGGTTCTTGTGAATTTTTCCTGCAATTTGTCTTATTCTATGTGTGCTTTTGCAACTCCTAAATTACACTTTGAGTTTCAGGTTCAAACAAGAACGTTAAAAACTCAAAATGAAACATACTTGAAACCATCAGGTTTCACTTGCAAAACTGTCAGTGGGCTTTAACATTAACATGCAAATTAAGGAATTCATGTGAAAATTGCAGCTGACAGTTTTTTAGCAGAATGAAAGTGGGTAAGCTTTGCATGGCTCTGTAAGAAACATTCCATGTAGCAGCTCTCCCTGTTTTACTCTTACTCTGTGGGCAGAAATGGGCCTTTGACACTCACCTAAGATGTTGCAATACTCTAATATGCCAGATGACTATTTCTTTAAACTGCTACTTAAAAATCTCTCCTCCTTACTCTCTCTGGAGCTGAACCAGCCCAAGACCTTTGGGCAATGAACTTTGAAATAATCCTCCCAAAATTTCTTTCTCAGTTTTAGGACTAAGGGGTTCCTTGCTCACACTTATGCACCATCTGTCATTATCTACAAGGACTAAAATGCCAAGGATGGCCTTTGGCTGTCAGCTCTGCCCCTCTGAACATGGTGTTACAGGATGTCTCATTCAGCATTTGCAGTCACAGGAGAGGGGAGATTCTTTCGTCCAGAGCAGGGAATAGCCTCCACAGCTGCAGAGCACAGGAGGCCCAGGGAACTTCCTAAGATTAGCAGCTGTGGAAGCAAATTTTGGCTGGATTGGTCCATTATTGTTGATGCACATAAGGCCTCAAAATCAGTGTCAGGAAATTGTGCACACACAGAAAGGTCTTATTTTTCATATTAGGTATGCAACTGTGTAATAGTTACACCTTGCCTTGATGTTATGTTCAGCATTGTTAGGATTAATGAAAAAACTTATGCTGGCTCTTCCAGTCAAATCATATTGAAATGAAAACTCAGCCCTGCCACCACTTCACTTTTCATCCAAACCAGTCCACCAGTGCAGCAAACATGACTTGAAAAGTTGTCACAAGCACGTTAATCTAAGTCAGCATCTCTTCTTTCATACTGCAGTACGTATGAAGTTAGGAACATTCATTTTCAACTCTGTGACTTAAACAACAATTATTTACAATCTCAAAGTACCCAGCAGTATTGCTGTGTGCCCAATCTTTTTGCAAAAGTTCATTTATTAGAAGTTTCCTGGGAGACCTACATTAAGACAAAGAAAACTAACCCAGTGTTCAGCACAACACTTCATTTAGTACTTCTGGCTCTGTCATTATGCACAACCCTGAAGATGGGGAAATTTCCTGTCACTCTGCTGCCAAATTGCTTGAGCCTTTGTGCAAAGTCTATTGATATAAGCTTATTTTTGCACCTTGATTTCAGTCTCTGTAACATAGAGACAACTCTTGGCTAACTTTGTACAGGTGTGTGTTTAGTTCATGACCCTCTGATATTCTCAGATGCAAATTCACAACATAGTTAACAATACAGTAACCCCAGCAAGGCTAGGAAGACATTTTTGCTGCTTTCTTCCAGTTTCAGTCTGAGGTGAAGTGGCAAAGACTGCCCCTCCAAATCTAAAGTTCTGCAAAGCAGCAGCAGCAGCTTCAGCATTCCCTACTTGATGCCCTGCAGAGCAAGCCAAAACCTAAGACACATACTTGCTCAACAGCTGAAACACGGAGGCAGAAACAGATCCATTTAGCAAGGAGAGCCAAAGGAGTCAGAGAGAGAGCCAAAGCCACCAGCTTCCTCCTGCTGGCTATGCAACTAAGAAAGAACTCCAGAACAATGGAGAGAGCAGAACAGCATTACACTGGGGTCATTTGGTTTAGTTCCCAAATTGCTGCTAACAGATGCCTTGAGGGAAAATTTGCTGCGTGTTGCTGCTGCCTCATCACCCTGGAGCCATGCACCCCATGCTCAGTTTGGCAAACTGCTTCTCCTTGTCTGCCTCATCTACCCAGGCTGAGATCCAGACATCAATGGGCCCATGTGGGGGGCCCAAACTCCACTGGCTCCCCTTGTTTTGGATCCATCCCTAGAACTAGTAATTATTCCTCTGGCAGTGCTGGCCTGCCAGAGAGCATCTCCTAGCCCACTCCAGGGGGGTCATTGCAGTTAAGGAAAGGTTTGATACAGAATGGATCAACTGACAAGCAGAAAATTATCGAAGTTCACTTGATAAGGCCAGGAACAGAAGATCGTGAGGGGGGAGAGGTCACTAAAGGAAAGAACGCCAAAAGGAACATATCATGGTAAAGGACAGAGAGTTTGGGGAACGAATATAAAGAGAATAGTATGACAGAGTGGCCCTCAACCTACACATTGAAGGCAATGCACAGTTGCATGTGACACAGAAAGGGTTCTGAAGAGGGCATGGAAAACAAATTACAATGTTGCTAAGAGTGGGATAATCGAAAGTGTTGACAATAACAGGTCAGGGAGCACAGCTCTTTTATCTCCCTTTACTAAGTTAAAATCACTCCACCTGATTCCCCTCCAAATTTGGGAGGGGGATGGGGGGGGCTGCAGGGATGTGTGGAAGAGAAGTTTGGCTCTGGAGTTGGCCAGCTCTAGCTGGCTACAGCATGTGTAGGCACACCCTGCAGTCAAGACAAAACAGTCACAGCCTATTTTCCAAGCAAATGCCACACAAAATGTCCCCAGCAATGCTGGTGGCTGAACGGGCCTCTAATTCTCAGTGCTGCCCATTTTGGTGCTCTTGCAAATAAGATGGTGACAGACATGTGGGAAAGGGGACAATGCTGCTTTCTGGGCTGATCCAGTCTCAGAGAATGATCTTAACTTCAAAAAGTACCACTCTGCCACACCTGACAAGTACCCAGTACACCACAACAAAACTTAAAGATTCCTCCTGGAGATCAGATGAAGGAAAAGACCCCTCCTGTGAGAAACAGAAGATAATGAAATGTCTTCATTTCTAACCAAATAAACACTGGATAGTTTATCTTCTTGTCCCCATTTCATGTACATGGCAATTTTGAAATATTTCTGTTTATTTTATAATACACAGCAAAATGAATGTTCCTTACATACTGAAATAAACAACTCTTTTCTCTCCCTGCCATACACACAAAATTCTATACACAAGAAACTTCCTTCCACATCCTTCCTTTGTGGCTGTGAGCTCCTCTGGGGCTGACAGCTCCCAGCAGACCCAACAGAACACTTGCCATTGCTTTCAGTCAGAATATGACTGCACCCTTTTCTTATAGCAGGCAGAGAGTTAATTGAACAGAGTTGGAGATGTATTGTAGGAGACAGGAGTAAATCAAATTATATGAAAACATTCCCACGGTTTTGATTTACTTCACAGAAAGAAGCAAAATATTAGACATCTTATATTTCTTCACATTTGCCTGGAGGGCAAATGTGAGGTAAATGTTCAGAAAATTCTAAAAATGTAGCAATAAGCCCCTTCTAAGTTCTCTATGAAAAAAATGCATTACTGAGAATACAATATTATTCTAAGATGCTAAACATAAGTCTCTAAACCCATTTCAGAGGGCAATAGTTTCCACTGGTTTAGATGGGATATTCCTTTGAATCCGAAGTAGTGAACTAATAAAAATTGTAAACAGAAGGGCTCTCAAAGCGGTGAACTGGACAAGTTTGTAGTGCTGCTGACATCTACTGAGAGAAAGTCGAATTGCACACCTTTGCAAAGGGATGAGCCTCCCTCGGCCCTGATTTGTTGTTTGCTCTTCTAGTTTTCGGACATATTTCATGCCTGCTTGGATATTTGTTAATTATCTTGTATCAATACTCGCTCGCTTAATTTAAGGTCACTGAGTCAACAGACATTATAGGAAACGCCAGGGAGGAAATAAAAGGGGCCTTTGGGAGACGGCTGCATCCCTTATCTAAACGCTGCAGCCCTGTCCCTACAGCTGCAGATCTGAAGGCTCGGATGGACACACAGCGTCTGGTCTATCAGGATGCACTTCCACTCCATCCTGACTGCTCCTAAAGCCCTCAGACTGGGGCAGCTGAAGCCAACATCCACATAGTACCAAACACCAGGTTTAAGAAACTGTGCCCCAAAAGTAATATTGAAAATATAGAATCCTTTTTTTCCTATAGGAAATGAATAATTTAGCTAAACTATGGCAGGAATGAAAATATCACCACTATGAGAAATGTACTCAAAAAACCAAGTCAGAAATACTTTCTGATGTGTGTGTCTGTTGTCACAGCAACATATGGCAGTGGCACTATTCAGGCAATTCAAGAAAAAATTTGGCTGGTATCTTGTGCATTATAAAGCATATTCTTTCCCCATGCTGAACAAAGAATTCATAGCCATCCTTAGAGCAACAAAACAATAACCATTACTACAGGTCTCATGTCTAGGGACTTCCTTCTTCAACAGGAAAGCTACGTCTATCTCAGTTTGGGTAACAGCAGTTTGGGAGAAGAAACAACATAAAATTCTAATAAAGTTAGAGTGATAATGATTAAGGGCATGTGTTTCTCCACTTCTGGGGCAATTTTCTCATCACTGACGTTACACTGAACTTACAAGATTATAAATGAAAACTAATTTGGCAAATAGATATTTGTAACACAGGGCAACATGATAAAGCAGCATAATTAATTTTATTTGTACAAGACAAACCTTCACAGTCAAAATTAAGTATCACATTACAAGATTTGATCTAAGTTGTTATGAAATGCCCCTGTGACCTCGCAGGGCCAGGATTTCAATGCCTGCAAGAGCTTTTCACAGTTGTTTTCTGCAGATTCTGAAACCAATCCAAAGATGAGACCTTTGGCTCATGTATCTGTTCTATTAAAATATGTCCATCACTAATTTTTGGGCATACAGGACTAAATTCCAAACTTTTGAGGTGAGTAGGTCCAATGGATTAAGCTGATCCACACTCAGCTCCCACTTAAGTCCTGCTCTAAAAATCACATATAGGTTAAAAACTGCAGCAGAAGGTTGGAAACCCTCTCCTGACTGTTCTATCACTGAAGGATCCATGCCTCAGTTATCACCTTGATTTTTTCTTCATACCCAAAGCCTGGCTTCTGCATACATCCTGACATGCCACATGGGAGGACTGTACAGTTCAGCACTTACCAGCAGCATTCATGCAGTCATCACTAGTGTCTGATCCAGAATACATTCCTATTGCTCACACTGACCCCCCCAGAAAAAGCAGCTGCAGCCTTGTCTGTCATCCTAGAGTAGGAAAAGGTGGGTTCTCCACCAAAGTAATGCTTTGAAGAGCAACTGGAACCTGATCTTTCTCTTCAACATGTCAGATAGGTTTGAACCCGTGTTCTCCCTCTCCCTGAGGTTTGCTAGACTGGGTAACAGCTTTCCCTGAGGACATCAGCCTACACCAGCACAGAACAGTTTGCGAGCCCATGGCTAATGAATTTTTCCAAGACATTCAACAAACAGACTTAAAGGAATAGGCTCTGCAATGAGAGGATTTAACCCCAGCTGAATTCTACAGACACCATATCATTTGATGGAAAAGAAATAGCCAGGAACCTTATTTCCTGCCAGATTGCTAATCCAGAGTACCCAGGGGTACTTGCTCACTGTTTTTATTTTTGTTTTCTGGTGTGACCTGGACTTTGAACAGATCTTTCAGAGAGGGCTCACATATTTTATAAGAAGCCCTGGCACTCAACTCACGGCTGTTCCTTTCACTCTGTAGTCAGAAATCTAAAAACTACCCAGCACAGTGCTCAACACAGTTACATCAGAGTCTCAGAAAATCCCTTAATGAAATGCTGCTTATACACTCATTTCAATGCACTTACAATGGGCATTTAGGAGGGTTAAGGATCTAGTGAAGCAAAATCCCACAGCATGGTACTTGGATGATGCTCTAATACACTGTTATGGTTAAAAATACACAGATCAGAAATAAAGATGAGGGAGCAGACATATTCGAACAACTGTTCCTGAACAGAAATAATTTCCTTATTCTATTATAAATCTATTTCTGATTACTTAAGAAGAATGTTGAAACACATGACTTTCTAGAAAAACCTGGTTCCAAAGATGAGTCTCTGAGAAGGCTCATTCTGGCTTGCACTCATTGAAAACCAAGGCACTCAGTATCAACATTTTGGCAATTCTAATAACAAAGACTGCCAAAAATATGTTGTCTATCAAACATACACGGAAGAAAGATGTTAGAATATTAAGAACAGATGTCACAGATATCTTGGCAAACACTCATACTCCCCAAGTCCTCTGCAAGGCAATATGTACAAAACCTCATTGAAAGATTAAATTAATGCATCTTGTTCAAATGCTTCCAAGCATCATATATGTATCTAAACTGACTCATGTATGCAAACTTATAAAATATGTACCTCTAAAGATGCTAGAAAGGAGGATTGTGTCATAATTTGATAATGGCCTTGTATCTTAAAACTTGAGCTTTAACAGATCAATAATGCAGTAGACTACTTTTTTATAGGATGTTATTTAAAACATTTTGTTGTGTGTGTGCAAGGTTTTCCAGTTATTGAATATTCATTTATTTACATTTTAATTATTCTACTGACAAAGTTTACCCAAAATTTCCTTTTAGAAAAACATCTAAACAACTTAATGAAAGGAATCTTTATACAAGAATAGCTTGTTGTTTAAAATAAAAAAGCCACTTAAGAAACCATAATATGTCAAGAACTCATCTGAGCAGACACAGAACATACCTTCTTCCTCTGCTGCATTAATTTTCAGTATTAACAATTCTAAACAGTAAAAATTAAGCAAACTTCCAAACAGAAAATCATGGGAATTGGCTGATTTATTTACTTATGTATTTGTAAACATAGAAAGCATTGTATTCTTTCTAACTTATAGAATTAAGAAAATATTTTACCTTCAGGGTACTTTTAGGGCTGATGTTCTGGATTTCAGGCATAGAAACTCACCTTATACAACTGAAGCCAAGATTGTATGATTGCGTCAGGTGATAGAGCGTTTAACAAATAAAAAAAAAAACACGATAAAACAAAACAAACAAAACTGTCCCCCAAACCCTACTGAATATTTTGAAGTTCACAATAAAATAATGGGCAGTGACACCATTGTGTTTCTAATGGGATGACATTTTCAAGTAAGAGCCAAGAAACCAGAGCATAGCAGTTTGAACTAATGATTCTGACATTTTAGATTTTCCTACTGAAATCAGAATTTCAGTAAGAAGTGGATCACGGCTCTCTAGGACAGCCCACCAGAGGCAGGCGCTCATGTGAGCACACAGAGCCAAACCAGCTTGTCTTTATTTTAAGTCTAAACCTCTCTCCATGCTAAACTCAACTGAAGATTTTGTGAGGTAAAAGATTTGCTATTTGATATTTAAATGAGTGTACTGAACTCAGAAATGTCATGTTGTGGATGATATAAGAGTACCATAATAATGTTACCGTAAGACAATACACTCCTAAAATATAACAGTAGCAAAACCACCGGCGTTTTCTGTCCTTTAAATTTTTAAAACCGGGCTCATTTCTTCTCACCGTACATTGCTGGCAGGATAACAGCGGCACAGCGCTGACAGTACAATAACGCGTTGCCGGCCAAGGGCGGGCTGGGCGCCCTCGGCGCCCGCAGGGCCGGGCCGCGGAGCCCCCGCCGTGAGGCCAGGCCGGCGCTGCCCCCGCGGCACGGCCCAGGAGAACACGGCGTCGTGCCATGGCCTCCGGCGTGTGTGAGGCCTTCGTGGAACACATTTAACCCTCCTGTCGAGAGTACGCGTTCACAGCCTTTGCCGAACCAGGCTCTAAAACACTATTTCTTTTTTTAAATCACCCCCTTACAATTAACAGATGTGAAGGCAAACTTGGCATGTACAGATGGCTTAATTTTTTTCCCTTTGAATAACCCGGTTATATCCAGTTTCTGCTGCAATTGTAAGACTGTTTACATTGCGGGGTTGTTGCCTTTTTTTTTTTTTTTCCCCTTCATTTCCCTCTTTTAATAATAGAAAGCAGACGCGGCTGCCGGTGCCCTCAGGAGGCCGCGCAGCGGAGGGCGCTGCCGGCCCCGCGCGGCCGCTCGGGCGCGCAAGGGGCTATTTACTTTGTTCATATCTGCGGAGCCCCAGGGCCCCATTCCGCCCTCCCTGGCTGCGCTCCAGGCCCAGGCTGTCAGCCAGGGAGAGTACAATACCTCCAGGCTACGGCCCGTTCAAAGTTTTTCCTCAGCTCGCACCGAGCTTCTCGCAGCTCAGGGGAGGCTACGCCTGGAGCGGCCCCCGAGCCGCCGCTCCGGTTCCCGCCACCCCGGGCTGTGCCGCCCTCACAAACACCCGCGAGCTGCGGTGCTCTCCGCGGCACAGGCCGGGCTGCTGCCGAGCGACTTGCAAGGTGCAATTCCCACTTCGTGTATTTCCCCTCTTCTGAAGCTCTGTAAGGAGGTCTGATATTTAATTAAAGTATTAGGAAAAAATTAGATATTTATTACATGATTATATCAGCCATAAGTCATAAGCCATATATCAGCCATTAAGCCATACATCATAAGTCCACAGAAGATTGTGGTAGAGTTGGAGTTAAGCCATTAGTCAGAAGCTACAAACAGGCCAGCTATATTCCTCAAGCAGCGGGAACAGAAATAAGATCAGGCAAGGTTGCATATACCTGTATTGTCAATAAAATATCAAAAGATATTTTCAAACCTTCTCAATATCCAAACTTTATCATGGTTGGTTACTCTACTGACATTAAGTTACTCTACCTAGCACAACACTGTTCATTGGCAGGGCTTCATTAACCCAGGCAGAGCTTGGTGCTAATGAGATTCCATTGCTCCCATCACCCTGTCAAGCCAGGCAGGGTTCTGGGGTGCTGCCTGGTGCCACACAGCATTACACCAGGAGTGCATTAATTATACAAAACTCTAGTTACATTTTTCAAACCCTAAAACAAGTCCCAAGCAAGTCCGTTTCTGTGGGGGG
>VXBQ01003134.1:300105-314849 GCA_013400175.1 Phainopepla nitens
CTTAGGTTTTAAAATTACTATGGCAGCCTTGAAACATTGGCACAACGACAAAAGCCTTGTATGGCACAGCTCTGCAGTGGGGAACAGGGTGATCACAGAGGGGACATCAACTTTTCAGAGAGAAGCACAAATTGAGACTTGGCTGAGGACATGGCTCAATCAGACAACATCTGGGTTCAAGCACCTAATCCAACCACAAAGAAAGCACTACTGGGCAGGTGAAACAAATAGCAACACTGATTCAGACTGATCACATGAGTCTCAGTTGTTCCAGCTGTTCTGAAAAACACTCTTCCCCTGGCAGGCTGTGTGCCAGATCAAGTATTGTCCTTACAGAGCTGGCAAAGAATCATAAAGGCAACATAACCATCACTCTGGGACTGCTCCAGCTGAATAGAAAACAGGAGTAAGCTGTGTATCCACATAGTATCCTGGTTTAACTAGTACTGTTGGGTGATCTTGTACTATACAGCATCAGCATTAATAATAGTAAAACCATAACCTGGAAAAACATTCCCTGCTGCTGAGGCAGGCTCTAAGTGGGTCTCCTGGTTCTCCATGGGCTAGACATGGCCCCATGGTCCCTGATCAAACCCCATGTACTATGTATTTAAATGCTATTTGATCCAGGGCAGCCCTGTGACATATAGCACTTCCACAAACATCATCCTGCATTACTACCACAGATATCCATCTCACTGCACTGTCCAGGCAACAAAGTATGGATTTCACATCAAGTTCTGTGATAAAGTGTAATCTGACTCTCATGTCTCCTCTACTCCACCAGTAAAGCTATTTACTTAGACATCAATTTAACAGGGAACACAAGTATAGTCTAGGTTTAAGAATGAGTGTCATGCTGTCCTTCCTTACACATCTGGAAAAGGTGTACTGGATTTTTCTCCTAATCTCTACATTACTGATTCTTAGAGCCTCCAAATATTTAGGAGCTATCCTTTCTTACACAATAAAGCACAAAAAAAGAGCACACCAAGTACTCTGGAGCATTTCCCTCCAAAGCTGTGGCAGAGAGTTATGGACCACATATACAAGTTAGACAGATGTGACACAGACTGAAATACTAACTGCTGCTCTCTCCAGACCTATGAAACTTTATCTCTCATCTCCCTGTTTTTAAAAGATAGGAAGAGTGCAGTTCGGGTGACTCTCCCACAGACCCATTCCACTAGTAAATGCACAGTCTGATCTCTGTGGAGAGGAGAGAGAGCGTCTATTCTAGGAAGAAGTGTGTGCTACTTCATAAGACAGGCATAATGGATGAAATATGACATGGTACTTTGCCAATTACCTTTATGCTAAAAGCCAAACACGATTGATAACCCTGAGAACTGCTTGCAAGACAGGGAACAGAGCTCTTCTCAACATCTGTCTAATACCCCTGACCTGTACTCTTTTCTGCAGGAAGATATAACCTAATAAAAATATATGCTCTTTGCTGAGTTTCTTTTGGTTTCAGTTGTGGGGTTTGGTTGGGGTTTTTTGACTGTTTGTTTGTTTTAAACAAAATGCTATTTATAAAGAAAGTGAGAGCTTTACCATCTAATGAAATATTTACTTGATTAGCATTTTTCCTACATCTTGCTTTCTTTTCATTTTTCAGATTTCTCTGCATATAAGTACGTGCACATGAGCACAAAAGTCAGCTTGTAAAGTATGTACTACCTAGAAGTTTGTTATCTTTGGATCTCTACAAAACTTAATAATCATTCAGGAAATAAAAATACTGAAATAGAGAAATGAGTTACCATTTTAAATGTACATATGTCAAGTGTCTCAACAGCCATTAAGTACAAACCTATAAAACTTCATTTCCTCTCTACTGTGTGTTAGTTTGAGTTAAACGAAGGGTCAAGACAGAGCTTGAGCTCTTTTGCCTTTAGACAAAGCACAAAAAGAATGCATAAAGAGAATTTTCATCTGCTACAAATGATTTGAAGCCCATTTTATTACTGTTTTTTTATCAGCATTTTCCTTCTTGGGAAAAAGTAATGTTGGAATAGGCCAGAGCTGATAAGCAAAGCATTTACCCATACTGCCCCATCCTTTCAGCAAGATCAGAAAACAAAACTGCAGGAGGAAATCAGAACTGTCAATGTATTTCAGATTGAAGATCTGATGAGCAATTCCCCTTAAATTCCATGAGAGTTAAAGTATCCAAACCACACCTTCAGGTTTTAACCATGAATACAACTAGCAAGAGTGGCTGCCCTGTAACAGAGGGGAATGCTGCAGTCACAGCATGGGCAGCACACACAAAGCAGCATCCCACATCCCCATTATCCATTCACCTCTTCAGTGCAGAGCTGTTCTCTGCAGTCAGTGCTCTCTGAGCACCTGCAATGAGAATTGAACACTTTTCCATGGGGGATCATTCAACAGATAATTCCTCTCTTACAAGAGCTGCTTAATATTCACAACCTACATTTTCCCCCCTAGATCTATCCATTCTACTTTATTCTCTGTCTTTCCTCAAGTGCACCTCTCTGAGTAATAAACCTCTAAATAATTTGTCTTCCTCCTCTGTGTTCCTATAACAATGAATAAATTGCACTGTCTGAACTATAACACTACAAATTTCCGGTCCATAATTTTAGCAATAAAGAATTAGGTATTCTAATAAATACAAGGATAAAACTAAGGAAAATTAATTACGAAGCTATAGATCAATGAGCAAGAGGTGAAACCGCCAAAGAGATGCTCTTATTAGATTATCAAACTCAAGGCTGATTTACAGCTTTCACTGTGCTTCCTTATCCATCAATTTTATAGTATGTAGAAAGGGTTACAAAGCACAAATTGCCTTGTTTTAATTAACAGTGAAGTTTTGGATAGCATGGCTATCCTGATCTGAGTCTAGGTTACTTTTTTGTTTTCAAAATATGAAAGCAGAGAACATACTTTATTCATCTGAGAGAGCTGTGACAGAACCGAATACAATACATTTGACAGCCTACAGCTTCCTGACATGCTTGCCTATGATTTGCCCAGAAATGACAAACTGTGGAGCAGCCCTGCTGAAAAAGCCTTGAGGGTCTTGGTAAAGAGCAAGCTGCTTGAGCCAGCAGTGTGCCTGTTCAGCTTGGAGAAGGGGAGGCCTCAAGGGGATTGAACAGCATCCTCCAGTACCTATAAGGGCATCATCCAATGACAGAACCAGGCATAAGCTGAAACAGGAGAGGCTTCGTCCTTGGCCTCATAGGACAGTCATGCTTGGAAACAGGTTATCCTGAGAGGTTGTATGGTCTCATTCCTTGGAGGTTTCCAAGACCAGTCTGGATTGAGGCCCTGACAATGTCACCTGGCCTCAGAACTGACTGCTTTGTGCAGGAGCCTGGCCAGAAGCTCTCCTGAGGCCCTTTAACCTGAACTGCCACACAAACTCTGTATGACACAGGAACAACTTGGTCAGCTAGCACAATAGGGAATGGTACTCAACATATTCCAGCCTCTCCCACCTCTGAAAGGGATGATGACCTGTAGGCCAGACTAACACAACAGTCCCCTAAAACTCACTTAATCTGGTGGTATAGCACAACTCAGCCGGTGACTCAACAGCACTGGCAGCCAGCTCACACCTGTGCTCCTCCTGGTGACAGACAGGGTAGGGAACTACAGAAACATGCTGATGGTGACAGGCTGGGGTGTGGGGAAGCATAAATTAAAATGAAAGTGGAAATCAAAGATTACCAAATCCTGAATACACTTCAGAAGAATTCCTCGTTTTGTCCAGAGCCCCCAGCAACAAAGGTTCATCTCAAAATTATAAAAAATAATTGAAAAAAAAAAAGCATGAACAGAGTAATTTTAATATCATGTGGAAATAACTCTATCACCTCAGAGACATGATTCACTCCTCCTGAAATACATGGGTTTACAAAATTGAACATGCTCTTGCTAGCCATTGACTCCATCACAGTTGTGCTACTAGGATCAGATCTGGACTGCAACCAGTATTTCATTCAGTCTTATAGCTTCATTACTACCTTTTTAAAATACTTTGGTAAATATCTCTTCATTGTTTGTAAGGGATACCACATTCTTAGCACTATCACATTACCAAAAGTAAAAAAGACAAAGAAAGTACCTGGTAAACATTGAGAATAACTTTTAAAAATTATTATTTAGAATTTTCTTTGCAGCACAATTGAAGTGGTTACCATAGCTGGAATGAAGTACAGTGCACTGCAAGGATTTTCAGAAAAGGCCCTTCCACCCCAGGAGAAGTTCAGTTGCATTCTACTTTAATGGCTTCTGGCAAGCTTGCATTATTGTTTTTGTACAAACAGAAGTAAGTTTGATACAAATAAAAAACTGAACTTTATGTGAATGAAGCAAACATCAAATTCCTTAATCTTCAAAAGAAACTGTATCCCTGAATAATTAACTATGATATATTTATAAAACTAGAATAATTGAAAACAGAATTCTAAGTTGATTCATGTGGACTGCGCTGAAATATTTATTATTGCAAGTCCAGAAGATCTGTCTGGGTTTTGTCATTGGAAATGTCTAAACTCAGTGTCCAGATGTTTATTTAAGTTGCTCCCACATAGTTCCAATGTCAATTACCAGGGGTTATCAGAGAGCATCACTGTGTATCTTCCTTGACTAATATTCTCATTTCTTCTGCATCTTTGATGTTTTCTTTCATTAAAATTCCTGGCTCACAGCCACAAAAATCTGCCGTGCAGGCAAAAAAACTGGTCTGCAGACATGACACATGATGATGCCCAATGTCTGTGCACGGATAATATTCATCATCAGCTATCATGTAAGCAGTACTATAACCAGTACAATGGCAACTTAAAGGAGTTCTGAAAAAGACATGTGAAACCAAGGATTAGAAACTTCTAATCAGTATGAAATAACCTGGGTCAGTGAAGAAAATACTATTACATATAAGAAAGGTTTTGTGAATTTGCGTGGCTTGGGTTTGGCTTTTCCCCCCCCATAAGGAAAAAGCAGGGAGAAAGTCAATGACAAAATAATTTCACACATAATTACAAATGGAATTGATGGATCTGTAACTCTGGAAACCAGAATTACATCAAGACTTTTATAATAATCAGGAGACAACACAGACCACTCGTAACAGTGACTTAAACAGAAAGAACTTATCACACAGTCTCTGAAGGTTTCATACATTTAAATACAAACAATACCCAGATAACCCAGCTCATGTTTATATATATTATCTGTTACCCAAAATCAGGGGGTTCATTTCTTTGTAGGCAAAATCTGAAAGATTAGTTTTTAAAGATTTGTAAGAAAACAGAAGAAAACCAATGTTAATTCAATATAAGTAGCAGTAGAGCCATAAGATGGCTGAAGAAAAAGTGTTTTCATGTTAGTGCCCAGCTACTAATCTAGGTTCATGTTTTCAAGTTAGTATCCAGGTGAGGAATTTTAGTTCTCATTGATCTGTAAGAGACAGGCACCTTGGAACTTCAATGGAAAACTGCTTAAATTACTTGGGAATGTAAATCTCATTGACTGTGTAATTTACTCTCCCCTACAGCGTCAGTTTGGGAAGGTGTATCCAGCTACCAGGCAAAGCCCTAACAGCTGAGCATTCAGCCTTGCAGAGAGTCATTCTCTCTCACCAAGACCTCCTACAAAGGGTGTCATTGCACCTCCAGATTCAGTTGTGATTCTGCAGCACAAGGTTTGTCACAGTGTTTGGGCCCAGTGCAGCACAGGTCAGGCAGGGCAGATGACAGCTTCAATTCAGAAATGGGTGCAGATCTTGTGTTGTTACAGCCAGAGCTGCAGTACTCTCACCACTGTCTGACTACTCTCTGAGTAAATTTAATGTGTATATTACTGTCATCAAGTAACAATTGAGAAAACATTTTTTCAAGAAAAAAAAAAGTCCAGAAACTTTTCAACTGAAATTTCTCTTCTGAAGTGTGTAAAGAATATCTGCTATCAAGTACTCAGCTTCAGAGACTCAGCAAACCTTGGACTGCAACCACTTGCCACATTATATCACTGTCTTGATCTAATAAGCAAGTACATTAATACCAGCTGTGTGGAGAAAGGGAGGAAATAGGAATATGTTCATTAAGCATTATGGCTCCACTTAAATCCCTCATGATTTCAGTGGAGATCTGCCAATTCATGCATGACACAATTACGGTCCCCAGTATAAACCTGAAAGAAAAGCAATGAGGGTGTCAATACAAATTCTTACAAATTTTCCTGTCAAGAAACTGCTCTTAAACTTACTGCTGGAGGACACATTCACTCATATTTAGGTGATTAGAAGTGAAATGCTTAGTTCAATGGTTCTAGCAAGTTGAAAATCAATTTACTTCCCACACACATCTCACTGGGCTCATTTGTGTCTCCTCACATCCAGTAACTGGTTCACAATTCTTATTCACAAATTGCCTTGCACACAGAGATTAAACAAAACACAGAGCCAATATCCAGTTCAACAGAGCATTTGCACATAAATGTTCCTAGAGGAATCAAGCTTTGACTTCAGTTCAGTATTACAGTAAAGCTTTCATGCTTCACCAAATCAAGGGGCAATTTAGTAAAAGCTTAATAACCAAGTGATCAGAACAGTTGCTTTAAACAAGAGACGACTAAATGCCTCTAAAGCTTTGCATACATAATAATAATTACAGTATGGATTTACAAAGGAGTAAAATGCAGTTGTGCATCCATATCCCATGAAAAGTCAGTGTGATTGGAAAATATTTGGGCTGCAGTCAGCTAACATTTGCTCACCACAGTGGCAGCAGTGACATAGCACTGCAGAGAATGAGAACAAAACACAATCATTAGCTGACTGAAAAACAAACAATATCACAATAAATGTTTTCACACAGCTGTCTTTTCCCTTTCCCTCCCAGAACGTGGGAGTTCACAACCTAAACCCAAACATTAGGAGACCAGGAAATCTCAGTGGTGATCTCCACATATACCACCCTAAAAGCAGTGGATTTGAAAAAAACCCTGTAAACCACAAACTAAGGGAAAACACAGGTCAGTTAGCACCTCCCTGGAACAAGGCCACAACATGCAATACCTCCACCCTGAAAAATTTGTCCTCACAAAATACTTTGGAGAAATTATGCTTCTTTCTTATCCTGCTCTGAAAAAGAAGCAGGGCTGGAAAGCTGGGAAAAGCTGCCTTTTCCTACAGTAGAATCCAACAGGATGGGACATAGCTTCTCCCAACACAGTACTCCCTCCACCTGTTCTCTTTATGCCATTAATTTTCCTTTGTAATAAAAGGCCAGTTGCAATTCCCCTGGCCCAACTACATCCCTGGCAGGCACTAACTTGCTGAAGGCAGAGGATGAGCCAGACACCACCCAAACCGTGCCAGAACTGGGTTCTACTACAGCTAAATTTTCACAGGCAGAACCCAGCATGGCACATGACCGGGAGCCTGAGGCTGCAGGCTCCTGGCTCTGCAATGGAGCTGCACAAGGAAACAGAGCAGCAGCCACCCCCTCACCTTCAGCTCGGGCTGCTCAGGTCCGACGGCCGGAGGCTGCTAAAGGCTGCCAGCTTGTGGCGTGTCTGCGAGTTCCACACAGACACCCCGACACTGCTGCCCGGGGCTGCTCACGGCCACGAGCAGCTCTTGCCGTGGCTGCCCGCTCAACTCGTGATTCAGCAATCAGTAGCGCCTGGGTATTGTTTTCCCTGACTCCTGATACTGTCTTCCTGTGGCAGGTTCAGAAATTCAACAGCACAGAACCACAGTTTTAAAGTTCTCTCAATTGACCAGCCCCATTTCCTCCACACAGAGCTCGCAGCTCACCGTCCCTGACTTTTTTGATCATGTAGCCCTTAGTAGTCCACAAGCCAGACAGAACACTATCAACAGAACTCTAAAAAAGAGGAAAAGCAACTACGTCTTTTCTACCCTTAGTTATTCTCAAAGTCTGCCAAAAATAAAGTCCAGCAGCATTTAGATTTTTCTTCAAATGTTATTTCCTAAACACTTAGCATAAATTTTTAGGTGGCTCAATCCTCTAGATGATGTTACCACCATAATATACAAACCAGATTGCATGTTCTCTCCTTCAGGAAAGCTTAAAGCTGCTGCACAGAAAATCTATTACAGGGCTTTTCTTCTGAGCAGTTTGGCAATCAGGTACTCCCAGCTATGCAGAAATCAAGGGACTACAGCTGGTGCTGCACAGATCCCTGCCTCACATGCTACAGCTCTCTGACTCCCAGGTCACATTAAGCTGTGCCATCTCTCAGACCTGCAAGATTGGCCAGCTTTAGGTCTCACAGGTCTTTTTCTCATCCATCTGCATTCCTAGTTTTCTTTTCCTATGGAGCAATCATTTCCTAGTTCCATCTCCATGTTTTCCTTGTAAAGCACTGAAGCAAAAAGAGTTCCAATTCTCTTCTAAATTTTACATGGCCAAAACAAAACATTATTCACATGAACAACTTCAAAAATATATTATCCATTCTTTATTTTTACTGTGTTAACAGTCCATTCCAATATAACAGTCCATTCTCAAAACAGAGAACAGCGCCTCAGCTCTCAATATACATTTTGAAATGATCTGGAAATAGGAAACAATGAAATACACAACAGCCATACCATACTTAATCAGAAACTCTTTTCAATGTGACTAAACCATTTAATGATTCATCCTTTCATTGTCCAACCAATCCTTTCATGATCCTCTTGTACTCTAACCTTTCACAGACTTCAAGATTGCATGTCCTCCTTAACACAGGACTCTTTTAAAACCTGACTTTGCTTTCTTATCATTCACAGAATCTTAATTCAAAGTGCATACCTCTGCCCAGAAGCAACAGCCCCCAGGAAAGCTTCTAGGATTCGCAAACTTTTAAATAATAACTTAAAATTAATACCTTTAGCTTGGTTTTGTACTCACACAAGACTCTCCTCCACAAGAGCTCCCCAAAACTGCACTGAAAAGCTGCTGATTGTTTAACGAACACATAATGCACTTCACCTGTTACCACAGTGATTTCCACCCCGCCCACCTCCCCTTAAGGGTGAAGTTTGCCCATTCAGGGATCATTTTGGCAAAGGCCCAACATGTTGAATGCTCTCAAAATAAAGATCAAGAAAACTGCCTCTGCTTTACGAAGTTTAGAGAGGAAAAGTATGTGTTAATAGCACATGGAAAAGAGTTGGTTTAGTTAGCAGAAGTGTGTGACAGCAGAAGCCTAGGTAGAGGTAAATTTCAGTACTCTAGAATAAACAAGTCCCTAACTGTGTAGCTTAGTGTGAACTCCTTCAGCACAGAGGAAACACACACAGCACCTTACAGAGGTGTGACAGCACAGTCAGTACAGGATAAGGGCGATGATGCTAACCAGGGGAAGAGATGCAAACAGCCTGCAAGTGGTAATTTATGTCTCATGACACAGCAAAGGAAAAGCCAATACAATTCTGAGGCAGCTTGTCCTTGAGCAGTCCAGACTGCAGTAATGGGAGGGCTGATGACAAGATGCAGCTGGACAAGCAGGTGGCAGCATGGAAAGCATTGATCTGAGAGATGAGCTGCATATCCACAAGAAAAGATCACTCCTCTGGCCTGAGTCAGAGCCACGTGCTGAGAAATAGATACAACTGAGATCCACTGGGTCATCAACAGGGATGCTGAGGGATGAATGTGAATGGCTGAAAACAAGTCAAAGAACTGTGCTGACAAAGGCAAGTGATGGTGAGAAGCTGGGAGGATGAAGAAGGAGCACAGAAAAGAGAGGAGGAGAAAAACCCCCAAGTATGAAAAGAAGGCAGAAAGGTGGGAAGGCCTGGAAATGACAAACACCTGCAGAGTCTGAAACCAAAACGGGAAATAAGGAAAGCCTCAAAACCACAAAGATACTGAGGTCTCTGTGAGGTATTCAAGGGACTGAGGCATGGAGGAGGTGCCAGGTGCACAGCTGGTATTTAGATGGAGTTCCAGAAAGCAAGATGGCTTAGCAGTGGCAGGAGTCAAGCACTGACACACATGCTGCACTATGTCATAGAAAGGGGAATGGGTGGTGCAGGGATGCAGAATATGGATTGGGTTTAGTGACAGGAGGTAAGCCTAATGAGAAAAAGGGAAAAGCAGCTGATGAGAAGTCAGTGAACAATGAGAACAAGGCTGCAAGAGGAAAGGCTTCAGGAAGGAGCAAGAGACGACCTAGTAAAAAATACCACAATTAGCTTAGCAGCAGTTCCACCTGTCCAACTGCAGTGCCAGGGTATGGGCTGTGCCTCAGGGACTGCCCAGGAGGGCTTGTGGAGCACTTGGGAAAGAGTTACTGCCTGCTAGGAAAGTGCAGCCTGCACTCAAGAAGTGGCTGAGACCTTCCTCCCACTTTTTCATCCCATGCAGCTTTTTAAATGACTTGCAGCTGGAGCAGCCTTGGTTTCCAAAGACATCATTCCTGCAGGAACATGTACACATCCAGGGACAGCCCAGCACACACAGCTGTGGCAACATCTTGGAAACAGGTGTTGCCAGGATATACAAGGAATCTTTGAGGTTTGTTTTTAAGAACTGAACTCAAACTAGGCCCAGAAAACCCTAGTCCACAGTGAAAATACCATTGTGAGATACTTGTCAGGTGTGTTCCTTATATTTCAAAATTCGTATTATTATTCATGGTCTTGTAAGGAAGGTTGTTTTTTTGTCTTCAAATAACAGCCAAAACTTTAAAATACACACAACACCTTCTCCAAGAAAACCAGAGAGTGGATCTCTTAATTTACACTATTGGATTATGAAAAAATAGTATGTCCAAACTAAGAAAGCAGTGTACAAAAATACAGAAAAAACCTGAAAATCTTTAATAAAAATAGTAAAGTCTTCAGATTAACTTGATCTCTTGATGTCTTTGCCACAATAACCAACAATCAAACAGCAGAGTCCCTTAAAGCCCAAATGGAATTTGAGTTACAAAATAACTCTAAATTCTTAACGATTTACAACATAAGGCCAGCAAGTGTTATTTTAAGGTGCAGGCACAGAAACAAGTTCTCATGTGATAACAAGTTACCTTACAGCCTAAAGATCAGGTAATTACTGTACTCTCTGGGCAGGTATTTTCACCATACCATAAAAGCAAGGTAATATTAAATAGGTAAAAGAAGTAGCTCACGTTTATACAAAACAGGAGCTTTCATACATGTGAGCAGTTGACAGCATGCTTTATGGACGTGTTTTGTGCCAAAGCCCTTTGCAATCACATTTCTGCACAGAAGAAACCTTCTCTTGTAGCTAACCCATCACAGCCTGCAAAACTGTATGAGAGAGCTCACTCTACTAAAGCTGAGGACTGCAAGGCATTCCATAAGGATTAACTGCCTCAAGTGCTCAAAAAACAGTCCCCAAAGAAGACTGATAAATAATTGTGACGTGGCTATTTATGATGTCTACACTGAACCCCTTCTGGAGCTGTCATGTAAAAATTTTAAGAAAAAACTCACTAGATGAAGCATTCTCAATATTCAGGTTTGGGTTTTAAGAAATACTGCATAAAGATCAGTTACACAGCCTAACCACAGACACCCTTTTCATGTGTTCAGTCTTCTGCTGAAAAATAATCTTCATCTCTCACTTCTCTGTACTGCATTGAGGCCTCCCCCTCTGGTTCAAACCTGAGCATTTTTATATTCAGTCTCTCTGCAAGCTTCTGTGCTGCAAGCTTGGCTTGCATTTCCTGTGACAGAAAAAAAAAGACACAGGTTAGGAAAAATGTTCATTTGTCATTCTCATGAATAAACTAACATAATACCAGTAATTCCAAAGTGGGATTAATTAAAAGTTTTCGTAACTAGCAAAGAAATTTCAGGTTTCTTTTTACACTTATAACACTTATACACAACTATGCTATTAATATTTGATTCTTTTTAATAAGAGTTGAAATTCTCCATGTGGCAGCCCCCACCTGTGATACACTAATGTCAGTTTTAACAGAACACTTCCACAGTAATGTCTAATTTAAACATTAGCCTGACACTACCTTGAAAGTCAAAATCCATTATAACAGAATTTGAAGAACCTGAGAACCTGGATTCTTCAGACACAGCCTAAATAAAGGCAAATGTAGATATTGCATATTTTAAGAATAACAAATACTGCTAGACCTTAATTTATGCAAGGGACAAAAACTCTGTAATCACTAATAGGGAAGGTGTACATTTAAATTTCTAGTCAGAGGTGAAGTGAGTGCAATAAGGTCAGCACATTAACACACACAGATTTTGTTTAATGTAGGACTAATTTCAGAGAGCATTAATACAATTTTTCATTATATCATTAAAAGAATCAAATACAAGACAAAGTGCCTTTCCTCAAAGTCTGCCCATCTCAACTCACCATCACGAAAAGATGTCTTTCTCTTTTTTTGGGGGGGGAGTGATCCTGATGATATAATTTTCAGACCAAATTGTAAATTCATACCTCATAAGCTTCTTTTTGCTGTATCTGAATTGCTATGGACTCCTCTATGGATAAGAGCTTAGCAGGGGAGTGGTGCAGTGGTGGCAGTCGAGCTGCTGTGATGTCATCCAAGTGTTTCTTGTCCCGGAGCCGTCTCTCTTCCGGAGGAACGGGAGAGCCAAAGCCGCCGGGGGAGCCACGAGAGGATCCACTCTGCTCTCCTGACAGCCTGCAGGACAGAAAACACCTGCACTGGGACCTCAACTTGCATCACAAGGTCGAACAACTCCCGTTTCAAAACTTATTTTTAACATGTAAGAGCTGAAAATCAATCTGAACTACTATGAAAACACAGGCAAATAAAATTAAACAGCAACCAGAAAAAGCAGAACTATTTTTCTGCAGAGAGACAATATCACAAGTTATTCCTGACAGTGAACCAAAGTGGTTTGCTGATTTATTAGCAAACTGAAGTAGCAATGCTTTGAGAGCCACACAAGGTACAAACTGTTACTGCTACCAGAACAATGGAAACTGTAATTTTCCTAAAAGTGCAGAAAAAGCAAAAGGCTTCCAGCTATGAAAGTTCTACATGTTCTAGAACTGATCCAAAAGTTTTGCCAATTGTTTAGCAGTTTTGCACATTAAGCCATGAAAGTCTGTGAAGATTCATGACAATTGTTTCAAGTGGGTAGAATTAAACCACTGCTCAGTACTGAGATTCTGTGGCATTTACAGCTAAAGAGCCAACATATGAACCTTGTGTGTCATGAGACTTTAAATCTCTTTAATCATCACTAGAAAATAAAGCCATCATGCTTGTTCTGTACCATTTCCAATTTTATGCACATCAGGTATCTCACAAACGGTTTTTCTGTCGGAATACTTACGCATTTGTTTTAAATTTGGGTTTTTTTATGACTGGATTCTTGGCTCTGGCCTCTAGAACTTCAATATAATGTGGTGTCTTGGGATGCTGGCTTCCAAATACATTGCCCTTATGTTTTGGCTCATCCTGCTCTTTTTCCAGTATTTTTTCACTATTTTCCCCATCTGCAATTGTAACTCTTTGAAAGGCATCAACCAAGGCCTCTTTACTATTGTCCAAAGCAGCTGTACTTTCTGTACCATTCTCAGTACTGCTCTGGGAGACTTCCTGATCATTGCTCAGGTGACTGCTTGTGGCTGACTTGGAGACAACTTCACAAAACTGATTCTGATCCTTTGTAACAGTCTTGACATTTTTATTTTTCCTCTGAGTCCTTTGATTTTCCAAAGACGTATTTTTGGCATCTTCTTCAATACATTCTGCCTCCTGCCTTTCAGCAGAAATGTCAGAAATGTCTTTAATATTAGAGTTTTCATTAAAGACTGGTGAATCTGCACTGTTCACTGTGTCCTCAGCTAGGACAACTTCCTGTTTGCTTGGATTAATCTCCTCCTGTTTTGCCTTAAACTCCAACCTGACAGCAGATAACAGCTCAGCTGTCCTGGCTACTTCTTCCTCCTGGAAAATGGCAAGCTTCAGCTTTTCAGCAAAATCAGAGATCTTCTTACCCTTATCTGGAAGTCTAGCAATGAACTTCCTAAAACAAACAAACAAAAATTACTATAAACAATCCTATTTCAACCTGAGACACAGAAGTTTTATTAGAATAGCTAACAGGACAGATTTCACATTGCAACATCAGCCTGTTATTGACACATTAAACTTCTGAAAGACAGCAAGATGCAAAGCACTTGCAGCACAGCACTAAGTACACGTTGTCAGTGAAATACACGAGCCCTGAACTGGTTTGGGTGGGAAGGGACCTTAGAGACCATCTCATTCCACCCCTGGCAGGGGCAGGGACAGCTTCCACCAGGCCAGGCTGCTCCGAGCCCCACCCGACCCTGAGCACCGCCAGGGATGGGGCAGCCACAGCTTCTGTTCCAGTGCCTCACCACCCTCACAGGGAATAATTTCTTCCTTCTGTATCTAATCTAAGCCTACTCTCTTCCACTTTGAATCCGTTCCCTCCCTTGTCCGCAACTACATACTCCTGCAAACAGTTCTGCCCCATCGTTCCTGTAAGTTCCCCTCAGGTTCTGGAAGGCCGCCGGCAGGTTGCCCCGAAGCTTCTCTTTTCCAGGCTGAACAATCCCAGTTCTCGCAGCCTTTCCTCACAGGACAGGTGTCCAGCCCCGTGCCCGCAGGCAGCAGAGCCACGCTGACACGCGCAACCCGAGCCCCGCATCCCGGGCCGCTGGAGCCCGGGGCTACCGGGGGCTACCCGGGGCTACCGGGGGGCTACCCGGGGCTACCGGGGGCTACCCGGGGGCTACCCG
>VXBQ01003134.1:314931-362419 GCA_013400175.1 Phainopepla nitens
ACCCGCCCGCGCCCCGCCGGCCGCCATCTTGCCGGAAGCGACGGCGCGGCGGCAGGGCCCGACTTGCTCGGAGCGCGAACCCGCCCGGGTCCCGCCGGGCGGCCTGCCGCAGGGCTGGTGGGGGGAACACGCGCCCTTACCGCGCGGGAATTGCAACAGCAGCTGGCAGAGCTGCGGGGCGTGCCCTGTGCGATACGCGCGGAGCAGCGTTGAAAGGCTCTGGGTTGGACAGCAATTTGACACCTTTTAGCAATTTTTTTGATCAGCGCTTCAGCGGACTGACTTTTCCCCCTCCCAGAGACCCGTCTGGTATTCTAAGTTTTTCGATATCTTTTGTCTGTGGAAATTATTAAGCAAAGTCTTTCTTGTGGAATACAAATATTTCAATGAATATGCTCCAGCCGCATTTTTGAAGTGAATAATCAGTAAAATGTTTCTGCAGGGTCACAGGTGCCTGTCGGTGCGGAGGCTCCGGAGGCAGGCACTGCGGCCTCCGGGAGCCGCTCCCGGGAGCCCAGCGGGTCATTAGCGAATGGGGATTCCCAGCTGGCAGCTGTTTGGAGTTGCTGCCAGTGGGGGTTTCTCGACGTGAGCAGAAGTGAGAGGCACGTTTCTCAGGGACTGTTAAAGCCGCTCTCCTGTGAGCAGGACGAAGGCAGGGCCGAGCCGGAGAGACTGCCAAAGGAAGCGCTCTGAAATGTCCGCCTGCCCCTTTGTTTGCGCAGCTGGGCGGCCGAGGGAAAGGCTGAGGGCCGGGGGAAATGAGATTAATCAAGTAGGCAGCTACCCATGGAAAAAATACCACAGTCGGGGTGGGAAAACCCGTCCAGCGACTACTTGAAGAGACCGCTACCCTGTCTGCTGCGCACTACCGGGATCATCTGTGGAGAATCTCGTGGGGGAGTTTTGCCTAAGAGTTCAGGGAAATCACCGAGTTTTTCTCACCAGGAGATCCCCCGCAGTTACAGGACACAAGTTCTTTGAATTGCTGCCTCTGTTACGCAGGTTTAAGTCATGCATCTCTACCACATTTCTGCATCTTGCAAAAAGAACACTTAATCCTGCAGATAGGAGAGAGTGAGAACACGGCATGGAAACTGCTCCTGCCATCAGGGAAATGAGAATCTACAAGGAATAATATCATTAGGCCACTGCTCTCACAAAACATTCAGCTGCTTTATGATGTGTACAGAAAAGCAATGTCAGTATTTACAGTGAGTTCAATTTATGTGCTAAACTGCATAAACACAGAAAAAGTAGAGCAAAAAATGAAGGTAATGAAGTGGTAATAACATGGCTTCTGGGAATCACAGCTGATCATTCTGTACCTCACTTGGAGTATTGTTCACTAAGTCTGTATTTGGCCAAGTTCACTGTGAAGGAATATTGTTCATCTTTATAGTTCAGGAGTGTTAAGTTTTGGAATAACATTGTCTGTTTACAGGTCACCCACAGTTCCAGAATGATGAACAAGCAGCTGAAATTTGGAAGGTGCTGGAACAACTATATTCTTGGTTATGAACAGGTGGGCAGTTTCTACATACAATGCAACTGAGACAGCACCAACTTCGCTACAAATTTGAACAAGGAAATACAGATTCAGTAATTATTTCTACAAGAAAAGTTGTTTTCTGCTTACTTCAACTTTATAAAATGTTACTTCTTTTCACTATGAAAAGGAGCAAAAGAAACTTTAGATTATAGTTTCTGGGGGGGTGGGGGGAACTACCTTTGCAGTTTCTCTGCTCAGAATATTGAGGAACAGGGGGAGAGGAAATAAACTACACACACAATGTAAATCACCCCCACAATAACAAGAAAAAATGGTATGAGTATTTGGAATTTGAGTAATTTTTTATTTCATTTAGGGAAAAAAAATCCTTTCTTATCAGCATGATGCATCTTTGCAATAATTAGTTTTATTTTCCTTAAAAAACAACTCCTCCCTTTAACCTTATTTCTCAAAAAAAGATCCCAAACAGTTTAAAAGCAATCTGTATGTGTTTATACCTATCAACATACTGGGAAGCAACCATCAGATCATTGCATTGCCTACATATCACATGCCTTTACAGAATATTGTAACCTCACAGATGTTCACTTCTATGTATTGTCTCTTTAAATCACCAAGTCCCTTTTTCTTTTGAAAATATTCACATACCTTGAGTTGTAAATGGCTCCTCTGTCCTTCTTTTCTTGTGTTCCTTCCACGTTGGGCTTGAGGTAGGGTTCAAGGGCCTTAACTCATGTCTCTCATGCACTTTTCTTCTTTTACACATGCAAATAGCCTCAGGGGATGAACAAGAATGAAGTAAAACATAAGTGGAATAAACCTCTCAGCATGTACATCTCCATTCTGTGGAGCAGGGATTTCCTGTGTGGAATTACAGACTTCATGCACAGAGAACTTCTCATCTGTCCATATGCAGAAGTTTTCAGATGACAAATATATAAAGCTCTCTGAAAAGCATCTCTATCCAGCTCCCAGAATGGGATTCTGGAGCTGTAGTGCTGTAGGTTCAGCAGTGCTGTAGGTTCAGCACCAAGCACTGATGATCTCAACAAGATTTTATCTGGGCTTGTTGGCAATCTGAGCTGAATACACATGAACAGGGAAGCATTATTTGAGGTAAAAACCTGACATTCTTCCTCTGAGCATTACAAACCTGTGACACTGTGATTGTCATGTTTGCACTACCTCTTCTTTAGTTGACATGTAGATTTCTTCATTTTTATAGTCTTAAAAATAAACCTCTATTATTAGTAAGTTGATATAAACTGCAAATAGAGATGGGCCGCAGCCATCCCAGTCTTATCCTGATGAAGTCTGGAGAGCATCATCCCAGATGGATTCAGATGTTATCTGGAAGATCTGAAGCTGTTGGGGTTTTTTCCCAAGAGCTGTGCTGCCCAGTTTTTGTTTATCCTGTGCAAGTCAATAGTTTTTTATTTCATGAAAGAGTTCATCTACTTCTGTGACTTGGCTCTGAGAAAGTCTTTAGCCAGGGAGTGCCTTCCTGTTCTCCAGAGCCCGTCTGCCAAAGGAAACACCACTGAGAACATCGAGGCTCTGCAAGAGCTGCCTTCCACTGCCACATGTTTGGAACAAACAAGGTTGTGAACAGTAAGAGTCTGCAACGTTTTAAGGTAGGTTTATTTCTAAAAGACTGTTGACACAACAGAACAACAAGTTTAAATACAGTGTTTATTACAATTTATCCTTTTCATGTCCTACCTACCAGATGTATTAAAAGCATACAATGTAATACATTATTTGTACAGCACACATGAAAAGTGTATCCCAAAATACTTTCCAGAGTATCTGGAATAAATCACAAAAGAATACTTATCATGGTACAAATGTAGTCATACAATTGACTTACATTAGTGTACTTTCTGGGACCTTCCTATGTGGCTTTTATTGCTGTTTACAGAAATTTTACTAGTTTCTGATGTGATAGTACTAATTAACTCGGTCTCAAATTGAGAAAATTTATACAGAAGTGTTACAGTCTTTTCAGTCAGGTTTGTTATTATCTATGCTAATTTATATTACTGCTCATTTGACTGGAAACCTCTATATTTTCATGTAACACAATGATATAAATACAGTTCCTCTCCTGTTCTTCAGTTAGCAAATTTAGACCAGTGGTCCAATCAAGTGATGGTCATCCAGCTCACTGCATGTCAAAATGCTCTTAAAATACAGCTCCAACTTCAGTCCTTATTTGGTTTAGAAAAAAATACTGTATTGCATCAAACAGTCAAGACAAAATTTACAGAAAACACCTTAACAGTAAAAACTTAAGGCCTTGCTGCATTCCTGGTAAAATCTTGAGCAGATTATCATAATGTTGCAAGTCTCAGAGTTAAAATTGCTTGCAGCATTTTCAGGAGATCCTCAGGAGTATATTAAAAGTAGAATGAACTTCCTTTGAGTCTGTGTCAAAACAGCATTTTGATACTTACCCTCCCCTCTACTACCATTCACTGAGCACCTCACAGTCATCAGGTTCTGTTTTCTGAATTCTGGCCACAATCAGAGGGTTAAAGGACTTTCACTTTTTTAAACTGGTCAGTTAATGTCTCTTACAACAACATGCATTTCCTTTTATCTAAAAATACCTTCATCCACTCATCTTAAGTTTGAAGGTAATTTTCAGAAACCATGGTTCAGAATTCAAGTCCTGAATTACAGAGGGACTATTTGGGCACAGGAATGCTAAAAGACGTTCACTAAGACCTAAAGTTGCATCCCTAATGGGTATTAATATACCTATTTGGATTAGTTTTTTGTGCCTTTCTCTTTAAAAACAGATACTGTCCAAATATTTGCTGTTATCAGCCACTAGATGGAGATAAGATTTCACAGGTACAGAGCTTATCCCTGAAATCAGAGTTATTATTCATCTTCTTGTGTGTTCAATATGAGGTCGACATTATTATTTTAATTACAACTTTAGTAAGTGTACTTGAGTTGAATAGACAGGGCTGAATTGCATTAGGCTGGAGATAAAAGCAATCCCTTTGTGAAGCTCTGTGGCAAGGTGAGCACCTCCTGGGATTGCCACTGCATGCAAGAACAATATTGATCATACAGAATCTAAGATGTTTGTTTTCTGCTGCAGGTACTATAATTAAAAAAAAAAAAAGGTCCTTCATTCATGTTAACAGAATTAAAATAAAATTTATCTAATTCATTTTAAATTCACTAACAGTGGAAGATCAAAACAAGATGTAAATAACACCCTATATATATATATATATTTAAATTAGTTCAGTACTAGATAGAGTCATTCTTGTTGCTACTTTGAAGCCAAATATAAGATTTTAAGTGCTTTGGACCAAAAAAATAGTACTCAAAACCCCAAATCCTGATTCAGGATTATTGTTGGTGTTGGAATTGCAAGGACTGCTGCAGGTTCCAGTAGGCAAACTTTTGTTTAATGAAAACTCCTTCCTCGAATGGAAAAGTAAATAAATAAAGTGTCAGGGATTTTCCTACACAATTACTACTGAATGTGTCACCCATGGTCACCCTGTCCCATGACTGAGGAAGTGCAAACCAGTGCCTCAGTCCAACACAGGAAATTCCATTATAATCTCCTCTATCCCTTACTGTTTTGAGCAGCAAGCACAATATTCATCTGCCATGTGTAGAGAGAATTGTTTTAAACAGCCCAGTTTTCTTTCCCTCCCGAAGAGTGCTGGGTACAAAAGAGCTGCTCCCAGGTGAAGAGAGCCCTCAACTGCACCAAATCTCTGGGAGAGGTGTGAGCCACCCTCAGTTCGGGCAGATTAAGAGCTTCCACACTAATTCCCTCTGCCAGCACAGCTTCAGGTACTGCTCCAGTAGTATTGACAAAAGAATATATTAGAGCTTCAGTACACAAACAGAATAACAACACAATTGAAGAAAAAAAACAACTATACAGTCCTTCTTACTGGCATTTGAAATGACACATTGCGCTAGACAGCTTCTGAAGAAGCAATATTGCCTGACTGCTGCTTCACTCAGCCTGCTGCTTCCCTATCCCCTCACAGTTAACATCAGTAGTAACTTCAGGTATAAAGTTACTTAAGAGCTTTCAGGATAAATTTAGCAAGACTCCATGCTGCTGCTCTTCTCTATGAATTGATAAAAATGTCTCTAACCAAGCTGCAAAGGCGCAAGATATCTGCTCATATTTAGAAAGCTCGATGAGTTGAATGCTCAGGATGTACTGCTCTTTGTGCTAAATTCCAGCACTCTCTTGAAGGGGGTGTACGTCCTCACCAACCTCGGACTTTCAGATCTGTTCTCAGTGCTTGTGCTGTTCAGGAGACAAGAGAAAGCTTACAGAATTACGGTCAGAGTATCACACAGCTGGGCTCGTAATGCCATGGCAATGAACTTGTGCCCTTGTGTTGATATTGACAGGCTAAAATTAATTTTTGGTATGTCCCAAATTGTTTCTATAATACCACAAAGAATATTTGATAAAAACCATGGCAGATACTGACATTTTTACAGGCTGGCATTTGCTGATGCTCACAGTGCAATGCCCAGCAAAAAGTTATTAGGACTAAGAGTCCTGCAACAAACAGAGATAGTGATATTGCATTTAAGAACACAATTAATCATTAAGAGTAATTTCATGAAAACCAAACTGCACAGAGGTGCATTCCTGCATAGAGATAAACCTCAAAAAGAAGAAAAATATCAGGTAAGTAGGGTCTGTGCTTATGTGCAGAGAGGCCCGAGAGAAGGAAACAAAGATAGGTTTCTGTTGACAACCTGAGTGAAAAAAACAGGGTATTTAATGTTCCAAAACACATGCCATTGAAATATGCTCTAGGCTGAACTGCAAAATGAGTATATTTTTAAATTATGAAGGAAATTTTAGTTTGCTTGCTGATTTCGTGTGCTAATTTACATTCCTCAAACTAAATGATTCAATTTGCAGGGCGGTTACAATGAACAAGTTTACTTGTTGGTGATAAAAAGAATGTGAAGTGGTCCTCCTTATTTTAGTGATTTGTTTCCTGTTTTGCCTTTCCTTGTAGGGACTTGTGGGGAATACTGAAGTGCAAGTGCAGAGCCCTGCTCCCAGGGCTCAGTGCCCTGCTGCAGGCTCAGGGCAGAGAAAGCAAGGCAGAAGGGGAGGCACTGCACCTGAGCTTCCAAAGCCAGGCTGCAGAGCCACTGGCAGTGCACCTGAGCTTCCAAAGCCAGGCTGCAGAGCCACTGGCACCACACCTGAGCTTCCAAAGCCAGGCTGCAGAGTCACTGGCAGCACACCTGAGCTTCCAAAGCCAGGCTGCAGAGCCACTGGCACCACACCTGAGCTTCCAAAGCCAGGCTGCAGGGCCACTGGCAGCACACCTGAGCTTCCAAAGCCAGGCTGCAGAGCCACTGGCAGCACAGAGCAGCGACAGCGTGCCGGCGCAGACGTGGCGGTGTCACGGCACTGTTTACCTGGCAGTCCTCCACCCTGGGCCAGGAGATCTGCAGAATTACTGCAGCCCTCCCCTGTGGGCGTTTCCCGCTGTCCCCGTGGTCCCGGTGACACCTCCAGGCACAGAGGGTGGAGTGTGCCCAAGCCAGCGCTGAGCAGCCTCGGGCAGAGCCGTCCCGTGCCTGCTGCGCTGCCAGCAGCCACTCTGCGCCCGAACTTCCCACACCTCGCCGTCCCCTCTCCGACTTCTCGACTTGACTTGCATTATTGGCAATAACTACTCCCCAAGAGTTTGCAGTATGTTGCATCTTTAAGAAAAGAATAAATTCTGAACCATGAATCATGGAAGTAAACTGTATCTAGGAGTGATCTTTTAAACTCCACAATCCACTCAAACAGTTTATAAGCAAAATGGTTTACTAATACAGCACTGATAAGGGACATTATGAGGAATTTTCCTACAAACAAGCAGAAAAAGTAAATACCTGTATGGAAGATCACATTCTACACCAGTATCTCTGGTTTCTATATTGGTCTTTGGTTGGTTTTCCATTAAGTAGTCCAGTTTATCTTGTAATTCTTTATTCTGGGAAACAGTAATTTTCATCACACATTTATTTTATTTATGGTAAATAAACAAGGAAATAAAATTGCCCATTGCCCTCTCCCTACAAGAAACAGTGTAAAACTATGTATTGAGAAAATAAAGGACTCCTTAATTCTGGAAAGAACATAAATGAAACCAACAGCTTTATCCAGAAGCTTCTGGTTTAAGTCATTATAAAACCAATATAAAATTGTAAGTTAAGAAACTTAGCTTGAATATTGAGACTTTATTACATACATTCCTGACTGTATGACTGGTGTCATAAGTTTAATTTCCATTTGAAGAACAGCAAATACATATAGTAGTTATACATCCAGATAGCACTGGATGACATTGGTTCAGATTTAATTTGGTTTCATAAAATAATCACAATAATGTAAACTTAAAAGGTAATGCCTTACCTCACATTCTAAGAAAGAGATTTTGTCTAAAAGCTGTATTATAAATAATTCCTTTTCTTTTACTTTCTTCCTTAGCATTTCAATCTATGAAGAAAAACAAAGACATTTAGTCTGATGGGGATGGGAAAAGGGAGAAAATGATCTGGGTATCACAGGAAGAAAACGTGTTTAATATTATTGTTCAGAAACAACTGAATACTTGTAAGTATTCACAAACTGCTTTAATCACTGGATTAGCTACCAAATTTAGTTGACTTTTACTAAAGTGAATTCATTTTGCAGAGCAGCTAAACTGAAATCAAGGAACACTCCAAACACATTCATTTTTTTTCTAGTAGTCCTTGAATACTTTGGTCAAATTTTCCGTGCATTCTCACCAGTCACTTTTTAACTCTGTATATTAAAATCAAAGCTGTGAACAAACACTAACATCCATTCAAAACCACCAGTGTAAAATTTTTCAGCAGACTGGAAACTGTGATTAATAGAATTATTCCCATCCTGGTAAAAGAGAAAGATAAAATACTCAAGGCACAATAATGAAAACAACAGCAGTACTACCACCCTCCCAAAAATTTACTGCTAGAAATTATAATATATTTAAACAAAAACATACAGAACTGTGAAAAATAATGAAGCAAAATAAATAAACATATTGAACCAAAAAATGAAAAGCTATACCACCAACTGAAATTTAGTCTCCATGACTTTCAGGTATCACATGTCACTGACACAATGATCAGCTGTTACTTGGAAAAGCTGAAACTTAAACACCATACAGTGTTTTCAGCCGAACAGTTACAGAATACAGGAGTGCTATCATCATCCATCTTTCTCAAAATCAGTATTTCCTTTTTTTCGTCTTTTAAAGTTCATGTAAAAACTACCCATGTCATCTAAAGCTATTGCCATTTCAGTTTTCAACTCACAGAAACACAAAGCTTGTAGCATTTTCAGAAAATCTTCAAACATAACTTGATCTTCATATTTAATTACAGCTTTGTTTAATAATATGAGTGGATTAAGTCAGTTATGTCTTCCCTGGTTCAATAGCTTCAGTCCTGCCAATAAACTCCACTTTAGAAAAGATAAACTGTTCTCTTAGAACTTTCAAGTAGGTATTTTCATTATATATTAACGAAATTAATATATAATGAATGTATATATTAATATTCTGTTCTCCTACTATGTATACAAGGAAATAATACTAACACCAATAATCAGTGCCATACAAAGAAGGCCAAAGGCGAGCACAGCTGTGTGATCACACTGACACACAGTCATTCTTGCTTGTTATTGAAAATAATCAACTCTATCAGCTGCCCAGGCTGGTTTTTACATCAAACACAAAATATTTCTGTTTACAAATAAGTGATCAAATTATGTGTCATCCAAAAGCAAGACCAAACTCTTGTGTTTCACAGGCATTTACCTTAACTTATATTCATTCTGTGATAGAAAGATCCTAAGAAGTGAAATAAAGTGACAATAACCATTATGTTCTCCAGTATCATGTACAAATAGATTTTTTAAGTTAAAACTGAAGTTCTGCTTATTTTTCACATTGGCTACAGAAAGACATCATCCTACAGATGTTTTTGAGTTATTTTAATTAGAATATTCTGAAAGCAAAGATGAGCGTGGGCACCTTAAAATCTAACAGAGAACACAAAAAGGAAGACTTTGACAAATGGCTTCCCCCCCTTCCCAAACACAGAACTGAACTCCAAAAAGACATTTTGTATTTTGGTGAGGATGCTCTAGGGAGCAGCAGACTGAAGCATGCACAACAATACCTCCAGTCTCTCTGTCACGTGTTTACATAGTACCAGTCAGAACCCATTAAAACCATGCCCTTGCCCCAGAATTACACCAGATTTTTAGAATCTGCCTTCTTTTCTGCAGAGAATATGGTACTGTATCATCACAGCTCCATGTCTCAGTCAGCAGTCAAATGTGGTTAGACTATGCAGGTTACAGAATGATCAGTCTGTGAATTATGTAACTTATATAAAACCTTTTGGTGGATCTTTAAACATTAGGAACTCAGACACAGCCACACACCCCAAATACATTTTAGGAGAAATAAATGCAGCAGTGAGGCTGTATTTGAGGTGCTAAAATGAGAGGCTTTCTCAGCACCAGGAAAAATGTCCTGCAGTCCTGCTCCCTGGATGCAGCAGGGCACCCTGTGAGGCCACTGTAGAAGGAAAGGAGGGTCAGAATGGAGCAGGAATGCTGCATCCCCAGACACACAGCCAAACAGCTGTCCCAGCAGCTACTGCAGTCCAAGGGCTGAAACAATGGCCTGACACACATGATACATCCCAACACAATAATTTACTATAAAAATAAGTTTATTTACTGAATAAGGACTTGAGTACACATCATCTTATACCATTAACACCAGGAATGAAAAACCTGATTTGATTAATCTTTGAGAGGGTATGTCACAGGAAGCCAGGAAAAACAGGAATAACTCTGAGAGATTATATCAATGTATTACTATATTAAATTTTAAAAACCCCAAAACCCACAAATCCATGTCTTGAGAGTTTTTTTTTGTTTCTAGAAGCTGCATGAAGCAGGAGAACAACTAGCAGGTGACAGAGCAATAGATTTTGACTTTGAGTTGAATACTCAAAGTCAGGTACTCAAAGGTAAGGAGGAGAAGAGGAGAATCAAGATGGGTCAAACACAATACTCAACTCCAGGCCTGAGTGGTGGCCAGAATAGTCTGGTCAGAATGGTCAGAAACAAATCAGTGAAAGCCAAAGACTCTCAAATTCCATGGACTGACTCTTGTATCCAAGTAATTTCGGGACTGACTCCAGGATAAAATTATCATCAAGATGTTCCTGTGTTTTCTTTGGTCAATGCCCACGGCCTGTAATACATATCATATTTGCTGTGTCCGCAGACCTCAGAATTTCTGCTCACTGAAATCAGCAACTTGCTCCCAAACCTGGCTTTTGCACAACTACCCTCTCAGATTTCTTAATAATTTTCTACAAGCACTATTGAGGTACATCCTTCAGGCTCTCTCTTACAGCCTTCTCCAGAAATGTCCAGACAGACTTTCCCTAGCACTTAATTCTTGACTTGAATTACTTTGTTAGGACTCCACATTTCTACCTGTGTTTCTATAACCTTCATGTCTACATTAAACACTCAAACAAAACTGGCAGCCTACTTAGAAATATCTGTTACATTAATGACCCACTCATTCCTTTCGAAATAGTTCTGCTAACAGTAATAATTTGACTTTAGCAATCCTGGGCCACACAGTCACCCTTCTTCCTACCACTTCATTTTCTCTTACCTCATCCAACCCAGTGTATCCATCATTCCTGCTTTTCCTTCTCCAGCTGGGAGATACTTGACTATTCCAAAATTAAGAAGAGAAAAACTACAAGGCCTAAGCTCCAGTTTGTAATATAGCTGGTGTGCCAGCAGCTGAGGGGCATCATGTGCTCTCAAGCCCTTCAGCCACCCCACCTCAATCCCTGGCATTTCCCTGCCAGGCAAAGAAAGGGCACCTGATCTCTCCCCATCCTGCCACGATTCATGGAGTTCCAGCCAATGGTGCTGGCTGTGCAGCTTGCATTTCACATACTCACTGCAATTTCTAATGATCTGAATCAGCACGTAAGGTGCAATATGGAATGTGAATCATCCTGAATTTATCCACTGACTCAGGATTAGTATGGTCACAAGGTCTCTCATCCTTGTTTCCACTCTACTGCTGTTACCACCTCTGTGCTTTTGCCTTCTTCTGAAACCTTGAGGTCATTTCTCAAACTGCCTCAGTCTTCAGACTGTCACTTTATCTTGCTGCATCTCCCAGAAAATTCAATTATTCTTGTCCATCCCATCAATGAAGAGCTCTTTCTTTCTCACTGCTGCACCTTATAGATTCTCCAAATACCAAACAAATATCATGGTACTTGAATGGGCTGTGTAAATACTTCCTAGGAGGATTTGCACTTCTGAATTTCTCCTGTACCACCAAGCAATTTGCTTCCCTAAGATGGAAAGTGAGATGTAATACGAGTCAACAGCATTGAATTGATCTCATGGAGAGAATGCTTAAGAACAGTCAACAGGAGAATTGGAGAATTGCAAGACCTGAAGAGTCTCTAAAGAAATGCTGTGTATGTGACGAATGGTATTAGAAAGAGAAGTCAACAGAATTAAAAAGCTGTTAAAGCATCTTGAGAGAAAACTAAAATTGTATGTAAATGTAGAGCCTTTATAAAGAAAGCATGAAATAGAAAACTTTAATTCTGTATAACTCAGACATGGATTTGAAGGCATTAAACTATACCGTGATCTCCTGGATTGGAACAGATCCAGCTATTAGGTAAACTGAGTCACCCTTTACCACCTAACAATGTTATCCATTAGTTTAAAATATTTACCAGAACATCATTTTAATATATTTAAATATCATATTATTCAAGTATACTTATATTTTCCTTATTCATCTACCATTAATGGACTAGGCATCAATAACACCGATACAGAGACATGAACAAACTGGTCAGAAATATGGCCGGTCAGAAATACACAGGACAAACAGATGCTACACAGCATGCACAAAACAAGACAGACAAGACATTGCAACATCAGCCTGAGCTCTCAGAGGTAACTGCTGTAGAAGGAGAACAGGATTTTCTTCAGTCCTGTATTTCACTGGACCTTAACTGGTATTTATGAGACTAGATAAGAGTTGAAACTTTTACAGGGAGCATAATACAGTGAATAGGAATGAGCACCTTTGCCTTTCAATCCTCCTTAAATCATGTGAGCATCTTATCCATACTTTTTGTATTTTAAAACTCACATTGCATTTACAGAAAAAGCAACAACTGATTGATTTAGGTTAATGCACCAATGTAAAGACCTTCCTAGATGAATGAACTCATGAACACATGATCCAGTGGTTGATCTCCATGTATTGCTATAGCAGGGGCTGACATGTCCTAATGAGTTACAGACATTGGCTCATTGTCTGCATATCAAACCCACCTCGTTAAGCACTACCTTAGTAATGGGCAAGTTTCTAATTAATGATTTGGCCTGGCAATTCCCAGCTGAAAGTGCTGATGTTATGCATATATAAAGCCCCTCACCAGACGCCAGCAGTGATTCTACTTCTGCCAACAGATAAGCAATGTACTGCTTGCTCAAGTCCACTGAGGAATGCCAAACACTTGTACGGGGGAGGGAGGGACGGAGGGAGGAGGGTGTAGCAAGTTATTTATATTCTGTCCTTTATCTTCTTCCTCCAAGCCCCCAAGGTGGCTTTCTCTTTCTACATTTCTTATTCTGCATTTTGGTTGTTGTTTAGTTTTTATGGTAGGTACTATGCAATGCAGATTTTGGTTAATAAAAGTTTGGCATCTGTTGTTGGTAATTCCATCTTCTCCTCCTCTCTGCTTCTGTAGGGCTTCTTTTACTTGACCTTGAAACTGTTCTTCCATTTTAAAAGAGGGAAATTTCGCTATACATCTGAAGCTGGAGTGTCTTGATACAGATGTTTTCAGATGTTTAGGTCTTTTTTTGAAAAATTTCTTCCTTTGATACCCCATTGTGCAATACAAAGTACCTTCTGTATTTGGAATATCATTTGCTTATTAGCACTTTGTCCTTTCATGCAAGCATCTTCCCCGACAGAACAGAGACAGCTTCTCCCTGGTGTCTGGTCACCATTTATTATCCAACGAATCTGAGACTAAAGCTGGAGAACAGCTCATGGGCCATGACCTAGAGACAGTTCAATTCAGTAGTTAGGGGAATTTCATGTGCAGTCTGAGTTCTGTAGATAATTTCTTGGCATGAAATCAAATATCCTTTTTAGTTCAGACCCCTTCAGCTTCCTATATCTGCATTAACCCCCTTGCCTTGCTTACAAAATGTAAATGCTGATTTCCTTCCCTCTCCTGCCTCTCAACAATGAAACAACATTACATCTAAAAAAAGTTTACTGTGCAATGAAATTGCAATCCATTTCAAAGTGAATTGCATAAATCTCAAAACTAAACATCTTTCCAGGTTTGAAATTGAGATCAAGCCACAGAATAATTCTTTTGCTAATTTAAAATCTATGTTTTGTATTTAATTTATCTTGTATGACAGTCTCATTTCCTACAGTGACACAGACAGGATGAACTGGTTGACCCATCAGATAGATACTTAGAAGAGAAGACTTTTACCCCCTCACAGAGCAGGAGCAATTTCAAACCTGAAGGGAACAATATGGTACCAGCTTCCCATGCCCTCCCATGGTGCCTCTGTGTGTGCATCTGCCTGCCCAGTTCCATCTCCGCAGGGGAAACTCCTCGGTGGAAGGGCCTGAAGTCTGTGTGCCTCTGCCTTTCACCTGTGAGTCTCCCTGCAAATTCTTCCTCTCATCAAACTGTCTTTTTCCTGGATTGCCTTTGCAAGTCTCTGTCTGCCCAGCCATACTTTAAGATAGCTACAAATGCAAGGGCTAAAAAATCTGAGCCTTGGGTGACCCACTCCGGCCATCTGTCTCTCCTCACTCATTCTCTGAAAGCCTGTGATGTACAAATAGTATGAGAAAAGGGCTGGGTTTCTAAACACCTGCCAAATGCAAGTCCTGCACTTTTAACTGCCAGCACTGCATTTAAAACATACTACACTAAGCTGTGAACAAATAGATTTGTTTGACAAACAAGTTCAACACAGGGATAAATCTGTCAGCTGTAAGTCATCTGCAATCTCTCTCTAATGAGAACATGAGGCTTTAAGACTATGCAGGATAACTCTGCTCAGCTGGTGCACTAATGAGCAGCAATTCTTGCTCTCACAGAAAATAATTCCAATGAGGATGAAATATGTGTGTGCATGAGAGCTAACACACAGAGATGTTGAAGGTCACCAACTCCAGAAAACTTCCAGTTTATTAGGGCTCAATTCCCTGGATCACATAACCATTGCATTCAGTACCAACATGATGAGATCTATGAAGAGGAAGGTGTTAATGCTCTTAACCTCCATGGCCTCCTACATTTGGTGCTTCTCTGCCAGCATCCCCTTTCATGCCTAAGTTAGGACTGACCACCACCTACTAACACATTTTTAAATGCCATCAAAATAGCACCAGAGGTGTTAGAATTGCCTGCTGCATCAAAAAACTCCACTATAAAGCTTCTCTTTCACTTCCTCCTGGCTGCTTGCTGTTCTTTTACAGAATGCCCTGCATCTGTTACTTGCAAATGATCCGTTATCTTTCCCAAAAAGGGCTTAAGAGCAATCTATTTTGTGATTTTTTTTCAGCCAGGAAATTAATCTCAGTACTTGTCCAATTTTGACAGTTCTCCATATGAGTTTGAAGCACCTTGTTTGTTCAGCATCCCTTTGCAGTGATGTTCATTTCTCCAATTTCTCTGAATTGGAGATGGTAATAGCATAAACTCGTGATGTGCACTGGAAGAGTAAACCCCTTATTTATACTTCAGATCTGTGTCCAATATACAAAGATTAATACTAAACAAAGCTCATCCTGTAGTCAAGGAAGTTTAGGCTTTCTCACCTACCAGCTCATACACCAGCTCTGTTTCAGCTTCAAACATAAGCACTGCTGATAATTTTGACTACTTCCTTTCCTTGCACTTCTCTCCTGAGTTTCCCAGGTTAGCTTGTTCTCACTGTGTTGACTGCCACAGAGAAGCTAAATGTTTCAGAAAGCAAGATTTCTAGCTTTTGAATTCTTTGGTTATTCTTTCTCAATTATTTAAATGCAAGTTATCAGTATCGTAATACCCTCATAAACACTAAGATGGCGTGTTACTTTACAGATACCAGCCATGAAAATACTGCAATAATGAGTAACAGGGCAGGTTTTCATTACACTTTTCTCGATATTCCTTGCCATTACATTCTGCAATCAGTCAAATTTAGTGTAGGGAGGATGTGTGTTTAAATATACCCTGATGAACATGTCTTCCGGGACTTAAATAGTAGTGCAATCTTCCCTATTTACTCCAGCAGATATTTTTAGTGCTGCTGCTTACTAGTTTTTAACCTAACTTCAGAACTGACTCTTCAGATACCATTCCTTTTCAATATTTTTGTTGCAAATTTTTCAGCTTCTATGGCATAGTTAGCAAGTGTTTGCTTAAAATGAGCTAAAAAATACTTATCTATTGTTATGTTCATGAAAAGCAGCACATCTTGGATGGTTGAAGACATAAATATCTGCAGTGCCTTTTCTCTTGTCCAATAGTGAACAGCTACTCTTCTCTACATTATTAAAGTACAGTTTTAGGCCTTTAATTAAGAGTCTAGTTTAAAACAGGACATGCCAACTATATTATGGGTATTTTCTCAAACACAGTACAAACACAAGCAACAAATAGCACAGACTTAAGAAACAAAGCCCCAAACATTAAATACCTGTATTTGGTACCACCTAACTGATCAAACATCTGGTGCAGGAGTCTTTAGCTAGCTCACTAGTGAAAATATAGGTGTAGCTATAGGTGTTCATGCAGTTCTCAAGGAAGCTGAATTAAAATAAAAATTAAAACACAAAGGGACTAAAGGAAAGACCAAAAATATCTACCCTATGGCTATGCAGCAGTGAAGACTGATAGAGGTTTGACTGAATCTGAAAAGCAGACATGTTTGACAATTAAGTAGTGACTTGGTCACCTAACACTCATTAAAAAGGCTAACCAGGTGGTCTAGAAGGGCTTTCTGTGTATATGAAGGCACCATCAGAGATATATTACAAGGAATTGGCAAGCTAAAGTCACCCATTAAATCTAATATTAATGAAATCATAATCATTGGCTCAAGCTTTATATGTGGTTTTATTCCAAAACAAAACATGGAGCTGAAAGGACTTGTTATACCAATGCAGCCCACTAGAGGTCAAGTTACAACCAGAAGTTTAAAATACATTTAGTTATAAAGGTCAAAATTTAGGCCACCATCCTCATATATTACTAGATTCATTTAGGGTGCCACATGTATCACAAATCTTTTAGAACTTTGTTGGGTTAGAATCAACAGAAAAAAACTCTTAGTACAATGTCTGGTGTACAGAGATACAAAACAGATTAAAAAACTCTTCCCATAATCTGTTAATTAGATGGATTGGATTATTGGACTTGAGAAATTTTCCTTAATAAAATACCATGTTATAAAGACTGTAAATTCAGTTTTAGACCAGCTATGATGCTTAAAAACAGTGATAATGGCAAACTAAACTAAAATCAAAACCTCAAGATTTGATATGTCTGATACAACAGAAGAACTTTAATCCCTCTGTGTAAGAGACACTTAGTATCACACATCTGATCACAGAGAAGGACTACATGAGAATCCTATAAAACAAAGCATACATAAATACATATAAATACAAACTCGACAAAAAATGAACATCTTTGTGCCTAATCAGAAATCCTGTAATAGCACATTGTGAATGCAGAAAGAATGCCTTAGATTTGAGTGGTTTCTAAATATTTGATATCCTGAGTGTATGATGTATGATGTCCAGATACAAATCAAAGGTATCTCATGAATGCCCATCCTCTGCAGTAGGAGGCTTGTCTAATAGAGCTGTCAGTCAGCTTTGTAAAACTCCAATTTAAACTTATCTATTTCTCATGTCATTCTTTCCACTTGGAGAAACAGAAAGGTTTGCAATTACAGCCTTCTGACTGCAGAACAGTTTCCTGACACATAGGTAGCCTGTAACCTAAAACACCTATCCAGCAAAATTTCACTTAAAATTTTACAGGAAATGGCAGCAGCTAAGATGATGTCCCCAGACCAGAGCAAAGAGAGATGAGCAGTGAAAAACTGTGCTTGCTACCTATTTCTGTGAGGAATCCCATTAAACAAACAGAAAAAAACCCAAACAAAATCTCCCAAAACCAGAAGAACAAAACAATAAAGGTCAGCTTTTGCCTTCCACTTCTGTACAGGAAGGAGACTATTAGTGACTAGACTGCATCGTATCAGAGGTACCCTCTGAATGGTTCAAATTGAGCTGGAAGTTGTGTTGCATTTCCTGAACACCCATCAAGAGGTACAGACTTAGTGTCAGCCTAAAGATCACAGTATGTAACCCACAGCCACTGGATTACACTGCTTTCATCTACTCTTTCTGCTTCACTGGCTCCAGATGCTTAACTCAACTTCCACTGTAACAAAGGTGGCATAAGGGCAACTGCACAAAGAACACAGTTCTCTCTGGATCATGTACTAAAAGAATCAGTGCTCCCCAAAGACTAGGAGTTGTTTTAGTACATCTCACCTCCTCAACCATATGCTTGACTTTCTTCTGCTGGCAGTGGACCATGTCATCCAGATGCTTGATCCGCTCTCTCAGGCTGGCTGCTACTTCCTCCAAATGCTGCGACCTGGCAAAACATGCAAGAATCAAGCCTGTAAGTGGGGAGCTATGCACTATAAGCAAAACAAGAACAACCCCCACAGTCCACCATAAATCAAGACAGGCAAGTCAAATTGCACTGACAGATGTCAAATTGTCCAAAGTACATCTGAATGTGATCTTAGTCCAAGTGGCCGTCTCCACCCAAGTTATCTCACCTTTGTCTTGCATACTGACATGCTTACTCAGAGCCTGAAGTGCTGACAGTTAAACAGCGTGACAAAACTCAAGATATGTTTTCCTTTAGAGAAAGGCTTTTAGACAACTAGATCCTTAGCTTCAGAGAGACACATTTAGCCTGACTTACTGCTACCTGCAAATATTTTGGAAATGTATGCTAAACAAAAGCCAGGAAGCAGGTCTGCTTTCAAAGTTGTCTTACTGCAGGAGAGCCTTGAGTCAAGAATTTGGCAGAGCTGCCAACAGCAGCAGAATGCTAACTGGTATAGTATTAACTCCTCAACAGTCAGCAGGAATGCCATGAATGGTTTAAATTTGTGTGTACAACTCTTCAGATAGATTCTGCATTTCTTCTAATCTGTTTAATACAGAAAGTGAACTCCTACAGAACTCCTGCCACAAGTTGGTTTGGCAGCTTGTCAGAAAAGTAGCTTTAGAATATGCAAGGAAACAGGAGTGAAGCTTTTCCATAAGTTTTTGTGTCTTTGGCCAAGGGAGTCTCCATTTTCATCTGAATGTCCAATTCTTAAAATTTGTCAAAGAAAGCAATTGCTTGCTTACAAAATAAACTGCTGTACTTCTAGGTTCAGGACTGGACAGAATTTGAGAATGGGAGGAGGGGAATCAAAAACAAAAAGGCTTTTTTCATCTTGGTCTGTGCACAGCAGAAAAAAAACCTGTTAAAGCTGCAAATAGAAAAAGCATTCTAAGACAAAGCAGCAGATGGCAAACTGTAAGACATGATTCCAGTGAATGACTGAATTGTATGCTGTTTCCCTCCAAAAGAGTCTCTATTAACAGTGAAGTACTCTGCAGAAATATAACTGCAGCTCTTCGACAAGGACTCAAAAAATTCAAAGCATTGCTGTAGGTTTTTCAGTTGCGTGTATTAAGGTCTCACAAAACTGTAATTTATATTTTTATTTCAATTGTAGCACATATTTTGAATCTCATTGGAAGATTCAGGATCTTAAGCATTGATAGCAATGGAGACATGGAACAGACATCCTTCCTAAGGTGGAGCTCGAGTGTCTGATAAGGTACAGATGGGTAAATACAACCTAAGAATAAACCACTATCATCTGAACACAGGTTCACTGCTTGCATGGCATAGATTGCAAGTGTGAGCTTGCTTGCATTGCACAAATTCCTGCCTGAATACTGCCTTTACCCTTTTACTGCAGCGTAACTTTTCACACTGGAAAGGATTCACTGAAGCAAGAAGAGTCTGTGTTATTCAGAGGTAAAGGAAAACAGCAATTATCTTTCATCTCCATCATCTATGTTGTATGTGAGCGACATCTGTTCACTTGAAGTTATTATTTTAAGAGGCTGCTGTGAAAAGCCATTCTTACCCTGAAACTAGAGAAGCTGGTCACAGATCAATACAAGGCACTGAGAAGCTCTCAGCAGGGACCCTCTTTTATGTTTATGCTTCCCAAAGAACAGCCCAAAACCTTAAAACTGAATTTCTTGGTGCCACAGAACCATAAGTAGTAATCAAGTACTATTATTCAGTCTCTGGTTATAATTCATCTTTACCCACTCAAGCAGTGTCATATAAACCTTTGAGTTTAGTGAAAGTATTCATAGCCAGGATAATATTCCTCTGAATTTGGGAATGTAGATTTAAGAAAAATGCAAGCCACAGATATGTCACAGCTTGTCCATCTACAACAGACTCTGCATGTTTGCAAACAGCTTTTCAGAAAAGATGTATGAAGGTGGTCATTTTTGCAAAAAGTAATTGTCTTGATATTTTACATGTAAATAAACCTATATTCAGATGGACAATCCCTATCAGACTGCTGTTTTAAAGTTTGAAAAGGCAAAATGCAGATGTCTACAAAAACAAAGAAACCCATCAAGTTTTCTAGCAATAGCAGAAGTTCCACAGGCAAGTCATATTTCACCTTTCAGTGTCGGAGTTGTTTCCAGATTTTGCTCCAGATATTTGCAGTTCATTTAATTCAAGTTGTTTTTGCAGCTGGTGACGTTCCTAAACAAGATAAGTTATCTTTCAGTTCTCCATGTATCAAAATGTAAAGCCTTCGCAAAGCATATTTCATTGCAATTCAAAACATCATTTGTGAAATTAAAATAGAAACTGATTAAACAAAATTAATGCATTTCCTATAGCCAAGGAGCACAGAACACATAATAATAAAATCAATTTCCCAGCTATGCATGGAAACAAGATCCATTTTCAATTTCCTATATTAAGATGTACGGCTTTACTTGAAACTGAATTTTTTCAATAAAAAAATGAGTCATCAAAATCTTTAACAACATAAATGTCAAATTGTCCACATTATCACTCAAAAAAGATCGCCCAATCCAAGGCTGAGATAAAAGATATTGCTGCATTTTCTTCCCCCGGAGTATTCCTGTTTATTTTTAAGCGCCCACCAGCACAGTGCTTGTGAAGATCGATGAGGACTTGGGGTCTGAGTCAAACAAGTTAACAGAGAAGTGTGTGTTATCCACCTTGATGGGAATTTAAGAGGCATTCAGTCTCACCGGGTGAGTATCAGCCAGATAAGGGCAGATTAAAAAACTAATGTGAAGGAATCATCTGTACTTGTGAACTGTACTGCAATCCTACATTCACTGCATAATACTTAAAAGTTGGAGGCTGAAGCCCAGATGAAGTTAATGGAGCCACTACAGGGGCATATTAAGCTGAGTAATTTCTCAGTGTAATCGTTAATTCTGCTAACGGATTTGCAAGCATTACACAAAAGGGGCTCAATGCACATTAGTGCACAACCAGTCAAGACAACAAGACTGGCTTATATAAATGTATTTCTCAGTAGATACTGATAACAAATATGTACTACAATAAAGTGAAATTGGTGAAAAAAACTAATTCATTTGAAAGAGTCAAAGATTGTATCCCCTCCACTGACTAAAACACTCTCTGCTCCTGTATTTGTGATAGTGAGGCACAAATCTTTAAAGATGAGATGCCTGCTATTGAATGAACTGAAAAATGCCAAAGTACGTCCAAGACCATTTCATAGTCACTGCAGCCAAGGCTGTCCTTGAGCTTCACATTTCTCAGCAGCTCCTCCTTGTTGGTAGGAACAAGGTTCAGAACAGCACCTCTCCTCACTGGCTACCCGATCAACTGGAGAAAGAAGTTATCGTCAACACATTCCAGGAACCTGGATTGCTTATGCTCTGCTGTGTTGTCCCTCCAGATGATGTCAGCGTGGTTGAAAATCCCCTTGAGGACCAGGGCTTCTGAACAAGAGGCTGCTGCCATTGTCTGTAAAGGGCCTCATCCTTTCAGCCTTCCTGGCAGAATAGCCCCCACTCTGCCTGTCCCTGCCCTCCCTTTAACCCTGACCATGTAGGGTCTCCATCAGCTTCTTACCCATCCCCAGACAGAGCCCTGTGCACTCTGTGGACCTACCACAACAACATTTCTAAGAGACTCTGGGTCATTTATGATTATTACTTGATTAGCCTTAGGACACCTAGCACACTGAAGGGACACTGGTTTTTAAATTCTCTCTTTAAAATAATGGTTCATTTCCTAAATAAATGCTGCCCCATAACGACCACCAGGAAGAAAGAACCACCTCCTCATCACAGGGTCTCTATGGCAGTCCAGGTGCATTTACTGATATATATATATATATATATATATATATATATATGTATGTATATACAGTAACTGAGATACAAACAGCAATGCTATGTCACTGAGCAGGGAACTGAGCAGCAGAACAATAACAAGGGAAATTTCCTCCATGCACTTGAGCATTTCTTCTCAAGGCAGCAATCTCTCTCATACCTCTTCCATGCGTTCAATGAGCCGGTCCAGCTCCCCAATTCTCTGGTCTTTCTCCTGTATGCTTGTTTCTGTAATCTGCATCTTCTTATTCGCCTCTTCAATAGTCTTCAGAAGCCGATTTGTTTCCTCCTACAAACAAGAACATTTACAGTCACATTAGCATGTAATATATTAATGAGGAATGTTTCTTCTTTTTGGCTCTAGGGCCAGGCTAATAGCTCTTAAAGAGCTCAAAGCTTTTCACTACACCCGCTCAGAAATCTGGACGAGTTATGACCCTAGAAGTGAATTATATAGAGCAAAATATTTGGGGACTTCGAAATACACAGGTATTAGTAAAGCATCATATGACAATCCAAGAGAAACTTTTATCCATTTCTTAGATAGCTGATTTCCCCTCCCTTTCCCTGAGGATACTGTTAAATAACAGCATGAGAAAAATATGCTGCTGCAAAAGGCAGGTTTCTAAACACCATTGTTGGACACATTCAGCTTTGTACTTTCCTTATATGTAAAGCAATATGAATAAAAAGGAGCATCTACCTTCAATCTCCATCATTATCTGACTATCATTTTTAAAAATGCAACAACTGACTGCTCATAGAAAGGTTTAACTTGGGGTGGAGAGAAATTGGAGGACAGAGGAGTTCTTGCTCCAGTAGCATCCAGTGAAGTTGTTCTCTTTCTCCTTCTTAAACTGTCACTTAAAATTGGATATTGTATTTTCCTTTTATAGAGAATCTGAAGTTTAAAAAACCGATTTACCCTATTTCAGATTTTGAAATCTAGATTATCATTGACATTACTGTGTTTGAATGCATATTCTTCTTAGTCCTACAACCCCAAAAGTTTGGAAAGCTTAGTAACTATGGCACAACTAATCACAGAGACAGAAGAGAAGGAACAAACACCAACTCCAGCGTATGAAACGACTGAGAAATGACACCCAAACTAAGCACCGCTCTTACAGACTGGCTGTACATACCAGGAGCATTTCTTTCTCAGCCTTGTGTTTCTGTTCCTCTTCTCGCATTTTTTCCTCAAACTGACTATACAGCTTTCTGGTCATCTCTCTCATGACTTCAGCATTGGCTTCCTGCGATGATTCCACCTATGACAGAGGAAGGTTACCCCATCAGTAAGCACAGTATTGCTGGCAGCAGGAGAAAGAGAGTTCATATGATGAGAAAATAAGAGTTTGAAATTAAGCTCCTCCTTGTTATAAATCTGACATTGCAAAAGTAGATTTCCATTTGCATCAAGACCATTTACAGCATTCTGTCAGTATTCACATAATTTGAATCTGTAGAAGTTACTGTTCCATCAAGTTCCATGTTGTCTGAATTTAGCTCATTTAGTCATAGCTTATCCAAGATCAGGCCATGCCTCTTTGCTGAACCCTTCCATAACAGCCTCCAAGTCACTTGGTTTGTTTCCCCATTGAAATGATATTGTCTCCCCGCTCTATTGAAGTATGGACTAGAGATGGACTAGACTCAACTCCTGTTCCTAAATGACCATGAACACTCAAAGCAATACTTTGTTGCAGTAGCCTCCCTGCTCTCTCTTGGTTTTTCACATTCTGCTCTTTGTGTAGGCATAAGAACTGGGTTAACCATGCAGCAAAGCAATCAGACAGAAAATTAAAATTCTCAGCTGTGTGGAAGGGTTAATTTTTAAAAACAGAACCAGAAACTTTACTAGAGCTACAGGGAAGAGGGCAGAATAGTAATTCAGAGACAGGATTTCCTGCTGTTGGCTGAAAACACTGACTGAACCGCACCCTCAGTAATTAAACACGAGATAGGATATTCACAGTTTAGGCCCATCTACTATGTAAACCACAATAAAAGTGAAGTAAAACAGCTAATACAGGACTTAGTTATCTTCCTAGAAATGCTGTGAATCAGCCAACATTATAGTGAAATGCTATGGGTGCTGCAAAAGTGACAGGAAGAGGAGGAATAAAGTGCTCCCTTCTGATCACCACACCTAACACAGCTACAAAATAAAGAGTTCTGATGATTAAAGTTTTGGGTTGGAATTTTTTTTCTATTTCAAGGACCAAAAGGTTTAGTAAACCCTTGGGTTCATCTTGCATGGCAGAAACAAGCTTGTTTAATACCCTGTAGAAAAACAACAGTGTGATTCATTCTTTGAAAATTGAGCCTGAAGGACTCCACTTGTACTGCAATTGTGCCCTTTGTCATCTCACCTAGGCCAACCCTGGGCACAGGTAGTGACCTGTACTTCATGAGAGAGTGTGGAGTTAACTGAAACTTCCACCTTTCAGGAAGCCTGAAAGAATCGTATCCTTTAGAGAAAGCCAATTACTAAATCCCAGATTCCTTAAGATACACTGAACTGGAACAGGATCTCAGGCCTTTTATCTCCATCATTCCTTTCCTTACAACTGTGCAATGAGGACAGTAAAAAAAAAGCACAAAAAAGTGGATGTGTCAGGGCATCTCTTATAATACGCTTAAGCAACATCTCCACTCTAAGTTATTACAGATTTATGAATAAACCAAACCTCATTAATAAGCCCCACAGGTATGTTCTCCACCCAGAATGTAATCATGGTTCACAGTAGTTACTGCTTTTCATCACTAACCTCCCAGATCCCACACCATCTCTTACAGTCACTCCTAGAATGAATTGCCAGATGTCGTGGCACCTTTTGAGACACAATTTTATATTTAACTGTCAAAGACAGTAATAAGGTGTATTATTCACTAACTTGGTACTAAAACTGAAAATGTGAGGGCAGAATTTACACTTTTGCTGTGTAAATGCAGGGCATGTATTCTGCAGAGCTTGACATGCTTGAAGATAAACAAATCCTTATGCATTCAGTTGAACTGAGACTTAAGCTGCTCAAACAAGTTCCCTGCTCTAAGAAGCAGACATACCTTTCCCTGACTTGCTGGGGTATGTGCTTAATATTATAGTGAAGTCCAAATTTTTGTTTTAAAATCTTACTTGCATAATCTTTGCTTCTGTTACTTGGTTTTTCCCTTATTTTATTTCCTGCTGACAACAGCAGGTCCAAAATACAGCTACTTTTATAGCCTTTAGAGCTTCACTGTGAGAGGAAAGCAGAACATGAAATGCACTTATATTTCCTTGTTTAATCATTCATCATTAAGCATGAGTACTAGTCACTAGAAGACAGCTAGAAAGAAACACCATCTCTGAAAAATTAAACATGAATATAGCTGCAGTCACCTCAATTTCAGAAACTTTACCAAAAAATAATAACAAATTTTTCAAAATTTGACAAATTCTGATTTAGTACTATATTCAAATTGGTCTACTGTGAGCAATTTTAATACAAAGGTTTCGGGGGGGGTGTTGTATTGTTTTTTTGGGGTTTTTTGTGAGCTTTGGTTTCTTTGAGATTAAAGGAATACTTTTGGCTGGTGAGGGGAGAACATGGTCAAGCTTTCTGTCATATTAAACCTTGCAGTTTGTGTTTTATTCCCTTGCATTTCTCTGACAGAAACAGCTTATTTCTCTTTTGAAGATGCTTGCTGTTACCTGCTAACCACATGCTCATAAGACTTAACAGACTACCTATTAAAAATGGTGCAATACCAAAGAAACTTAACACCAAGAAATTCATGTAGCAATGTGTAGAGTTGTAATATTCCTTCACTTAATAGGAATGGACGCTAATAACCATTTACTGGTTTGAATTTTCACCTGTCAACATCTCTGACTCTTATGTTACATCCCATGTTTTAGAAGACTGCCTGTCGCCAGCTGAGATTCTTTGTTATTAGACCAGTATTGATTCACAGGAGTAAGTGAGCCGGAGGGCATGATGAGGGCATGAAGAATGAAGAACCCTTTACAAAGAAGGCCAAGGAATTCATTTAACATCCACTTAATGCCCTTACTGTGCAGTATTTTTAGAGGAGTTTATATACCACACCTTTAACTTCAGTAACTGATTTTCAATTTGTGCCGTTTCCAGTTGCTTTTGCTTCTCTCTCAGCTTTTCCATAGATTGCTCATGTGTATGTTTTAAATTCCTTATTTGTTCCCTTATGTCAGTGTTCTCCAACGTAACATCCACTAGAGTTTTCTAGAAGGAAGAAGCAAAGCATATATTAAAAATCAGAAATAATTTAATGAAATAATATATGCAAGAGATTATGAAACAGTACTTTTAAAGAGCTTCCTGACATATTAATGCAGTGTGAACAGTTTTCTAAATTTTAACATTTAAAATTATGGCTTTTGTTGTTGCTAGAAGGTATTTCTGTGAGGAATATAGTCAGTGAAATCAAGTCCTGGAACACTATTAAAAAAAAAAAAAGGAACATGGATACATTTCAGTATGAATAATCTTCTCTTCTCTCCAAGGGCCATGCCATACATACAAAATGCAGTGAACTGAAAACAAGGAAGCAATGTACAAGAATATAACATTCTTTTTACATACAGGAAAGTAGGGACATTAAGTTGTTCAGCTCAGATACATGGGAATCTAAAAGTCTTTAAAAAAGAAAATTCATTCCCACCTTGTCCCTCCCCCTGCATGTCACAGGTATGTAAAGTCTGACAAGTGTCTGGCATCCAAACATGCCACTTTATTTCTGTTACCAACTGAAGGCAGAACTAAGTCAGGAGATGCACCATTTTGCACTATACAGACCAAATCACATTTTCACCTTAGATCTGTCACAGAGACATGACTTGTGGTTTTACTCTGCTGCATATCAGTATCTCTTTATATCTCTTTATTGACACTATTTTTAATGGTTTTTTTTAAGCACAGGAACCTCTGGAACGTTTTTCTTTGTTTCCTAAATTAGGTGCTTTAATATCCAATACAGTACTTTATGGTGTTGCTTAGTGTTAGAATCTGTATCTGTCATCCATGCTTTCTGTATGCTTTGAAACACATGTTAGAAAAGGCAGCTGTGAGCTGGGAAGCAGCTATGAAGATGTACCTGCAAGTCTATTGATGCTGATGTCAAGGAGCTGTTCATTTCGCTAAAGCTATCTAAGGCTGCAGCCTGCACTCGCACATGATTCTCTAAGGATTCCTGATGAGCATTTGTCACCTGAGCAGGAAAAAAAAAACAAAAAAGTTTTATATAGAATAATGATCAAGTTTACCTATTCTTTCCAAGAGAGCTACAGAACAGAAAGACGCCAAGGTTGTTTTCACAGTACTAGGATGCTTAAAATAGACAGGCCTCAAAGTATATTCTCACAAACAAACAAATAAAACTTAAAATCCAAATAATCTAACAGAAATAAGGCATGAGTATCTAAGTTTATTGTTAGTCTGCAATCACTGTATAAGCTGTGCTTTTTGAAAGGACAAAAGGACAATTGGCAGCTGTCTATTCAGAAAGATTATATACATTGAGTGGGCAGATTGCAAAAATTCAGAATGAAAAGCAGAAGAATGTAAGAAATAAGGAAATCTAGAACTGTGAATTGTAGAAAAGCCTTAATTAAGAAGGAACTGACTAATCAGGTACATAAAGAAGCAACATCAAGAAGACGTAAGGATGAAACAGTACAATGTAGGGAAGCCAGAGGGCTTTGGTGTGAGAAAATTAGTGATTTTCTGATATGTGCACACACATCTGCTTAGAAACTGAGGGGGGGAGGAAAGACACAAAATGACATCATTCAAGAAGAGACCAAAACCCAAACAGTGTAAATAATTATGAATGATCCAATAGTAAAGAGAAAAAGAGTGTTACTAATGGAAGCCAGACCAGCTCACATTCTTAGATGGACCAGATTTGTTTCTTGATAAAAACAGAAGAACACCAGGGACTGATACAGGGGACAAGAGTGTAGTAACCAAGCCATACACAGATTAGGTCAGCATAGGGAGTAGAGGCCAAGTAGTCACTGTTAACCTTCTATAAAAAATGCATGCTCATGTAAAACAAATGAAAGCAGAAATGCTTTGGATTGATTAAGAAAGTTACAAGGTAAGAACTTGTGTGAAGAAGCCCAGGGCAGGATATTGGAAGAGAAAATTTCAAACAAACTTTACGAACAAAAAGTTGTTCTGGAAATTGGTAAGATAAAAGCACAGTGATTGAAAGCTGAAGCAAATAGTACAGGAAAGATTTTAAACAGCTAATAGCATAGAAGACAACAGTCATGTAAAACCAAAATCAGCTCCCAAATAACTAACCCAGCAAAAAGCTCACATTATTAGGAAGAACAGCAATTGTGCTTCCTTTCAGGCAATCTAGAGTATTAAAAAAAGGGAAGGATGTCTCCTAATGTGCCGCTTATGTCAGAAGGAAGCTTCATGAACTGCTAATTTGCTGCAGAACTAGATATTCTGTCAGAGCTGGTCAGAAACCCTTAATTAAGGAAGAATTTCTGACTCATGCAGGATTTCTACTGGTCTGACAGAAGTTCTGGAAGTGCAGGATATCATCACTGCTATTCAGTAAAGATCAGCAGCAAAGACAACAAAGCTGCACCTGAATCAGCATTTACCACAGGCATGCTGGGGGGAGAGTGATGCTTGTTGGCAGCATTATGACTATTTAACACAGTTTGCAGAAATTGGGTTTTCTTTCTCTCTTCCTCTCAAGTCAGGGGGAATTTTTTCTGGGTTTTTTTGGGACCAGTTGCACAGAATGAAAGCACCAGTTTACAGCAAGTTCTGAGTTTTGTACCTAATACAGCATGCAGGAAACTGACAGCCTCCATGTCAAATGGAGCATGGCAGAAGGGCACAAGTCAAGGTCCCAGTTCCTTGAAGTTAGAATACTTTCAATTGCCAAAGCTTCCTCTGAACCACGGCTGTGAAAATCAATGCTGAACATAAATTCAAAGCAAGTTTTCAGGGAGATTTTTTGGATCAAACAACTCAGCAGTTTAACATGAAGGCTAATTTTACATAGTGACACAGCTTTTATTGCTAAAGCAGCATATCAGAAGAAAGACAGGTCATTGAATGACCATTGAAATGCTCTATTAAAAACCAAAACGTAAGTATTTTTTAGCACTTTAATACTAATGAATATTGCTACTTCTTTTACTTAGTGTTTAAGCAATAGAGTCAGTAAAACAAATCAAAGTGTAGAAATGACTGCAAGTTATCAGGTTTTCCTAATTGTCAATGTTATTTATTCTGTTCACCTGGAAGCTGTTACATCCATCTCCACTAATTACCAATACACACAGGCAATGGTATCAAGATCATTTTTTTATTTCCAAGAATTTCCAGCCAGTTAGTTATTTCATATGCAAAAGCATCCCTGTCCTGCTTTACCTTCCTGGATGGAAAAATAAATAAAGAAAGGAAACTACAGATGTCACATAAAACAGTGAACTGGAGTGGTCTGGGAGATTAGTTCTCTTCTACTAAAGCAAAAGAAAAGGTTCTAGATAACACTGGGACAGTTATTCCCATATGCTTTCCCTGCAAATGAATGGATACTTACTTTTAGTTCATTTGTAAGCTGCTGTATTTTTCGTTTCATTTCATCATATTCACCATACATTTTCTTTCTTACTTTTTCCAGAGTTGCTCTCACCTGGTGTCAGAAAAATCAAACGCCTTTATCAAAATGTGGGATTATACTGTTTATATAGTAGGACATGATTTTTTTCTCTATGTTCTTCATTGTTACTTCCTGTAATTTCCATTGCTAATCTACCACTGCATAACAGCAATTTATTTGCAAGAAAAAGACAAAAACTTCAGTCTCAAGACTCGTCTACATAGGGATGATACAACTAACTGTCACTATGAGTAATTCTAAACTTCCCTGTACATGCTTAAACACTTGTAAATTAATAATTTAAATAAATAAATTTCAATTAAATATCCATAAGTCATTCTAACCTGATTACTAAATGAATTAAAATTTATTTGATCATATATTGTTTTATTTCTGAAAAAAAGACATGGACTTAATATAGTCCACACTTTGGTGGTTGGTTTCCCCTGGGTATCCTTTGCAGATAAACACTTTTAATTTCAGTCTTTTAGACTTGTATCTAATTTAGCAACAAACTAGCTTACATTTACCAATGCCATTTCAAATCTGAAGAACAGAGAACTCAATTTGATTTCAAGAACGATGGATGCAAATTATTTCTTGCCTTTCTAGAAAAACAGTTAAAAAAATCCCCAAGCTTCTTCCAGTTTGGCTTTACACTCCACTGCAATCATGTTTGCCTACAGCCTACATAATTTAACCTCCTTATTTCCCTTCCTCACTTCTACATAATTCAGCCTCTTTTTTCCCCCTCCTCACCTCTACCAAACAGAGACTGATTGCAGATCATTTAGGGCAGTGCATTTACTGTGTCTCTGCACAGTGGGGTGAGGTGAACTTCAGCAGGAGATGTTTTTAGCAGCTCTGCATAGAATCCCCCCACTGCCTCCCAGAAAGAGGGCACTGGCCACCAAACTGATGCTCCCTACCCACAGGGTCCCTTTGGGGAAGAGAGAAAGGAGCTGGAAAGCACTGCTCACCCTGTGCCTCCCCACGCACAGGCACAGGCACAGGCACACACCCTCCTGCAAGATGCAAATTGGACTCAGGCAGAGGAAGTTGTCAGCAGCTCTGACGTGGCCCAGCATTTTTGGTCTATTTGAGTCAGCACATACACAGCACAAGCTCAGGACTCTTGTTTAACACTCTGCTTTTAAAGAAGACACTACTCTGGCAGGCCAAAGATCACAACTTAGCAGAGTGGAACACAGCTTCCCGAAGATGGAAGAGCAAAAGCCAGCATGTCTCTTCCCATGTCTTTCCCACTTTTTCCTGAGAGCATCAATACCCTGAATGTACAAGCAAGACATGCAGTTCACCTGGTCTGACATGTCCCTCCATAAGGGACAGACAAGGGCAGGGAGATGGTCCCAGCCCAAGTGATCCCCAGGTACCACAGACAGTGCAGTTTGGGGAGCTGGCCCTGCTGTGTGCCAATTCACCTGTCCCTTGATACCAGCCCAGCAGGGCAGAGAAACTATCCAGGCAGGAAAACAGCAGCCAAGGCAGCCTGAATGCCTCGGCAGCACTGCAGCACTGACAGGCCCTGCCAGTCCTTAACCTCAGCAGCCTGAGAGTAGTGAACACTGGGAGCTGATAAACTGGGAGTACCAGGGGAGAGAAGCAAGCGCTGATAGCCACAGACCAGGCAGATGTGAGGAGCACACGATTACAGTGCTTTACACTGCTGCTTGACTCGGGGATCCTCCCTGTTCTATCAACTCAGTTTGCATTTGAATCAGTGTAACATGATAAGCATGACCAACAGCCTCCTGGGTGGTGAAGGTGGATGGAAAGAGGTCAGATTATTTGCCTTGAGGTAATTAGGGTGTTACAGCCTGAGAGCCAAAGGCTGATGGGCAAAGAGGTGCAGGATCAGAAATGCTTTTTTTTGTTGTTTTTCAGGAGATCTTCTGCCAACTGTGATAAATGAGCAGGCACAAAGAAAGTAGTACAAAGACATCCTTATTAGGCTGACTATTTTAAGGCTGCCACAAAATATACCCAAGTGATTTTACTATGTCACCTAATTTAGAAGCCTTTTCAAAGCTGAGGGCTATGGGGACGGGGGAAACAGAGGAAGAGAGAGACTTTATCCTTTCAGGTGTCTGCTTACATAGTTTCATCCACCAGCAAGCACAATTCCTAGGTCTAGAGCATGCTTTTTTTCACAGCTCAAATACTACCAAGACCAGCCTCTAGCTTCAGAGTAGGTTCCCAGTTCAAACTGAGATGCTGGGCTAGACATCAGTCATCCCATTATACTCTCACAGCTCTACATGGATATATGGAAAGGGTACTTAACAAATTTTGAGGTGAAAGTGTAACTCACTTCTTTAATGTAATTCATCTCCTCTTTCAACTGATCAGCTGACCAGCCATAAACCACCATTTCTCTCTTATGGTTGTTGTCAGTTCGGTGCACAACACCATACACCATCCCATGAGAGAGCTTCCCTGGAGACATCCCATTTGGTACATGGTAGAGCTCCTAAAAATTAAAACAAAACAAAACAAAAATTCAGTATTAGAATAAAAAAAAAAAAAAAAAAACCACAGTAACTTAGGGCCGGGAGAGACACCAATTATAGTGAAAGCACAACAGGACATATTAACACTAACTCCCAAACATTTTGGAGCCAGCCTGTAAGCCTTCATGTTTTTGGAAAGAACAATGACAAACTTATAATTGATAAAGAATACAGAGATGTCTAATTACCACTGCCTTCAATGGAAGTCATGCAGGCACAGCTAGAGACAACAGGCTGGATTTGTACACGGAGAGGTAGAAGCATGTAAGAAAAGGTTAACCTGGCTTATTTTCATTCACCATAGATGCTACTTTTCTGCATTCTTGCAGAACACTGTTGAGTCTCGAGTTCCCTCTAAACTCTTGCAACCACAGAATTATCCCTTATTTCCCAAACTCCCTGCTGCAGGAAACAAAAATTCCCGAGTTTACTCAAAAAACATAGAAAGTTCTAAGGAACCGAAATTAAAACCTTTTAGCCAGTGTTCCTTAAAAGAGAAAATATCTGTTTCTCTTGAAGATAAACAAAGCAGAATTTCAGTTTGCATTTAAATCTAAGTAAGAACCTCCAAAGCAAGCAAACTCATTTGACATTTCCATTTCTTTTACTGACATTGGAAGAGCTAAAGCAAAGCTATGAAATAGCATTTATGTGGGTGTTCCAGTATTATTGAGTACTGTAGAAGGACCAACCTTCTAAATCAGGCCTTGCTATGTAAACAGTGGTTGTTTTAAAGAGCTGACATTTTTTTATTTGAATGATCTGCAGAAATCTGTGAAACATACTCATAATAATTGCATGTGTTGCTTCAAGCCACCCTTCACTGTCTCCTCTTGTTCATCTCATCAATACACTTAATAAGAAAAATATTCATGCAGACAGCAGGAATCATTTCCCTTAGCACGTAAATGAATATCCACAAGGTCAGATCACCTCCTGACCTGGTTACTCACCTCTTCTCCCTTCTAACTGGCCCAGAGAAACATCCTTCTGTCACAAGCATCTGAAAGGAGTCAGTCTCAGAGCTACTCATTTCTCTTCTTGATTGCAAGGAATTTAAACAACTACCTTAGATGAAGACATCCACATTATCACTTTTTTTAAAAAAGGGGGAAATATTCTTACTGAATGTGAAATATTTGCAAACTGGGAACCTAAAAATAATCAGTGATTTCTGAATGAAAAGTTAGAATGAAAAGTTTGGAAACATGGCTGTTACTGATAAGCTTTGCACATTGTTTCTGAAAGGTCAGTTCTAGAGAAAAATCAGGTATAGATGGTTTTACTGAATTTACTTTCTTATGCTGAATATACCAGACATAGGTACACTTGTGGACATTTACTACATTAACTCTAGAGTATGTTTTGGTTTGGTTTTCTTTGTTCTAAGCATTGTCTGAATACTCTCTTTGACACCAAACAGAGGCTTAAAGAGATAAAGCTCAGCATCTTATATCTATCTGCAGCTGCATCCTAGAGATGTCCAGTGCTTACCAAGACAGTGAAGAGAGGACACCATCTGCAGCCCAAAGCAGCAGCACTCTCAGTTTTTAGAAGCCAAACCAACACAACTATGCTGGCAATAAAAGCATAAATATTTCTTTAGGTAAGGGGAAAATGGACAGGAAAATTTACTTGTATTAAGAAAAACTGATAGAGACAGACATTTGTTTTGTATATTGTGTCCTTCCCACATGGCACTGACAGATTTTCCTCAACACTGTAAATCCTACACGCTCTTCTTTATCACATCATTAATAGTTTAACCATGTTGCTGAAACTGTGTGTGTGTGTACAGGGCTGGGAGGGAAACAATCACAGAGCAGATAAAGAATATTCTGATAAAGAATATTTCAGGCACAGAACAACAAAGCTGTAAGCGTTAATTTGAAAAGAAAGCTTTAAAACCACTTAATGAAGAAAACATTGGGCAACCAGCCCTACTTATACATGATACAATTTTGCACTTTGAAAACATTATATGCAAAGTTTCATAACCTCAAAATGAGATGTTTCTTAATTATGTATTATTGGGAGTTTTGTTTTGCTGTTTGGATGTGCACAAACAAAAGCCCTACACCTCATACTTAGAAATAGAGAAATACAGAACCCAGATGGAGACATGACTCAAAATTATTTCGTGTTTGTATGCTTCCAGGATTGTATAGTTTCTTTCATAGTTCATTGCAGCTCCTCCCCTGCATATGGAAAAAGGGATTACACACAAGTTTCCATCTTCCTGATAACAGAATGAATAATCACTTTGATTGTTTAGAGGTTACCAAGGCACCAGACACTGAATTCATAAATCCATACCCTTTGCCCATGATCACTCATTTCTAATGAGGTGAACAGCTGAATACCAGCAATACCAAGGTCCTTTGTGCCTCTGAAACATTAGCAGAATTGTCTAAAGTGTCTAAAGTGCTGTTTGCAGAGTTCTGGCATAAAAATTCTGACCAAGTTCCTTATTTTTAGAATATTATGAACACATTCCTAAGGAATGCTTTGAAGGATTCCCCCTCTCCTCCCCCCCAAGAAAGACTTACAAATTGAGACCAATGGGTTAGCAGCTGGAGAATCACCCATGGCACTTACATATGTATTTCAGAGATGAACAGACTTAAATTTACATTATAATGGACAGTACATGCAGGATTAGGTACACACAAAGGCAGACTGGTTACATGTTCTCTTGCAACAATGCTAAACTTGCCAGTTATCTGTATTTGCACAAGCCTCCTAAGATGCCTTTGTTACTTCTCTTTCAGAAGATAAAAAGACTCTCCATCATCTGTTGACTGTTCCTGTTCTATGTGCTACTTAAAATACAGGATATTGTTTTTACCCTCTCCTTATTCTTCCTTCCTATCACAATCCCCAGCCAAGTGCCTGTTAAAATTTCAGTTTCTGCTTGTTTGAAAGATGTGTGAGCCAACAGCTACGCAAGTAACTGTTCCCAAGTTTCCTTAACCTTTTTCATTGCTGTTCTGTTCCAGCCATGCTTATCTTCTACTCACCCTTTTCTGTTTAGTAACTGATTTTCTTCTCAGTGACCACTAATTTCAGGGTTCTGTATAAATAGCAAAAAAAGGGCTCACCTGATGCAGTCTCCTCTTAGAAGAAAGGTTACAATCAGAAAGCTCCTCTGAATGCAGGCTTGAGACAGTTACTTTGTCTGTTGACTATTTTTTCAATACAGCTTTGCCTCTAAATGAGGCCTTGCTAAGTAGCTCAGTTCTCAAATATCTCCACAGAACTGCAGCACTTCTACCAGTTTGCCTCCTCTTAAGCTACTTGCAGCCACCTTTGTCTATTTTTCTCCCTTCACTGTTTTTTCCATTTCTGCCTTGTACTCTGTTCTTCCTCTGACACATCTTCTCTCCCATGCTTCCTCTTTCATGAATCCTGGATTTTCCACATCCTCAAGAACTACAGAACAATTTTTTAAGGTCAAATACTTCCCATTATTTTCCTCTGTGTCCCACATATACCCATTCTCAGAACTCAGATATTTTTCCAAGTAGGTCCTCAGTGGTCTCCACTCTTACCTACAGTGAGGCATCTCACAGAAGATAACAGCATAAATAAATACATGCAATTATTTAGGAGCAAGTAAATACTGTAAAGCTAACCAGAATAGTGCTTCAAGATGGAAGGGTTCATTAGATTAATCAACCATTGCTGTTTAAAGTCAAAATATCAGCCAAATCCATTCTAAGGTGAGCTAATGATCTGAAAAGACAGAGTTAACTTAATCAGTTTGTGATTATTTTTTTTCTTGTACCTATAGTCAGTTCTATGACAGCCCAAGGTGACAGCAAGGACACATCATGTGGATGCTCACACATCCTGGATCAGCCTCCAGGAACATGTCCTGTGTGTGCTGCAGAACAGACAGCTGTGCTTGGTGTGATCACACAGAATGTACCAAAGAAACACAGACTGTGTTTACTTAACTAATAAATATTTAAAACAGAAGCCTACACCCCAAGGTTGCAAAAGTCTTGATAATTACCATGCATCCTGTTTATGTCTGTTCAAGGAGACAGCACAAGTAGCGTGATACAGGTGAAGACATTACAAAACCAAACCCTAAATTTAAGTTTTTAGCTGTTTTTTCTATGGCCCATGGTTTTATTTGTATTATGTAAATAACACTGAGGGATGATCTGCTTCCTAATCTACCAGTTTTATAAATGAATGTCAGACAGGCTCATATTTTATACTTCTCCCTGCCCCAAAATTGAAAAGCACAGAAGATACATCTTTTTTGAGAAAAATCTAATGTAATGCTTAACACAGTTCTGTGTTTAGTATCCATGTGGCCTTAAAATATTCCTGACTCATGATCTTCTCTTTACCTACGTGATCAAAAAACTTCTAACAAGAATTATATCATTTAAGTGAGGCTTTATCTTTTCCTTAACTGCCATATTCCAGACATTTCTAAAATATCTTTCAAGTTATCTTTTACCTGTTCACTAGTTACACAAGGAACTGTCACTGGGAACAAGCACATTCATGCTGTTACTGAGGTTACATATTTTCTATTCAGTAAAATGACACATTTATAACATTGACCTCACCAAGAAAAGTTACTGTGCTCTGACAAAAGGTAGCTCTGTTTTTATGTCTCTTCATATTCCTCTACAGCCTGTGAAAATCATGGTACATTTAGGAATGTTTTACATTAAAATAGTATTACAATAGGGAATATGCCACAACAGACATGAGTGTTCTTAAATTCATGAAGAATGCAAGAAGCACCACTGAACACATTCCAGCTTTGAAGCTCCTTGGGTGTAGAATTTTGGTGTCCATCTCAAAAGAGAAAGTGCCAGACATTATACAAAGTGATATCTAATTCATGAAATCTGTACACAAAATGCCAGTGTTTACACACTGGGAAACTAAGATACAACAAATACAGCAGTAACCTCAGACGTCAGTGGAATTATTTCTGTATTTTTTACATAGTGCTGGTTTTACCAAAGGTGTTGCTCAATTAGTACGCGCCCAAAATCAAGTGATCAGTGCTAGAGAGACTGAGAAACAGTAGCATCACCTGTAGCAGATGAACCAAATTTTTCAGGCACAAGGTCTGCTCTGCTGACAGGAGTGGGCTGGCAGCAGCAGAGAAAATAGTCACTGTCCTAGATTCCATGTGCACCACAGCCCCACGTTCACTGCACTCATATTCTTGAACCAGGCCTGGCACAAGTTTCTGCTTGATTCTCACCATGACATACAGAAGCAAATTCCCTTCCTGGCTTCTTTACAGTCTACTTTTTTTTTCTGGGAAAAAAATGTTTGTTATGCTTCTGTATTCTTGCTTAGGAAGGAAAAAGAATTTCACTTCTTAGTTGTGATGTTTAAAAAAAAACAAGAAAATTAAAGTGTTTGAGGATATGATGCAGCCACAGTACCAAGTTCAGTTTAAGACTAAACACTGCTCAAACTTGGCTGAAAGCCACAGACAGTAAAGTAACACAAATTTCTGGAGTGTTATCTCATTTTCATTCTCTTGTCCACGTATACAAATGAAAAAGAAATGTCTGTCTATACATATCTTCACATTCTGCCCTCAGAAGCTTAGCTGCAGCTTCCAATGACACTTCCAAATTTAACCATGACAGGGAAGAAAGAGACTGATGGATAAAAATAAGCCCAATCCCAAACAGGGACAATACAATTGTCTGGTAGCCCTTTATTATGCAAGACAAGAGAGGCTTCAGGATATGCAAATTTTTCATACAATCTGCCAAGCACAATATTCCTTTGTACTTCATGGTGAAGTAAACAGCCTCACACTACTGTCACCCTTTGTCTATCATGGACAGAAATAACGAAACAGAATCAGAATAGTTTGTGATTCTCTCTGCCTAAAGTACTAACAATTCAAACAACCCAACCAACTGGCCTCTACCTGTGAGTTAAGTTCTCATATGCTTCTTACAGGGTATCATGTCCTAAATATGAGTATAAAAAAATCCAACCTGACACAAACTCATTCTCCTTTCAGTTTTTGAGATCAGTCTCTATACCATCTGCCAGCCTTTCACAAAAGACAGAGAGAGGCCACTCTAGTACAGTATTGCCTGCAGCAATTTTCTTGCAACAAAACCACCCAGATCCATAATTTCATTTTAATCTCTTACACTGGTTCATTTTTATTCAGTGGATGCATAGTAATAAAGAAGTGAATCTAGAAATTTACTGCACTGACACAGATTGAACATAATACAGCACAAATTTCCTGCAAAGTTTGGACTCCAATGAAAAAGGCTAAGGCAAGAGCTGCCAACATAACTGATAAAGAATCACTTCAAGACTGACATCAAGCAGCAAAACAAGTTATTGGGAGGATCAGCCCCAGAAAGAGCTGCTGTGCAGTTCATTAGTTGATTCTGCAACTGAAGCACCTCTTAATGGTACTGAGCCTGAGAGATGCAGAAAAGTAACAAACACAGTGAGCCATCACTGTGTCACATTAGGGCAGCTCAAAATCACCTCCTTCTAATGAAAGATTTGAAAGAGGAGATTACAACCAAATGTCACGCCATGGTGTATTTATAGCTTTCTGGCATTCCCTCCAACACCGCAAGGTCTTTTCTCTCCTCTCTCAGAAGCAGAGGCAGAGACTTGTCCTGCCCAAAGAGGAGAGCACCTGTAGCCAGGCTCTGACTGCCTGACTTGGTTGAGCACTCCAGCAAAAACTGTGCAATCCCACAGATTACCCCTGCAGTTCATTTCTGTAAGTCACACTAACATATTTTTAATACCAAAAGCATTTTTCATGTTCTCATTTTCTTAGGAGTCAGCAATTAAAGACAGCACAGAACTCTTAGATTCCAACAAGAAATTTGATGTTAAATTTTATTCTTGCTGAAGCTGGAGTTTTACCTTAAATTGTAAAGTGCAAGGTAGAAAAAGTGTAGTTCCCGAATTTCTATTATCCCTATTTCCAAAAAGGGGCACAGTTCTCACTGGACTGTATGAGGATTATCTAACCTCTGTAAAACTTCTTCTCAAAGCACTTTAAGTGATTTCATTAACATGAAGTCAGCTGAACACAGGTGATCAGCAGATACCTGATCACTGGTTTTAGGAGTTGTTTTTTTTTTAATTAAACTGTGCAGTAAAAGCATCACAGCATGACTAGTCATGAGGCATGTGTGCACTGTAAGTTACTGTATAACTAATCCAAATAAAGCAATCGATTACACAGACAATAAAAATCTACAGGTAATACATTGCTGTCTGTCTTTAGAGACATGAGGAAAAACCAGTTCACGAGCAGTGATTTTTTTGTAGCTGCTTCCATACATTACGGCTACACTATCTGTGGGGTATTTTTCTTAATCACATAGAAACTATAAAACATAAGTAGTTGGCATAACTCCTCTGGTTTTTTTAATTGCTATGAAATTGGCTGAGTAGATCCCATCTAGCTCTGAAGCCTGACTTTATTTATAAGACTTTCAATTGTCTAAAAGTACTGAACTTTAGAAACTAGTCAGAACATACGATACTTAGATTGCATATGGGTTTTTCTGGTCTCAGCTAATAAGGACCCATCTCTTAAACACCACTGTTTTGCACACTGAGCCAAATAATGTATTTATTATCTTCATATCATCTCTTTAACATTCTCTGATAGAAAGCCCACTTGCCTTTACCTATATCATGGGGGAAATAACAGCTTATTAAATATGAAGTCCCACAGAGAAAAACATTGGTCACATAAGAAAGTCACTACAAATTGTCCAACCCTAATCCTTAACAATTCTTTCTCATTATCACATTACTCAGAACCATAAAGTGAGTAAGGCATGAGTAAATATCTATCCTCCTCAAAAACAAACTCGTATTCCTCTTAGGGCAATGGGCCCATAAACTTAGGCCAGTCTGAGGATTGCTGCAATCAGGTACAAGCTGACAAGAGACTGACAGAGAAGCGACTCAAAGTGCTACAACTGAACACCTCTGTACAAAATGAATTATTACTATTTAATGGTGGCCCAAATTTAGCTTGCATTAAGGTCTATTTCAACTGTTCTGTAAGTAACATTTCTAGATACTGAAGAACCAATTACTCTGTTAGACCAGTGTGTGAAAACCTGACTGTATAAAGTTTCCAGGACAAAAAAATAACTGATAAGGAATCCTTATCTTGAGCATTTTACTTTGCATTTATTTTTATTGCTTAGAATATCTTTCTCAGTAATTTTACTTATTTTTGCCTTTAAGAATCACTGAGAAATTATTTCTAGTAAATTCTATTGTTATTTTTCTTCCTATTGTCATACTTCCAATTTTCAGACATTGAGTCTGGCAAATTTCATCAACTTGTTCAATTTTGGTTTATCAAAGTATAAATGTGGTGAAATTGTGGAGCCCATCCAGCTTCTCTGTTTAGTCTTCATCCTTAAGGCTAATTAAACATCATCTCTTGCAGTGAACAGCTCTTAGAGAACAAGTTCTGCACCAAAGCAGACTGTAAAATGTTTTCTCTGTACACAGTACTCACTTCTGCAAAACAAATGCCCTTCAAAACCTTCTAAGCACATGACCTTCAAAATTCCTTTCACTTCAGAACAATCTTGAATTCTTTAATTTATTTGTACATCACTCTTACCGAAATTAGCTGACACACAAACAAAAAGGTCCCCAGCATAGCAACTACATTAGTGCTCAGATCTTGCACACTGTTAAGCCTACATGAAATATAAAACGCTCTTTTAGGATCAAGAGGATCCTGATCAAGATCCTGTTTAATACAGGACCCTGTTCCTAGTAACAGTTTCCTGCTCTTTGATCATATAAATATGAAATAATGAAGTTTTAAAGGTAGCTCACAAATCACCCACAGACTCTGTTGTTCCTCTACCACTGTTCTATTTTACATGGCCATCCCTAACTCCAAGGCTTAGGCTCAAAGCTCACGCTCAATTTGACGACCTTCCACATGTTCTTAAATCTTCTAAGATAACTGGGCTTTGGGCTGCCAAAACAACAAATATCAACATCTGTGGAGGGCTATGTTTACTTCTTATTTATGGAGAATTTAACTTTGATTCTTAAAACTTACACTTTTCTTTCTCTCAGTTTCCTTTGGTCCCTGTTCAGGCTGTGATACTTCATCAGGTGGCACTGTTAAGCGTAGCCTACACACATTCATCTGAAAGAAGAACAAGATTTAGGTGTTACAAAAATGATTTAAATAATTTGCTTTACAGAATGAACTGTACTGAGATTCAACTTTGAACTTACTATTTTCTGTTTTCTACCATACAGCTGACAAAATATTATTTTTAAAAGTTAAAGGGGTTTTTAGGTGGCAAAAAATAATTCAAGGGCATCCCCATAATTACATATCTGAAATAGCAAAAATCCATTTCAATCAACAAATGGTTCTTAGGTACTCATAAATGACATTGAGAGTTGTGATAACAGAACAATGAAAAAACTTTTCTACTTTCCGCATTTTATTTGCTGATTTTGTGTACTTTTCTTCAAAAGTGATTATTTAGAAACACAGAGTGCAATTTAGAGTAAATGCTTCTTTTCTGCTCAGCATATAGCCAAGTATCTGATCCAAGGATGCCTCAGTACTGCAACTCCAATAAGTGTGAAATAGGAATATTATTGAAATCTGATACATGCAAATGTTTTGCAAAGCTTCAAAACCCTTCAGGAAAAAGTTAAGAGGTGCTGTTTCCTAACTGATTTTAGAGCAGCCATTCTCTTGCCAGCAAGCACAATACCTTTCTGTCCCCTGCTGCTGTTTGTCTTGCTTTGGGCCGAGACATTTTTGGTTTAATGGGGCTTTCCAAGCAATACATTTCATACAAGAAACTTAGTTAAAACATTCAGTCTTAGTCCTGTTCATGAGACATTTTTGTGGAGCAGAGCACAGCAAATGACGAAATGAGAAATTTGGCTGTCCAAATTCAAAGCTGCACAATACCTTCCTGTAAAGTCCCAGTTGTCTGCTGGCAACAAAGAGAGCTCTTAAAGCTCTTCCTCCAAACCTCTTACGCATCTCTTTCATGATTACTGTGGGCCATCATTACTGTTCTTCTACAACCCAGCATCTCATCTGATCTAGATCTCTCCAGTTTCCCCTGGAGTCACGCTGAATGTGTGTCCCTCTCACACTCACCTTCCCACTGCACTTGTCCCAGCCAACAGCTCACATATTTGTCATTACAGCACCTCCTTTTGCCTTGAAAATGGCAATAATGTTCTGCTCACTGCATGCAGAGCACTGCAGCAAAACCCGTCCCACAAACCCCAAATGTTACCATTTTACAAATCATTTCTTCCAACTGTCCTTCAAATCATTTAAGCTGCCTTGACTGCATTTTCAAGCCTCTTTACAATACAACTTCCTCAGAGACCACTATTCAGCATCACAAAAAGGATCCTTATTTTCCATTTCCAGACAAAAGATCTTTTTCAACTTTTCAAACAGGCTTTAAAACTTTTTCTTCTTCCCAAGAAAAAACAAATGGAAGAACTATCTGCTAGTTCATGATTTTTCTTCTGGCATTTCTTTAAATCTGTTGAGAGGACAAATCAATAGCATTGATACTACTGGTATTTTGTCAACTGTATTTTTGAAATGTTATGTACTGCCTTCTAGCTTCCTCTCAGTTTGGTCTTTCAGGTCTGCAAGGCCAGTAAAACAGTGTCCTGAGATACATAAAGTTCTTCTAAAATATGTGAGATGTGTCTGTATTATAAAGAATAAGAAGGGGGGAAAAAGTCTATAAGAAGATCAAGGTGAAATATAACCTATTCTGCACACATATCTGTGAAAGCAATTTTTTTGTGCAGCGGCCTCCTCCCTGTTAATTTATCATTCATCCATATGCTAACAAATCTAGAACAAGAAGCCAGGAAGTGATATAAAGTCCCCAAAACTTAAAAGCAGTTTATGCTCTCATATTTGCTAAAGAATACTGAAACAATGAAATGCATTTTAAAATTATGAAACTTGGTACATTGGTTTTTGATGCTGATTGGCTGATATGTTTGTTCTGAGAACACCAGACTGTCTCTATATACTACAGAAGCTGGTGGTACTTCCTACTTACAGATTAGTTACCTAGATTAATAATAAACTCCTCATCTTTGGAACTCATTGATTCATAAGGTAATTAACATCACCCTTCCTCTCTATTTCCTCATGCCCTTTCCTCCCAATAGCTTATTAAGGTTCTTTCCTCTTGAAACATTCCTGTTTACAACAAGAAAGGAAACATAGACTGGCATTCCTCCATGTAGACAAACAAGGACCAGAGCCATAAATGGGAAATAGAAGTGACTTTGTGCTGTGCGGGAAGTGACAGATGGGGCCAACTTTTTCTTACAGTGATTTTGAACAAATGAAAACTGGACAAAAAGGAATGAACATATTGCTAGGATAAAACATTAAATATGTCTGAAATAACTAGAAACAGATTATGACAGGCAACTCAAAGTTAGGAGAAATGAGGTTGTGTACGATTCTCTGAAGCAAATAACTTGCCTATTAATCAGTACGAGGCTAATTATAGCCAACAGAGAGTCACAGTGCAGTGATTGCAAATAAGTAATTATCCCTGTACCTGTACACAGTGAGTGAACCACGACTGCCCTTCACATCACAGGTGTTACAGGGCTACTATGAAGGAAATCACAGAAGTCCGGTACAGATGGCAGTCAAGCCATAACAACTATGCTGGAAATATAAATTAACAACAGTCGTTTGTTGAGACTAAAACCACTGTACAGTCAAAAGGTTATCATCCTTTAAGCTGTTTTTTCTTGCTCTTTTCACCTTGTCTTATCTATTACCCCCAAATCACTTATTACCCCCACCCCAACTGGCAATCATAAGGATTCCAGCCTTGAAGTTGTGCTCAGCAAGGCTTGTACAGCAGTGGCAAAATACCACCCAGTTCCTTGCTAGACAAACTTACGTGGGCTGTACTCTGCTATTGTTTACAACAATAGGACTTCCTCAGCATCCCTGGGGAAACAGCAGCAAACGTATAAAGTAGCCATGCAGTCCTGCTCCTCCTAGGCACCAGATGATGCATTCTACCTAAGGATAGCACTACAGACCCTTCTGCTAAAATTCAGAAACACTACGGAGATTGGACAGGAAAAGCAACAGCCACTGCTTTTTCCTCCAGCCCCTAGAAGCAGTTCTGAACACTGCACATGCACTGTTCTTGCTCTGCAGGGCTTCCTGAAGGAACAACACACTGTGCCATTTGTCGGTGAGTTTACTTGACGAAATCAATGAGCAGGCTCACATGGAAATCACAGCAAGCCCTCCTCCCACAGCAAACACTGCTGTAGTGATGCCTTGAAATGGAAATGAAATCCTAACAGGAAGAGTTTTGACTCTGTACCAAACAGTGGCACAATAACGTGCAACTGAGGATGAAAAAGTAATTTCCAGAAACAAACTGGGTAATGTAGAAAGAAAATGGGGAGGAGAATGAGGACTACTCTAAAAGAGAAAGACCTGAAATTCAATTTCCTTCATCTGCTTACTGACAGTAAGAACAAGTGAGAAAAAACAGGGACAGACATGACCTCCACCTTACCTTTATGTCATTGACATTGTAACTTTGTGAGCATAACTTTTAAAAAGATAGACTATGTAGAAGAAGAACCAGGCATCTTTCTAACAATCCTACAAGATTGTCTGACTTTTGTTTAATTTGCAGCATCTGTTTGGCAAGTCAACGTTATAAATAATCTTAATTGTGCCAACATTTTATGCTCGCTCCTGGCTTTTTGACACCAACAACCCACGAGTGGCATTGCCAAACCTCATCTGACATCATTTGTGAAACAAAGACATAGACAGGAAACAAAGCCTGGACAGGTTCACCTCAGCATGACACCAGACAGCAGAAATTTCCTGACTGCAATGAAAAGTAACAGGTGAAAACATGCTTTTTTACCACATTTCTAAGAGGCTAGTGGGACAGCATGGAGGAGAGCTGCTGCAATATGACAGTTAAGAAAAAAAAAATCGAGAAAAAATCGAGCTTAGTTTTAAGTGTTGAGAATCCATGGCCCAGATCCACAATCCACATGTACGTTTACCATCCTACTCAAATCACTAGGGTGCAACTTTAAACAAATATAGATGACAGATTCAGTTTAAGTAATGTTCTTCAGCCTCTTCTTCACCCTTTCCAAAAAACAAAGTACCCAGAAAGGCATTAATCAGAATTAACTGAAATATGGGCTGAAATAATTACAGATTTTTTTCATTCAAATTATTTGTTAAATTAATCAGCAATGCTGTTATAGAATAACCAAAGTTACTTGTACAGCAACAGAAAAATGCAGGCTATTCTACCAGAAAGCAGTCTCTAAGCATTTTACAGGAGCCCTACAGGGAAAAGATGTGTTTCAGTATTGACCTAGCTTCAAACCAACCCTGGAGTTCAACATCACAAAATTTAATATTGTTGATACTGACAAAAGAAATGGGGATAGCACGTTTGTAGAGTAACTATCTACTACCCTATCAGCTCAAGGACCAAAAATCACTGCCTTTGCCTAAGGTCCAGTGTTTGCTTTAGACCTTTCAAGGTGAAAGCAGAAAATCAGCATATTTAATTTCAGTCCTAAGAATCAAAGAAGAAAGTACTTTCTTTGTTAATTTATCTGTTGATTAGCCTGCTCCATTTATTAAATCTCTGCCATGAGATTCCACACACAATTAAAGGGCACTTTTCCTGTGACCACAGGCACACAGGAATGTGACACACATCTTCCATTTATTCAGCAGTTATTCTCTCTCACCTCTTCTGACAACTCATGATAAGGGAGCCACACTTCACTAAAAAAAGGGACAACAGCTTCCCAGTGGGTTGTAGTTGCAAATTAAATTTTTACCAGTTTTCTTAAAAGAATGTATAAAATACAGTTCATCATTCATAAGAAATTCTATCAAGGGAAATAAATTAAGCTTATTACCTGAACAGAAGTTCCCTTACTGTAACTTTAAGAAATACTAGAACAGGGAAACTCAGAAGGAACACAGAAGACATAGAGGGAACATAACTATGATTTTCAAGTCATCATAATTTTTCTTAGGCATAAGCAATTTAATTTTTTTATGAAAACCAGGCATCGTTTTGTCAGGAAGACCATTCTGACCTTCTTGCTATCATGTAAAACCAGAGCAACACAACATTCTTCAGTTTTTAAATTATGAACTCATGTTTTTGAAACATCAAAACAATAACTGCATAATTCAAGAAACATCATGGTCATATGGAATATTTTTGGTAAGGATAAGATTATCACTTATTTTGATTTCTTTCTTCACTCGTGGAATCAACATTCACAATGATAGCAGTGTAGTTACAGCAGCAAGAAAAGGGTTATTTAAAGCTGGGTGGCTGTAGAGACATTCCTATCATATCTGCCTGAGTTTTAACAACTTTTTAGAAGCCCAGCAGATTAATACATGGTTATTATTTAGTGCATTTATGAAAAAATTTTAAAAATCAGCAAATTGCATATCTGCATTTGAGAAACTCATTATGCAATTAAATTATTATTGCCATTTAAATCATTACAGTGAGCTTTCTCAGGATAGGCGAGTTCCCAATTGTAAATATCCAGGCACATTTCAAGGATGTGGGGGAAGTCTTCCAACACAACTACACCTTCCTCGCAGGTTTACAGAAGAGGCCACGGTCTAGAACTACAAAAGCCTTGCCGGACTCCCCAAAAACTCTTCCTTTCCCCACACCCACAAAGAACGCACAAAAAGATGCTCTGGCACACCGTAAGCTTCACCTGAAAACACTGAAAATAAGGAAAGAGGAAAAAAAAAAAAAACAAAAAAAACGGCGCTCCGCAGGTAACTGGACGAGGGGGGATGCCAAAGCTCCGCTTCGCCCGCGCCCCCGCCCGCGGGACCTCCCCGCGCCCCCCGCGCTGCCCCGCGCACCTTCCGCCGGGAGCGGCCGCCGTCGCCGGGCGGCCTCCGGGGGGTGGTGGTGGTGACCGTGAGCCCCGAGCTGTAGCGCAGCATCCCCGCGGGCCGCCGGGCCAGCGCTCTC
>VXBQ01003134.1:362840-429906 GCA_013400175.1 Phainopepla nitens
GCCACCCAGGCCTGTCAGTTGTTGTTCGTGCTCCAGGAATGAGTACCAGGCTCATCAAAAAGCACGCAGATCCCAGCCAGCCTCGGGGTTGACAGGCATAAAGCCGGTGCAGCTCAGTGCATGAATGGCAGCATCAGCCTCAGTGCCAAAGGTCCAACAAGGTGAGTGTGGTCTGCCAGAGCCGGCTGGCCCCGAGCCAGATTGCAGGTGTGGACTTCAGCATTTCAGATGCTCAGTTCTTCCGGATCTGAGCCGAGGGAACGCCATAACCCTACACCACCTACACGGCCTAGGCACACATCTTCTTCTGCAGCCTTGGGCATCTGTCACGAGCACCACATTCCTCAGCAATCAAGGGAGTTATAAGCAAATGAGATGCTTTTATTTGAAAGAAATGACAGAACAAATAACTTACACAGCATTTTAAAAATTAATTATCTCCTGTCTCCGTGTAATTAAATGAAGACCACGAGAAAAGAGTTATGGCTACGCAATGTCCTTACCCGTTAAGATGTTAACGAGTTGGAGAGAGGAAATCTGCATTGGAAAAATGAACTGCACTGAACTATGAGTACCTCACCCTGTCTGTGTACGATGCCTCTGTTTGCTTCTGCCTCTCAGCTCCCTGTCCCCTGGGCAGGATACTGAGCTATCGACATGACAAGGATCTGAGGAAGAGAGGAAGAAATCATTGCCCAGCGTAGAGGAATGAATGAAGGGTCTACATTTAGTATTGAGCATATTTTTTGTTGTTTTCCCAATTACTGTTCTCTTCTCCTCCCAGGAAAGGTAAAATAGCCCAAGGCAAGTGAATTAGAACATCCATTTGTATATGGATTTCTCTCAAGGCAAGATTGAGTGTTACACCATTCTTTTTGCGGCAAGGTGTCTTGTTCCTACAAACAATTGCATTTCCATATGAATCACCCCCTATCTTAAGTCCTGGTTGTAATGCTGCTTTTGTGGGTTTGCAGGTGGATAATAGGTGTGTCATCATCAACAGGAACAAGTTCCTTCACAAGTATGTTGTCTGCCGTGGGGCTATCCCTTAGCACTTGTTCCTGGTCATTCTGGTGAGTCTATTTAAATTCTGGTATGCAGACAGCTGGTGACCTCTGTGGTTTCAGCTGAGAAGGAGTTCACAGACCTGTGAGGGTGCCCTGGTTAGTTACAAGTTGTACCTTCTGGACAGTATTTCCCTCTGGACAAGGTGCGTATGTGGGGCTGCCCAGTCACTGCAAGGCACAAACACAATCGTTTTTCTAAGAACAGGCACAGAGATTAAACTTGTACTACACTATGGAAAAAGACCTCCCTTCCTCTGTGATAAGAGTATGGCACAATAATCATTGCCATGAGAGAGTAAGACACAATAATCTGTGGGAAAATTTGCAAGGTCTGCATCAACTTTGAGAATATTGATAATTTTGATGGAAATCTTATAAGTGCAGGTGAGCAAAAGGCTTGTCCATGGATAACAGACAGACAACAAGAGTATGGTTTTCTCTGTTATGTCTTGTTTAGTTGCAGCTTTCCCCATTTCTTGGAAAATAGCAGAAAGACATGTTTATTTGATTTACCAGTATTTGTTTGAAAATGAGCATCTTCTGTTTAATCTTCAAATTAATATCCTCCAAGAAAAAATAACCTACATGCAGGGTGAGTAGTCTCCTTGTTTTGGATACTCTCAGAATCTCTTTCCCTTCCCCTGCCAACAAGATGCACAAGTGTAGTAATGAGAATAATTTGCAGTCTCTTCACCCCTTGTGTAGCCTGTGTGACCCCTCTTTGCATGAAAGCAATATTTGGAACAACTTTTTCTTCATCCCCAAAGTTCTGCCTACACTACAGGGATTATGGAGCCAACGACTTGTATGGAGTGAACATCTGGTACTCCCCAGGTGGCAAAAAGAAAGCTCAAGAGAAGCTGTTGAAGCAATATGAGATGTACACAGCAGAGCTGAAAGAAGTAACTCTAGAATTATTTTTGGATTAAGAAAGGATAAACAAATTTGTGATCTTCAGCTTGGACAAAAGACAGCGGCAGGGAATGAGTGACAGAGGCATAGAAAATCATGACTGGTATGCAGAAGTGAACAGGGAATAGCTGTTCATTATTTCCTACCCTTGAGAACAGTGGATTTGAAGAAAACCAGGCACCACATTTCTGTGTGAAATTATGTCAGAAGAATCACTGATCATGATGAGAATAAATGCTTCCAAAAAGTACCTGGGTAAGCTCATGAAAAACAAGCTACAAGGGCTATGAAACATGAAAACATGCCTACAACTATTGACTCAGGAGGTCTCCAAAAAGTGGGTTTGCTTTGTTGATAGCTCCCCAGTCAAAGGACCTCTGACCACTCCCTTGTCCTCCTGGGCAGGATTGACTCCTGTGCTCTGGAAAGGTGCTCCCATGCCCAGCCATTGCTTGCCTTGGGCACACTCTGCAAGTACTCATGGCTGCAGCTCATTATTCCATATTTGCCATTGTCTCTCATCACCTGTGGAGGTTTAACACAGTCACTCCCTCTTTCTCCACAGTCTCCCTCTTGCACTCCCTCCACACCTCAGGGAGAAGTCTCTGCTTGGTTTCAGCTTGTCCCTGTTTGCCAGGCCCCATGACCTTACCTCCTTGGTTCTGATAATCTGAAGTAGATTTGCCACAGTTTACAGCTCTTTTTTCCTGCAAGAGTCATTGTACACTTCTGTGAGCATTTCATACTGTGCTTGGGATGTTGCACTGGTTTACAGAAACAAGAAGGAGGAATAGAAAGTAAATCACTACTTGGGAATTAGTTTGACTAAAATAACCCTAGTCTGCTGATTTTTACAGCTGGACAGACTGCCCAAAAGGTATACATAATCATACAGACTGCTCATAGACAATATACAATTTGGTATACAATCCGACCAGGATGCTGAGCTTTCAGTTCAAAACCTGCCAGTACTTTGTGACTACAATGGTCCAAAGGCACAGCAGGTTAATTACACAATGACCCTACAGTATGAATACCTGAAGCAATAGTTATTGTGAAAAAGCTAATGTAATTACATAGAAATGGCAAGAAATTTAAAGTGTAGGCAACTTCTTTGGTTTTTTGTAACTACCCTGTTTCCCATCACTAGCATTCCTGAAATACTTTTTTTCCCAGGAGGCCCAAAGACCATTATGCTATGGGAAAAATGAAACTGGATGTCACAGAATCAACAGGCCTTTCTATGAAAAGCCCTTGATCACAAGTTGGACATAGAGCATGCAGTACATGGAGGAGGAAGAAGGTCTGCCCTCCTAGAACAGCAGGAGTGGGTAGCCATAACAAATTGCCTAAATGTAGACATGATAAAAGGCTGATTTTTTCTTTTCATCAAAAACTGTCCATCTTCAGGCTAACTGCTGACACAGACCAGAGAAAAAAGAAAAGTTCCTGTAACACATGATCAACTGGAATATTAGTCCTATGAGATTTGGGAATAATTGCAGTCACAAATTGTACAAGAACTCACACCTGTGGTCATTAAGGTTATAAAGTCCCATTCGTATTGCTACAAAAATGAGATGATAATTACCTTCTAATAGGCTTCATTTTCCAGGGGTATTAGGATCTAGTCTGCCTTCATCATCCCTAAGGCATGAAACCCATTTATAGCAGAGATTATCAAATGGACAGATGCATGTAAAATATTTCAGAACCAGACTTAGTAAGAAGTGGAGGCTTGATCAATGATGTTTCCTCAAAGCTATTTCCTTTTTTCTGCCAGCTCTCACTGTTGTATTCTATAAACACACACTTAGCTCAGCACCATGTAACTCTCAGGCTCTCTTTTTTAGGTATTACACCTTATGTGTAAATTTTAGCCTGCTAATGGTCATAAAACAGCCTGACACAAATCAGAAACTGAGCCCCCAAAGTCAGTTGCCACAGGTGCCCTTATATGCAATATACAAACCAATATATAATACTGTACAGTTTTTCTCTTGAGTAGTATTTTGTCTTTCACTGGCAAATACATCTTTGCTGCATTTGCAGGTACTGTTACCCTTTTGATTTGACATAACGCATACAGCTACCTGAATGTCCAGCTTGGTTTAGCTACAAGTGTGAAATCACTTCTCAGACCTATTGATATAACTGTTTGCTCTCACCCTTGGTACTACATGGCTAATACAAGATTACTGCAAAAACTCAGAGCCTTTCCTGCTGATCTCACACACACAAATCTGTAATTAGGAATTCCCACATTGGGAGTTTGAAATGCAAAATACATGCTTTATTTGTGCAAAGCCCTCAGCATGTATTTTATGTAATTATTTCAGTTATGGTTGAATTGAATAAAAATTAAATTACTGGAGTTACCTGCAATAATACCTTGCTTCCATCTTTACTGATAACGTAGAGTCACAGACTGCAATTGTAGAAAATGTTTCTTTTAATATCTTCTCCTTTTAATTGTTGTCCTGCTTTCTACTCAAAGTCCATCTTCCTGTTGCCTTCTCAAAATACTTTTTAAGGATATAGCAACAAAGTAAAAAAATGCTAGATAGGCCAATAAGTAATACCATGCCACACGCATAGTAATTTCCCCTGGAACAGACAGAAAGGACAAAAGGGAATGGGTTAGTCAGGAAAAGCTGTACCTGGGCATGACCACAGAATCAGTCCATTGAAGCCAATCAGGTAATGACAGTAGTACCAGGATTCTGCGTCAGAGCATTCCACACAGTTTGTACCCCAAGCAGTGGGAAAAATGAAAGTTACACCTGATAGATGTGATCTGTAGAGCTAGACTGTTAAAAAGCAGTTTACAGAGAAACAAAAATTACTACTTCTAAGATTTTAAAGAAAGCTACAAAGCCCTAGAAGGACATGTTTTTCAATAAAAAGGTATTTTTACCTTTATTTGGGAGGGCTTTTCATTAAGCATGTCTAGAAATCATAATTTTACACTTCTACAGTCATAACTTTTGTTTTGTTAAATAAAAAATACTAGAATTTAAAATCAACTGAGAAATATGAAATGAAAATCAACTGAGAAATATGAAATGTATTGAGACAAATATAGGACAGTTTAATTTATCAGATGTGTCTGTATCTGAATGAAAAGATAGCACTCAAATTTTTCAGTCACAAATTCTTAGGGATCTAGATAGCATCACTTCAGATGTTGCTGAAGCATCAATACAATTCTGATTCAGCAGAAAAAGTACCACCCCCTGATTCATCTTCACCATTTCCTTTTCCATGTAGGTCTCCCATTCAGTTCACAACTGGGTCACAGCCCACGGCAGTGTGGCTCGAGATACACGTGAAATGCTGGAAGCTTGTCACTCCTTCTCCAGCAGTAGCTTTGGTTTAGTCAGTCATGCAAGCAGGATAGTTCAGCATAGATATCATATAAAAATAATGCAGCACAGGAGCAGCAGCATTGTTCACACAGGGGTGTGGCTTGGCCAGGTCACGAAATGGAACTTGTTAAGGTAGGCAGGAGAGTAGAAAACAGGCACACCCACCATTTGTACCACTGTTATATTGTCAGGTATTTAAAATCATGTTCCACTCCCTAGAGATAATAGCAAATTATAAATCTCTTCTGATTCTAGCATTGTCATTGTGGCATGAAATAAGGAAATTTTAGAGGCAGAAATAAATTGTGTAGTGCAAGTTCTTCCATTAAGTGTGAGGAATGTACATGTTTCAGGGAGTGGGAGCATTAAGGACAGGAAATCACTACATGTATTTGACTGATTTCTTTCAGTTTACAAAGGGGAAGATGAGACATTTCATCGTTGTTTCTCCACAGGAAAGGAAACGTAGAAGAGTAAGAAGGGTAAAACCAATATTCTGCTTCAGCTCTATCTTATGATAGAAGACCAGAATAGCAAGTGGTTGACTTCAGCCCTGCTTCAGGGCAAAGGATGATAGAAACCAGCATTTGTCTAGAATATCTGCACAGATATGACAGAAGTTCTTAGCTGTTTGGCTTCTCCCTTGTTTCAGATCTGGTTTAAGACGTCCATGTTCTCTCATCTCAGAATGATGTACATGGGAATTTACCAGTTCTTAATGGACTCTCACAGCCCACTGCCTGTTCACACACACAGCTGGGACAGGGAGATATCCATAAAAGTTGTTTAGTGTAAGTGAAAGATCTTCCATTTGTTTTATTATTTATTTCCTTTCTACATACCAAAAAAAAGTTCATTAAAAGTCATATAAAAAGAAAGTAAGGTGGAAGAGAAGGAAGGGGAGGTTTTTTAACCATAAAATATGAGATCATACTGACTTGTGAAATCAGGGGACCTTCATCAGGAAACTTGGGTTCCTCCAGCTCCAAAAACATTTTCTGTTTTTGTCTGTGTAAAAGCAGACATCTTGGTATCTACACTATAATGAAATTTTCTTATCCTGTCATCAAGAACTGTCTAATTTCCTCTGTGCCTAAGTCATCATAATAATAGAAAAAAGTAAAGTCATAATCAATACAGAAGATAATGTTGGGTCTAACTGGTCTAAAGTTATTAGGAGGGAACATAGGAAGGACTAAGTAGTTAAGGTACTTAATAATAGCTGAGCCACAATGACTAAATACTACTTAGGGGACTTCCCCTCTAACGTTGGTCCTAGGAAGGAAATGGATGTACACACCTCACCACTTATACATTTGGTCACACACTGTATCTGTGAATCTGGATGGTCACTCCCCAGATTTCCCGTGTGTCATCCTTCAGGATGCTGCAGCCCAGAAGGAGATAAAGACTCCTGTCATTAGCATTAACTTGAAAATTGCATTTCCCTGAACAATTAGCTGCTATTCTTTTTCTCATAACCTCACCATGCTTAGGCATTTTGTTGCACTTCTGGCCTGCCTACTCAGGTTACTTCTTTGAGGAATTTATTATAGGATAATAAAGCAATATTCCCACCTCAGGAAATCTTTGAGAGGAGGTACTGAAGGATTGAAAAGCTGCCTGGGTGGCTGGACTGACTAACACATGGAATTCTATTATCTCCTTGAGTTGGCCTAATAGGGCACATTTTCCTATATTTCTTGCTGGGGCAGAATTTATCACCTTGCAGGGTAAACAGAAATGGCATATCCAGAGACTTGTTTAAATTCTTCTCTGTTGCAGCTTTGCATGGAAAGCAAACAGTATAGGGCTGCTGTATGTATTTCAAAATTCAGCTTCTGCAAGGGGTATTCTTTTCCCATTAGCTTTGCCTAAGAAGAACTCACAAAGCTTTTTAAAATTCACACATACATAGTTACGTGCATGACAGTTTGGATGTAAGCAGAGAAAACTGATACAAAAGGGGTATGGATAGCAATGAGTGCTTAGAACAGACCAGTCTGAAACACCAATTCTCCCTGGTGCAGAACAAGAACAGAAATACACCAAAAATCATGACAAGAAAATTGCCCTACTTGTGCTCTCATTTTTTACTAGTATCTGTCTGATAATAACTGAAAAGTAAATGGAGATGCTCTGGATATTAATGTGGGTTAATAGAATTAAAGTAGCACAAAGAAAGTATCTTACTGCTTTTTATAATTAACCTGGAGATCCATTGCTGCCACAGGTCACAGAGTGAAGAAGCCCTGAAGGAAGAGGTTCACACACACATGGTTGTGGGTGGTTTACAGGCTCAGGTTTAGGTCAGGCAGAATGGTGAGCTGGCTGGTACGAAATCAGCCTGAATTATCAGCCAGATTTACCTGAGAGAGATTGACAGTAGTCTCTGACACAACTGACATGGGGGGAAGGAGAAGAGGGAGTGTGCCTTCCTATGAGGCCCTGGGAATTGGTTGAAAACAGGATGTTAGACCATCAGTCTGCCCCTGGAAATTTCTATATTCCTATCTTTTAGAGAAACATTTACCCAGTGATTAATATAGTAACACAAGATCTAATCCTCCTCCCTCCACAATCAGTAGCCAAACTCCCAGTAATTTCTACTTTTGTAGAACAGAGCTTATAATATATTAATTGCATGCACTAGATACATTGAAAACACCTGAGGGTTAATTTTCTAGTTTGTTTGTAGTAAACCATTTGAAAGAGTAACAAACACTTTCAAAATCTTAACCCACTGTCCTATGACAGTGTACTTTTGCTGAAGGATTAGAATGAGAAGTACACCAAAATATTCTGACAACAGACAAGTTAGCAAGGTCTTATTGAGACATTTTGGTACATTTCCCACTTCTCATATGACTGGAGTTACAGAGTCTCTATGAATTCTGGGGTTTTCCTCTGTTAATACACATTTAGTATTTTGATGGATTAACAAGAGAAGAGAACACAGACAGAAATATCCTATAGAATTTAACATTGGACAAAAAATGTTAAGTGCCCTCCATAACTGTATTCCTGCTAAACATTTCTGTAGATTTCTCAATAGAATATTGTTTTCCTCTCCTTGGCTTATGCAAAGGACAGTGCCCAACGTGGGCGTAAATTGCAAAGGAAGATGAGTACAACTAGAACACTCTCTGCATCCTACCCATACAAATAAATCTTCCTGTTTAATAGGATGCCTTTTCTGCATAAATCTGCTGAAACCATAAGCCGGATTTCATCATTATTTGGACGCATTTCAGTTTAAAGGTGATTTTCTGACAACAATGGAAGCATCTAGAAAAACAATGACTGGAAACATATTTGGCTGAAGTTTTGACCCTGATGGGAACCTGACATAAACTTCCTCATCCCTAGGCTGGAAGTCTGCAGTGCAGTAAAGGCACACAAGCACATGTACAGATGGTATGGTTAGATTGATCTTTGTCTGGCATAACTCCAGCCGTCACATTTTCATGAATAATGGGTGTTCTTACCAGCTGTGAACTTTTGGTTTTTGATAAATTATCACCATCAATACAAGTGTGTCTAATCATGCTGTATATAAAAAAAAAAGTACTTTTTTTATTATCCTTCCTCTATTCTGGAGATTGTCACCTTGTTACAGTGTCACTGAACAGTCAAGACTAGATACTCTGAGCTTTTTCTGTCCTTCATTAATTTCTTCAGACTCAGAACCACTCAAATTTCTGTCTTCTTACAGAGTCATGCAATAGTATCTGAGTACTTACAGCGACAACATTTTTATAGGAAAGCACCATCCTCCTTCTCACATCAGTCATTTCATACACCTTAACATCTTGAATGCTACTTTGACTGTGGTTCTGCACTGAAAAGGATTTTTGTGGAGCAGCATGTCACTTTCTGAACAGACTACTTCCTGAAGGGAAACCTGGCTGTTCTACTGTATTTCAGTAGAGAACTGTTTCCATGGAGGAAGCACCGCAGATGCACGGCCCCACCGACGGCCAAGGGGCCGGATCCGCCCCGCTCTGCTGCCCCCTGCGGGCCGCGCTCCCCCGCGACTTCTCCGAGACATCATCCTGGCCTCCACTGCAGCTCCCAAGGTTAAGATTTCCAAACGTTTTCCGTAGAAAAACAGTATTTTTTTTTCTCAAAAGCCGTAAATGCCAAGCTCTGCTAAGCACAGAATAGTTTCAGGGGAGCAGCAAAGTTAATTGGGTGTTAATGTCTCATTTTCCCTCTACATTACTTCTAATTCATAAAAAATGGTAAAGGTGGTATGAAAAGTTACACTGACAAGATAAAGTGCCAATCAAAGTTAAAACGTGTTGCTTGAATCTGACTCTATCTCCACTCAGCTCATCCTCAGTGCATCCTCCCAGGTCTCACAGCTGGCAGCTGGGCACACTCAGAACTGTGGTAAGAGGCAAGGTTCCTTTGTGCCTGGTTGGTATTTTTATATACTTGAGAAGAAAAGCTAAAATGACTTTACAAAGAGCCTTTACAAAAGTTTGTGGAATCAAAGCTCGATTACCTGATATCTAGTGCTCTAGGCTCGGCAGGCATGGGAGGTACAGGACTATTTAATCACTCAGTGTGGAGACCTATTCAATGCAGGAGTTACCCCGTGCACTGGTGCTGACCCCCCTGAGACCTGAGCTGAGGGCACCTGACCTTCCCGGTATTCAGTTCCCTCTCTCCACTGCACTGTCCTTCAGCTGCTGCTGCTAATGTCATGTCACGGCATACAACATGGACAGATGCTGCAGTTTAGACACAGCCTCCTGAGGCTTGGGTAATCCGGCTTTGAGCCATAAGCACCTGCATTCCCTGGAAAAGCTTTGTGGGGCTCTACAGTAAGAGCCACCAGGTGAATACAAACATTCATCAAGAGGTGAGGTGAGCAGATATTGCACAAGTGAAAAAAGCGCCTAATTTTGCTCAAATAAAGCTGAAAGGCAGGTGTTTAATATCATGGCCAGTGCATCCTGACGTTCCCTGTGCTACCAACCCTGGCCATGTCACCACAGCAGACTGCAGATACTGCCTGCCTCTCACTGTACTTGTGGACACGTGGTCAGCAAAAAGTGAAGTCCAATAAAATCCCAGGCATATAGTACAGATTTCACCCACAAAGAAGAGAAGACCCAGAAGACACCTGGAGAGTACAGGCAAGACAGAGGTGATTTTTGAGTTGTTTTTTTTCTTTCCTAACTTCTGATCAAAATACTCCAAAACTCTAAACTTGCCAAAAAAAGCAGAATGTCCCAACAGCCACCTATCAAACAGCCACATCTTTCTGTCAGCACCTGGGAACGTGTAATTGCTGTGAATAAGCCAATGTTAACTTGGCTTCCTAGACATCTGGTCTCTTTCACTTCCTCTCTGGCCTGATGCATCTAAGCCACGCACTGGGTCTTCCAACAGAATCTGCACTTGTCACTGATGAAGAATCACAACTGGGAAGGGCAAGAGAGACCATCAGCCAGCTACTGTGTTAGAAAGCAGACTACAGCACAGCACAGCACAGCACAGCCTGGTAGTCCTGAGACACTTACCTGCACCTTTATAGGGCTGCTGTGTTGTAAGCAGCTGGCCCAGCAGGGTCTAAATGGAACCTGTTTCCTTTAGAAAACTGAATTACCAAATTTGTGAGCATTTTGAGTTGGTTTCTTACATCACACAGACCATAGTTTTCCATTGTGACTCAGTAATGCTTAAGAAGTTCACATTTGGGAGGGACATTTTGATCTAAATTACGAATTTGATCTTACCTCTAAAATAGCTGGACATCATATACAATATATACTGAAATAGCAAGGCGAGTGGGCTATGTTTAAAGTATACATAGGCTAATTCAGGAAGCTTCCTTTCTTTGGTTGACTGACTTTACTGCTTTTACATAGTTTTATTGGACTCAATTCTTTTTTCCTTTCCACTTTTCATAGCCACTTTTCTACCTGTTACATAATAAACCATTTTCTTGTTTGAAGAAAAACAGATTTGAAACTCCCCATAAAGCAAGGAAATCTACACTTAAGGCTATTGTTCTGCAGAAAAGACACTCCACAGAGCCTGCTGGTTACTGCAGAACCAGACCTTCAATCTCAGATGTGTGTCAGGATCCTTAAGAGTGAAGGGAAGGTCAAAATCAAATTAATCAGAACTGGATCCTGAGTTGAATCTTTCCTGCTGTCTGTATTTCTTCCTTACTTCACATTATGCCTTGTGGTAGGGCTCATCCAAGCCAGCCTGCATGCAACAAAAATGAAAGGAATACTTGAAACTAGTGAAAATAGCTTTGTAACTTAACACATGAAGCATTGTTCAGAAAGCCCATTCTGCTGAAGCAGAAGTACACAGAAGGCAAAGCAAAACTCAGGTTACCTGTAATGAGTTCCTCCTCTGCACTCACGTACAAGTGTTCCTATAGTTTTCCTACTGACAACTTGGAGAGCTTAAACTTTCATCCTCCACCTGTGCTCTGAATTTCAGTAAATATTTTTATTGCCTGCTCTTCTGCTAATGGCATGAAACTTCAGGGTCTAAATAAAGCAGGAGATTGTCATTAGAAATAAAGATCAAATGTACCAGCTCATATAAAACAGTCCCAGCTGACCTCACGTAAGATTCACTGGTATCAACCATTAAAGGGCTGTCATACTGCTACTGAGGTAGGTGAGGCAAACTGACTACTGTACTTGGCCTTGTATGCTGAATTTCACTCTCCTTCTTCTTAAGTTTTTCCTTTCTTACATGTTAAAAGAAAAACCTGTAATACAAAACCCTCTTTCTATTAATTTCTATACCATTTTCTCAATAGCCCAGTACTCATGAGTAAGTTCTGAGATGACAATGAAATTTCCCTCAGTATAACACACTAGGGTCAGTGGGTTAAACATGTGACCTAGTCAGAACGTCATGCAAAAAAGAAGAAATTAAATGTGTTAAAAACTCTGGCAATTTCTAAAGAATGTTGCTCTTTCAGCAAAGTCTTCGAACATTCTGCAATGCTACTTGGTAAGTGCAGTTGGTAAAAATTAAGCAGCTGAAATGTGTAGCTCTACTCACCGGATAGGAAGTTCCAGTAAGCTAAAAGAATCAACATTTAATTACTAAAATATGCTGTGTGATCCAGAAAAGGCTTAAAAGCTGAAGCTATTGCACTGTGTAGCTCACTCAGAAAAGCACACAGCTGGTCGGTAAAAAATAAGGAAAACACATGGCTTCTGGAAGAGTTTAGAAAAGAATTTATAAATCAGAACAGATTATTTAATCAGGAAAAGGGAAGAATTAAGTTGAGAAGAAAGAGGATAAATCAGAGGAATACACAGATTAATCAACAAGTTATAGTCTCATCACCAAGAGTAGTGGGGGGAAAACGTGCTCGGTGATTGAACAGTAAAAAGCACAGGGATGAATTAAAGTATTTGCATAGTACAGGAGTTTCCTTAAATAAAGTGCAGTGCAGGGTACAGGGGAGAGCAAGAAGATGACAACTTTTCCTTTTTATTTCTTCAGGCACTTACAAGAGATATGATGTCTGAAAGATCTTAATGCTTTTATGAAAAGGGATGCCTTCCAAACTCAAGGGCATTAAACACATTATAATGCATTATTGTGACAAGTATCTTTAATTTCATTACTTAGTGAGTGAGGAGTCTATGAAGGACAGGAACATTTTCTTCACTTGATTAACATATGTATATTTTGCACTGTATAGAAGCTGCCATGTAAAGATCTTGGAGCACTTGCCAAATGCTGGTGATTTAAAACATAAAAAACTCTTGTTGAAGTAATTTGTCTTCTCCTATCTACAAAAACAGACTCAGAAAACCAAGGCCATTAATCCCAGAAAGGACAAAAAGTTCACTATAGATTACTTACACTGAGAGACAAGCATCCACTAAAAAAGTCATCAGTTTAGGCATATAGAAAACATGATTTATCTTGGGTCCATTTGTTTAAGAGATATTATAGTACCATGGAAGAAAACTGAAGGTCTCTACAGCTCACAATTCAAGTTATGTCTCTAATACACTAGAAACTCTGATGTTTATACAAACTTCCAGGCACTGAATGTCTTGTAACTGTATTTCTTTACATATACCCCCTCTTGCTTCCTTTTATGGGTCAAGAGCTTCTTCTGAAATTCAGTTAAAAATAGGTTACATGAAAAAAAACAGGAAAATTTTTCTTAACTAAACTTTGACTGAAGATGAGCTTTGATCAGAGCAAACAGGAGGTGGAGTGAACAAATAAGATGACTGTAAACATTTTGTCTGTGGCAATGAAGATGATTTCACCATCACCACAGTTAACATGTATTGAGAAACAGAGCTACCAATTGCTTGGTGAATGAATAAAAATTCCTTTTCAGTGTCTTAAGACTTTTAGTCATATTATTTGAGAACTCTGAAGAAGAAATGCCACGGGCAGGTCAAATGAACAAACTAAAGCCAAGTCCTTTTTCTGAAAAGACAGGTGGGGAGGGAAGTTTACTAAGAAGGATCGCTGCCAGTAGGAGTCTGCAACAATATTGTCTTCCTCCTTCTAAGATCAAATGAGGAGTCTTCTAGATGTTACACCTGCCACTTGCTTTACAAGTTACAAAGAAAGTAGCTATCCAAAGAGGAAAAAAATGCAGAAATTTGTTTACAGCACCAGTATTTCCCAGATAATTATTTTCTTGTTATGTTTTAAACATGTCTTCTATATGAAAATCATTTGTCATATCAAGCTATGTGCACAAAATAGACCTGAGAGCACTGACTGTTTATTTTAAGTTAATTTTTCTTTTACAGTTTAGTGTAACTGGAGGTAGATGCAATATTAAGTGATTCTTTTCCAGTGGTTTGAAATAAGTCATCTATGAACGTTACAGGATAGAGTACTGGGGATTGGAATCTTGAAGTTAAGTCTACATAAACATGTAAACAACAAATAAATGAAACAACAAATACATCACAGCAGTTTCTATGATGATTGTCAGTACAGTGTAGCACAGGTCTTCTTGGATGAAAGGCTGTTTCTGTGATGTCAAAATAGTAATGAAATGCTGCAAAAAATTCCATGTGTATGCTACTGGAAAAGATACAAGATTCAGAGACAAAGTATTACAACTATGCTGTTCCTATTATTTCCTGCATAACTCAAATGATCAAAAGCAAGTTGGAGGGAATTACAGGGCAAAGAGTCTGTGATCTGCTATACAGGAATATATTTCTGAACTTGCAGGCAGGACTTTCATTTCATGTAACTGTATGAAAATGGATACTGCCATTGTCAGGACTTTTGCCTTAACCACATCTGCCAGCCTTACTGTCGGAGCTGTTAAATTTGTTCTCTGCAGCAGATTCCTTTGAGGGAATAATGGAAGCTCCAAGCAACTTCAATTCAAAGTATTTTTTACAATTCCATGATTACTTGATCAAATCAATGAACAAGTGCTTGCCAACCTGTAACTGAGGACAAATACTGATAAATAGACAGGACCCACCTATGGTTTATTAACAGAATTTTGTAGTAATGCCCTTTCCTTAGAATTCTAGATTTGCAAAGGAGCAAAACTGGTCTGCTGTAATACAAATGGCAAAAAATATTTTTAGCAATAAAATATAAAAATGTTTTTAAAATAAAATCTTCAATGCTCTTTTAAAATTCCCACAAAGTTTGTTGAATAGATGAATAACCCAAAATACAGATACTTTTGTAAACTGAAATACTAATATATATCTGCAGATATGACCATGCACTGCAATATATCACAAGTGGTTGGTCAAGAAGAACTTGGAAAGAAAAATCAGATGACATGCTTTCTGTTTCCGTGGTGCAATTTCTTGCCAGCAGCATAAAATTTTCATATCAATTAACAGATTTAAGCATATACTTAATTCAAAGACCACAAGTAATTTTACTGAAACAAGTAGGACTCTTTAGAAACTTGCAAGATAAGACTGTCCCAATGTCCTAGGATCAGCAGGCCTATAACATTCTGCCTCTGGCAGAACTGAATTCCTTTCAGGAAATGAAACATACCAAGTAATAACTGCATCACTCTCACCCTTCCCTACTAAGAACAGAATGCTTCTCAAATGAAATTTACGAGGAAGTTGAAGCCAAGCCTCTCATCATGCAGATGTGATGGTCCTTTTGAAGTCAACAGACAGGATTAACATTTGACCTCTAATATACAGAACAATACAATAAAACTTACACTGGTTTTAAAATGTACTTCCTGGCCCAGGAACTATGAATCTGCTCTGTAATGCATGAAATGTATTCAGTTTCGTTTGTTTTCCTCCTAGTGAAAACCCAAACAGAGCATTCAATATAAACTTAAAGATTTTACATATCAAACTGATTTATATAATATTTGAAACTTTACAAAATAGTACTAAAGTAGTCAATAAAAAGATCAAATTTTAAATATTTACATTTTATACATAATTTCCCCTTACTTACAATTATTTAATAATCTTCCATAGTTTCCTTAATTTTAGGTAAAACTTTTAATAACTAAAAACTAATTTTGAATTACTATCAGATGGCTTTTTACTTGAACAGAATTTTAGCAAGATCCCATTTCCAATGTGAAACATTACCCCCACGTTTTCAGTTGTAGTTATATATCTATATATCTGTTTTATAATGCAATCCTGTTTTCTATAATAAACAGTGGAGATCTATATAAGAAAATGGCACAGTACAGATGGAAACATTATATTCCCAACTCTTAAATCCCTTTATGTCATTTGGCTTCTAGAATATCCAGTTTCTTGATAATTTATGTTATTCTTCCAGTACTTTCAAGGAATTGCATCCATCCTTATTTAGATTTTTGTGTCATCATCTTTTAAGAAATTATTTCCTGAAGGTACTTCACAGAGACTATCACCATCCGTGCTGAAATCATCATCGTCATCGTCGTCGTCATCATCATCAGAATCAGCCAACATTTTACTTGGTGACTTCTTCAGTCTACTAAAACAAAAGTACACATATTTGCTATTAAAACAGCACATCTACACACAGAACACTTACACAAAGCTTTAAACATTGACAGGCAGGATTTACATTTTTGAAGGATGCCAAAGTGCTCCAGCAGGGGTAGTTTATCATACACTACATCTTACATGAAGGAAACATGCACAAGACAGAGCAACCACATTTTCAAACAGCTCTAACTAAAGTGGCAGAGAGAGGAAACTGTAAACTTTGCACACTGGGATGTTCACAGATGGCCAAGGAAAACTAGCACAGGATGACTGTATCTCTCAGCCATTAGGGAAATTTTTACTGCTACAAATGGTGAGTGTCAAGTCCTACCACTCTTTTCCATTTTATATTCCCTGCCTCAATGACTTTACTCAGTAGGGAGATCTTGGAAAGAAGGCTGGGACACCTAGAGAGTTTCACAGGTCTGTGTCAAACTGTGCATGCTCATGACAAACTTGTAGAGGAAGCCCTCAGTTTATGGACTACAGGAGCAAGTGGTCAAACGTGTGACAAGTGGTGTGATACGGAACTGGAAGGTCTGACAACTCATCCTACCTTAATTCTTTTTTTGCAGTGTTAAGCTGTCCTTGCAACTGTTCATTTATGTCTAGTTGCTCTTCAAGTTCTCTCTGAAGTTTCTTTCTAGCATTTTCCAGTCTGTCTATTTCTTCTTCAGCTTCTTCAACTTGACGTTTCATTGCTTTCAAACGCAAACTCAACTGCAATATTTACATGTCACCTGATTAGAGGACTATTTTAACAAAGGAATTTTATTCTTCCAGCATCTATGAGAGGGAGAATAAAGACAAAACTTTGCCAGTGTAGTGACACTGTAATCCTCTACTTCAGAAACATTTGAAAGTCAGCATTAGACTTTAAGAAAAATAATGTGCTATATTTTTTTTACGAAGAAAAACCAGCAACAAGCAAAGAGAGCTTCAGTAGAGTAAGACAGCAAGAGCTGGTTATCAATTACAACAAAGTAGAGTTATAAGTGTGTCTAAGTTAAGCAACTTTAAAAGACAGATACTATAAAATACATTTCAAAAACCCAGAGGTTTTTTTAAAAATTCCTGTAATGGATGTCTGCAAGTTGAAACACACTATTCATTCTCCAGGCAGACTATTAACCATTGGCTCATGTGCTGAAACAAAGCATGTTTTAATCAACGAAGACCACAGTAATGGTAGAGCACATTGCTATTAGAACATCTGTGTGTTTAGACTTACAGCCTATATTTAACAGGAAACAGCTTTTTTCTTTAAACAAAATTTTATGGTGGCAAAACAGAATATATTACTTGGTGTATTTATAGGATCAATTTCTGTCTGTTATTTGCTTTATTTCTTAAATTTGCATTGCTTCTGTAACTGCTTTCTTGTCATAATTTTCAAAATTAATAACAATGTAGTAATAGACAAAAGCACATGATGCAATGGCAGCTGCAAATATCACTAAATGGGAGTTCATAAACAGAGTAAGCAGAATCTACCTCCCTACGTCTTGTATCTTTAATACATGATGGTTTATGCTAGTAGGATTAATATCAGATATTTGCATATTAGTCTTTCCCTCTACCTGGTCCTTCTGATCAGTCAATGACAGATGTTCATCATCTACTTGCAACATTAACTCCTTCACTTTTCTCTCAAGCCTGCGGTTACTTAGTTGGAAATTGGCTCTATCCCTAGGAAAAAACCAAAATCAACAAAAGACAGGTTTGTAAAAAAGGAACTGAAATACTCCCAATTCTGATAATTTAATTCCTTAACAATCTTCTAAGAATTAAATAAATACTTAGGCTCCCTACTTGGATTTACTGATTGCATGCAACATATTGAGAAATTTGTTCATAAGCAGACAGGACCAAGGAGAATTTCTTCTGTCACCACAGCAACATTTAGCAACAAAAATATATTCCTCCAAGATTAAACAAAAAGCGAACAAGAAAGTGGATGTCTCATAATACAGTTAATATTTCTAAGCCTGTTCCTGATATTAGACTTTTATAAAATAAGGAGCTATGGAACCATGTTAGCACTGTGCCCAGTTTTAAATTTTAAGACAAATACCTACTATGCTTGCAGTCAAAAAGAAAATTTATGAAACAGTAACCATTTTAATTTGATGTAAAAACCCCCCGAGTTAATTGTAATAGAGATTTAATATTTGCAAGGGCCCATATTAACAAACATAAATGTGCATGTTTTGATCTTAACATAACTGGTTTTACCTCTCTTCATTTGCAAGTCGTTCTTCCAGCTCTGTGATCCTTGCCTCCATCTGAGCAACAAGTACCTCCTTACTGGATCGGTAAGAATCCTCCAGGTGAAGGATTCGGCTCTTCAGCTCCTTGTTCTGTAGTTGGAACACACGTGGTTAATACACACTTACTCAGATTGACAAATACCACCTTAACACCAAACTCATGTCTCCAGGAAAACATGTATCAGCATGTACAGTGATCAGTATAGTACTCAGTGAACATGGAAAGCCATTGAGATTTTACAGTTTACTACAAAAAAATTTTCTACTACTGTGGCTTACTGAAAAGAATTTACTGTTCAGCTTCAGTTAAAGTTTTAGGATTAAATAGACCCTTAAACCTCAGATAGTTGCAAGCCCCTTCCAGCAGGACTTATTAATATGCCAATTTTTTTTCCAATACTCTGTCAGATCTGTATTATGCTCCACCCAGTTCTTTTGTAAAAATCAATGTTCCTGTCCTGTAAATCACTGGTGTATGGCTAGAACAAGTAGACAAAAAAATTATTTACATCCAATATGATTTTACATTATCAAAGCTATTACTGGGGTGTTCCCCTGTCTTTCTTAACTCTCTGACACTACTCCTACTACAAAAATAGTTTGAAAAAGATTTGTGAAAGGACAGTTTTTGCTAAGATTTACACTTACATTTTTCTGAGGCTAGCTGATTTAGGTTTTCAATGGGTTGACAGAAAAAAAAAACCCCAACAAATAAAGTTACATGATGAACAGAAAAATAAAGGTCTTTGTTACAGAAAATCAAAGCATAATCTCAGGTCTCAAACCCAGAAAAAGGACTATGACAGGAAGATCAGAACTAAAGTATAAGAACATACTTAGTACACACCGGTAGGTGGCATTCTTTTTTCTCAAACAATTAAGATGAGATCAATGTCACATAATATAAGGCACCTAATTAGGTGTGTTGCACTAACATGTTCTCTAAATTCCCATTACAATCTGTTTTATGTTCTTGAGTTTTGAAATAATACTATGACCTGTTGAGATAGCTTTCCTCTGGATCTTACCTAAGGGCTATGATAAGTAATCTTGCTTTCAAAGACCACTGAACTGCAGAATTGTTTACTACTACAGAAGAAATCACTCTACTAAAATCACAGTTACTTGACATGATATCTTTAACAGTGTTCCTGAAGTACAGTTAAGCCTTGGCAGAACAGCTCCTCTGAAAGTGGTCATTTACAACCAGACATAATTACCTGTCTTTCCAATGAAATTTTGTCACACTCCAAGTCTTGCTTTATAGCTTTTTCCTGAAGTAGCTCTGTCCTCATTTGTTCAATCTATTAGAGAAAGAAGACAGAAATTTTAATAAGAGACTTAAATAACATTATCTATATGATACTTACTTTTAAGCTGCTGACTAGTCTAAGTAAAGTTTCTCATTAATAAACATAAGCCAGTACCTGCAGACAAGTGCCTAAAATTCAGTGAAACACTCCACACAGAATTACAGTTTTCTGTATGTATGGGAGTAATAAAAGCTCTTTTTCAACAGACTCTGCTGCATGATGATGGATACAAACATTGCTCCCCTTCTCTAGTCAATTTTAGGTCTGTTGTACTGAAGGGGCACCAACATTCAGATCTGGAGAGGGGGTGGGTTTTGCTAGTTTTGTTGTAAGACAACTTTTTCTACAATTTCTGTTAATATTTCCACTCCATAGTCAACAATCACAAGGAAGATATATTCTCCATGTGTAAAGATGTTAAAAAAAGCTACCTAATCAATACAGCCTCAAGATAAGAATGCAGAATTAGTTTGTTTTACCTCACTATTGGACTGGATTGGAAAAAAAACTGAGCTCAAAGAAGAACTCTAAACTGGCTAACACCTACTACTGAAACTTTGGTGCTAAAGAACAAAGCACCAAAGCACCCTACAAGTTTGTAGGGCTATTGAAATACTTATCTTGCTTCCAATCTTTCTGAGACTCCCTGCAAATCTCTAAAAATGCTTTTAGAGGCACAGCAAATGTCACCACAGCATTTGTGGTTTACACTGCACGGGGCTTATTATGACAGATATCATCTGGGGAACACAGTGAGTATTTGTATCAATTATATATTTGCAATAAAAAAGACCGATTAAGATTTCAGTGGCATTCAGAAGCATTCTCCCCTGCTTTACATCAGTTACATATGAACTTGAATAAACACACCATCCCAGTTAAGCAACTCTCAGTTACAGCTTTATCTCAGTAAAGGTCTTTCAGAAGTCATTGGGAATCCTTGCATTAAAAAAATATACAAAAGCAATGTTAAGAATGTGAAGGTTAAACTAGCACAGCAGATGAAAATTTACCCTAGACATTAATTTTTAACCACATAATAATATTAAAAGATACATTTTTAGTTAACCATGGTTAAAGGAAGTAATTTTAACTGTTTCTAGAGCTTTGAAATTGATATATGAATACAAATAATGGCAGCAATGCATGCATTTGCATATGTTATAACACAGGATGGAGACAAAGAGTAGAAGGCATTCCTGAAAACTAAGGTCATAACAGCTCCTAGAATACCAATGGCAGCACGTGGCTGTGTTCTCAACAGCTGGGTAATTTCTTAAAAGCTCTCATTGTCACATGGAAGCCTAATAACAATGTTTTATATGTTACATAGTAAAATATTACATAGTAAAGTATTATTTTATAGGCACAAATTAGAATCACATGTGTACAATAGCTGTATTTATTAATGAAATACATGAAAAAATTTATAATGTGGGACTTATATAATGGGACTTGATAGAATTTATTCTGCTGTAATTGCTTTAGCAAGACAGACATAGGAAAAAATACAGCTAAATTTGTGGTAAAATGAATGACTAATTAAAAATGTAGCTGTTAACTGAAGAAAGGAGGTTTGTTTTATGTAGGAACTTGCTTAATGGACCACTCTGAGGTTTCACTGTGCTCTTACTGTGCTCAGAGGCTGTAACAAATTTGTGCAGCCTTCCCAAGATTCAAACTAAGGAATTATTTATAGAACAATTATTATATTTCCAAGATGACTGCTATTGTTGTTGGACACCTCCTGGTAAAAGCAACATCACAGAGAGGTAGTGGGAGAGAGAAAAAGCTGTATCTGATTAGGATCAGTAAGCTATATGCAAATATATACAAGGGCTTGTTAAAAGAAAAGGGCAGCAAATACAATTCTTGCTGGAGGAGATACAAACTGTTTTATCTTCTTGTGTTTTTCAGCAGTAAACACATAATTAACATGCACAACGGAGAAAAGCAGTTGTCTGCCAAAACGTGCTTGAAGTTCCACTTATTTCACAGCAGTAAGATGGACCAGGTTCATGGCCATACTCTGTGTATGTACCATGTGGGACTTCATGTTCTATGTTCTACCTTTCCTCTGTCTAATACAGTATAATTGTGTTAAAAGAATAAACTATTTCTGCAGCTTAAGGCAACACTTATCACAACTGGATTTGAAGAATGCTAACAACAAAATTGAGAAAAGCAACTGTATCAGATTTTACAAAGCTTCATCATTTTGTGTCAGCTTTAGGATTAAAAGCAGCTGTTGAGTTCATTACAGTGAAAGCAATTTGATTTCTAATAATAATTTAGATGCTATCAGTATTGTTCACCATCTCACGGGTTTGCAGCCTATGTTTCTTGTTAATTCCTAATTAGTGTGTGTGTGTGTATATATATGTATGTATATGCCTCAGACAATTTCCAAGCATGTGACCAAAAAACCCAATTATTAATCAAGAAGAAAGCTAAAGCTGAACAAATCCCTTTGATGTTTCAAAACTGAAAAACAACCTTCATATCCAGATTTTAATTTCTGTGCTTCCCACAGCCAATGCCAGCTAAAGAGCAGGTATACAGCTCTCCACTGGGAACACCTCACCAAAAGGAAGAGAATGATGCAGGTCAGTGCAATTTTATCCTTATCTATTAATTCTAAAATTGTCATGAAAACTAGTAAGTCCATTTTTCACACTTATTGGAAACAACTCTGAAGTCAATAGACTCCTGCTCGCCTTTTCACAGAACACAAGAATTGACGAGGGTATCGTGAGGATTTTTCAATTATGTTTGCAAAGTCAATATGGCAAGAGATACTTCATTTCACTTGTTCATAGGAAAAAAATCACTTATTAAGATATGTCCTGTCCCTGCTCCCTTTAGACTCAAAGAGCAGCTGAGTGCTCCAGCTATCTACGTGTGTCTGTGTTAGTGTGGTTTGAGCATTTTGGTCTTTCTAGAATTACTAATACATCATCATTTAAAAACTAAAAGGATATGACCCACTTTTCCCCAAAATTTTTTTCTGTTTCCACTCTGCTGTAGCATTTCTTGAGAACAAAGCAAGAGGAGATGAGAACAGTGTGTCATGCAGCCATCCAGTTTCAAAAGAGTTTTTAAATTAAAAAAGAATAACATTTCATGGTAAGTGAAATGTGAACTATTAGTCTTGCCAATTTATTCAAACATTCAGCTTTATGTAAAATAGAACCAGTTGTTTAAATTTGTTTTTACTGGAAACTTCAGTATTATAGTTCATTATCAGTATGTTAAAATAACATATTCATAATAATAGTTTTAAAAATGTAGAGGAATACAGATATTACCAAAATAAATCCATTATAATTTCTCATGTCATTATAAATGCTTAGCAGACCCTGAAATACTCTTTAGTAATTTGACTACTTAGTCATTCTGGCATAAAATCAAAACAAAGCAAACTTTATAAGTCATGTGTGAAATGAGAAATTCCAGACCTCAAAATAAACACGTCTTTTACCCATTATGTAACATTTTAGTCACCAAACTGTATTTTAGGTTTCCATTCAGTAAGCAAATTAACTTCCATAGCAGCTATGGCTAAAGTACTTTTATCCCAGATTTACAACACAGGCACAGGCTCCAGTATTAAAGGCTTCCTGATTTAACAACAGCATGACTGCACGTTATTATAGGTCCTTTACATTCTATTTCACCCACTGACTCGGAGTCTGTACATTATCAGTGGAACAATATCAGAAAGTCTTTATTACAATCAAATAGAATCTTAGTAATTTGAACTCAAACAAAGCCTTGGTGCTTTAAGGATGCACAAGAGAAAGCTGAGCTCTACCTCACTTTAAACTCTCCAGCTGTCTCAGTGGAACACACAATTTCATTGGAAAGACACAGAAACTAAGATTTTACTTTCTGTTCTCCCTCTGAAGCTACAGCTATTCAAAAGAATGTCAGTAGTTCTTTTTTGTTCTGGAGAAAGAGAAATGAGAACAGAACAGACTATTGTGAGTACCTCAATGCTAATTGTCCCATGAGCTTCTAGGAAATTACTATGAGCTGTAGAGTTACATGCAGCTTCATGTAGAGTTACTGCAGCAGATGTGCTGCCATGAGTTATGCATCAGTTTCACATCTTTCAGAAAGCAAAAATAAGGCAAAAAACATTATCTAGGCCACGACAACCCAAGACAGCCACATCACTGTATTTCTTTCCATGAACTATTACAACATTTGCATGATCCTGACTAATCAGCCATGGCTGTCTGGCTACTTTTGCAGTAATCAGGCCCTATATTCTACTTCAGTAGTTTATTATAAATCTTTCTTATAAGACCTAAAATTTCTTATGTCAGTTCTTTCAGAAGCATTGAATAACATTATTAAGGCCACTGTCTTCAAATGAACTCCTAATTCTCCTAAGACTTGGTAATTTCCAACTCAATGGTCTCATTTCTGATACACTCACTCCAATTCCCTCCACCCACACATTCACAGGCTTTACTGAAAACAGAGGTAAAATGTTCCTTTATTTGAGAGGGCATACCTGGATTACTTTCTATCTTGATGGAGGCCTCATCATACACTCCCCACAACTTCTTCCCTCTACTTATACAGACAAAAACCTTTTTGCTACTTGCTAGAGTTACTATGATAGGTCTCACTTAACTTGGCACATATTACTTTATCTTTACATTTTCTGCCCCATGAGACACAACCTCATTAATAAATCCTTCTTCCTCTCTTTCTGGGCTATCAACTTATGTTACACTGCTGGAACAAAAGACTGATGCTTTTTTGTGGAAATGCTTTTCAGTTGTCTTGTCTTTGATATCTTAATCAATTTTTACACTTGTAATGAAAATAAACCTTCCTCTTTGTTGAAAATGGCTAGCATCCTTGGTTCAGCTGATTTCATGAAATAATTCCACAATTTCCTAAAGCTCCTCCTCATCCTTCTTTGAAATTAACAGTCTATTATACTGAATTACTTTTTAGCATGATTAAAATTGTGATCTTTCAATATAAGAGACTCTTCACAACAGACTTACTGGTTCTCAGTCTTTATATATATCCTGTGTCTGTTTTTCAGTTAGAACAACAGGAAAAAATTTTCATGTTTGTGAACCTTAGGTTTTTTGGATTTACATGCTCTACTCAAGTATAGCATATAAATCCTATTGCTAATCATTATTTAGTTGATCGATATTGATTTTCATCTTAATAACACTTTTTCATAGAATCATTAAGCAAAAGCTGGTTCAAGTACCTGTTCTCTGCACCTGCTGATCCTCTCAGACAACAAATCTGAATTACTCTTTTCTTCATCAAGCTCAAGTTCCAGGTGACACAACTTGTCCTAAGTGGAACAAAGAAAAGCAACCTCAACATACTACTTTCCATCCTCTTCAGATTGCTATCAGGGTATTCTTCTTTAAACTTCAAGGACCCAAAGTGTCTGAAAGACTAAACTTGGAAACTGAAATGCCTCTTCACAGCAAAAAAGATGGCAGGTATATAAGCCTTTAGAGTGAATTTGTTTGAAAGAAGTAAAATAAACATTTCCTTTTTTTGAGCGTCTGCATTACATTATACATTTGGAAGACAAATTTCTTTTTATCTGAGTACAATGATATAGAGATGGTTGTTTATTAAAGTTAAATGACAGCCTAGTTGAACTGAACAGTTACGAAGCCCTGTAAAAAGTTAGAGTCACAATGTTATTAAGACTCCTGAAATGAACTGATATCAAAGGCTAAACACAACTTACACTTCTAAATACTTTTGAAGTTCTGAATGATGGGCCTAGAAGTGAAAATCATCCAAATTTGCATGCTAAGCCCTAGATAAAATTAATTAAAAAGAAGTTAATTAAAATTATGAGAGAAAATTCTAGTTTAGAACACATCATGTTACAATAGATATGCTAACAAATCACCTTTAAAATATACCACATTAATGCCTGCAGTTATACTACAAGGATTTTCAACAACAAGAAGTTATTTTGATTCCTTCCAAGCAGAATCCATGTGAAACACCAAAATTATTTTCATCTCTTCAAAAAAGAAACAAACCCTTAAGAATGTCTTTTACCTCCATTAGTTTGATTTGTCTTGCCCGATCGTCTTTTAAGTGGTTTTTGGCTTCCAGTTCATACTCCAAGCTTTTCACAGTCTGTTCCAGTAACTGAGTTTTTGTTACTGCCTCATCCTGAGCTCTCTGGTGGTCCCTCAGGTTTTCTTCCATCAGACGCATCTGAAGCAATAAGATCATGGGAAGACATTTCACACACTGTGCTTCCTATAAACAAGGGATGGCAGCAAAGGGGACTCACTGCAAACACGACAGATCTGGAAGCATGACAGGAATTCCACTGAGTTACTCGCTTTTCACGGTAAATTTTGTTTTATCCACAAGATGGCACCAAGAAAATAAACTTGGATTATGACCTATAATGAGATGCTTCATGCTACATGTTTTACACTGACAATTATCCACGGTGTGGTTCTTAAAATTTATTTATTTTTACCAAGTTACAGTAAGATAAAATTTTGATAAATTTCTAATTGGTTTTATCTTTGGAACTTACCTTTTATGGCAAAATTTACATACTACGAGGTAGACACTCAAGACTGGTTGATTCTTGGCTGCACAGAAATGTTTGTCATTTAAAGTTGCACCTTGGCTCATATGAAAGAAGAGGAGAATGTATGTTTGTATGTTTGTTTTCTTTTCCTAAACAACTGGTGGGTATTTTACTAATCAGAAATATTTCTAAATTCTCAATTCCTTCAGTAACAGGCATTAAAGAGCAGCAGATCATCAATGGAATCCTTGTCACATCACTTAAGGTGCATTCATTTGTCAAACACTGCATTTATCTGTCCTAAACAGGAACCCCCATTTCCCAGCAGAAATAACATGCTGATCACCACCATGAAAAATCAAACCCAAAAGCATGCTGAGATCAGCCTCTCGTGATGTACACGAGGGTACACAAAAGCATGACAGCAAACATTCACTATCTTGAAAACTAGCTGCACTGAATTCTAGGTCAAAGTTGGGAATTTCTCACTGAACTTATGAGTCATTACCTCATCTTGCATTCTTATGTTCATCAGGCGTGATTTTTCTACCTCAATGTTTTTCTCCTTTAACTGCCTCTGCAGATCTACAAATTCCTTGCGATTTTTCTCCTTGTATTCATCAAGCTGGCTCTGAAGCTCCAGAGTCGATGTTCTTGAGATCTCCACCATTTCAGACATCTGGGCAAAAAGTACATATACAAAAGATGCTATTGTGCTTAATGCAACAAAAGTTTTAGGTTTTTTCCTCCAGCTTCAGTATTCAGCTCAGTATTTTCAAAGAGAAAATTTATCAAATGCTCCCAAATAAATTAATTTCTATGCAGAAGTGGGAAAACACAAAACAGTATAGTTAATTTCTAATAGCATGTGTGGCAAGATTTTTCTCTTTTTGTCTGTCAGCAGTTCTTCCAGCTGAGTGACACAATGAACTGCACAGTCACACTTCAGTATGTCAGTATTAGCTGCACAGTTTACACACAGCTGGCACAATAAATCTGATGCAGAAATTTTGAGAATCAGCTTAAAGCTCTGAAATATTGCTGTACTGTACATGAGAACTGAACTCGGATCTGGGATCTGGTTTCTACAGAACTGGTTTACAATGTCATTTTGCAATAATGGTGTTCCAAGCACTGTTCCAGCCCTGAAGGCTTTTAATAAGAACCTCCAGTTTAAAGAAACTAATACTAAACTTCGCATTCTACTGTCTTTAACACATTTAAAAATATATAATTCTTTACAATTTGCCAGTTCATTTACTTCTATCTGTTAAATATTCAGATCCCTGCAGCCTCTTGGAGGTGAACTCATACCTCCTCCTGTAACTTCTCAACAGTCTTGTTCAGTTGCAATCGTTCATTCTCCATTTCATTCTTTATCTGCTTCAACTGCTCCTTCTGCTGAGTTTCATCTTTTAATTGCTGACTTAACTGCTGTCGTTCCTGCGAAATGCAACGGATGTTCTCCTGCAGTAGATTAAAAAACACATACAATGAAATGTAGACCATCTTTTCTAATGCCTTAAAGGTATGTTACTTAACATAGTAATACCAGCAGCTGCTGTAAAATTAAGACAAATTTCAGGTTTTACAGTTTGCTAGCTAGTATAGGACAAACACTGATTTGTCATGCTAGAAACAACTGCATGTCCATTTATACCTCTTTCTTAACTCAAGTATTAAAACCATGATGCAATGAGAATGATGCTACCAACTATCCAAATGCTAGAGTTTCCTCAGTGTCTGCCCATTCAGTACACTACACTGAATTTCAGTATTTGAAATCCGGATGCCCTATAGGACAGCTTCAATGGTCAATTTAAGTGTAACCTCTAATTTGAGTACCTTTCATGTACAAAAATCCTTGAGCACTTTTCAGTGGAATTGGCTGGTCTGCCACAGGCAAACAAGGCCTGCAAGTCAGGCAAACAGCCTGTCAGTTGCCAATTTAAAGCCAATCATTAGTGGCTATTAATTACTTTTTGAAGAAGATAAAGAGTTATTATACAAAAAGAATAAAATGGGGGAAATGAAAAGGAGTAATTTGTTCTCATGCTAACCTAAAAGATTATTCTGATATTTCTCTATTTTTTCCAAACAATACAAGTTGAATGTTCCCTTTACAAAATTAGTAATTCATCTCAGCTGGTAACTGAAAAGTAAGAATGTATTTCAACTTACAATGCTCTGCAATGCTAATTCTAGATGCGTACCATTATCAACCACAATGAAAAGATAAACTTCCTATTTTTCCACCCATTGAAATGACCCCATGTTCTGATTGTTTAATTTAAAAAGCACAGATTACTTGATGCTGCGATCCATAATGTTGGTATAATTGTTAGTTTCTAAGATATCACAACACCATATATGCTATGGTTAAAGGGCATTATAATTAGGTCATTTCCCTTCTCAATGGTAAAAAAAAGGTTGAGATGTATTTCATTTCCTGAAACACTGCCCTACACTGAGGTGGCTATCCTAAAACAGAGGTTAGAACACAACACGAAATGCTACAAAAATACTCCTCACTTGAACATCCATAAACAAAATTTCAATATAGAGGATGATTTCAGATTAAAGCAATAATGCAAACTCTTTATTACAATTAAGTGCATACCAGCTTTAACTTTTCTGACTAGAAATCCAGACTGGAGGAGGAACAGACTCAGCTGTTGCCTGTAACTGTTACAGTTCTATTGGTATTGTCATTGTCTTTCTTATACGCCATTACAAGTAATTTGTGTTATGTTAAAAAGCAAGATGGGACAGTCAGGAATTACATTTCCACTGGGATACACATTATTACAGTGCCAGAGTTTGTCCTCTAAATTGTCAATGGTAACACAAGGCCAAATCAACCTACTGCACCACATTATTCATTAAAAAACTCTAAAGACAGAAAGGCTGAATTGTTCTAAACAAAAGGCCTGCTGATTACATCCTGAGGTCTGTTAGTGCTCATATCCGGTGGACAAGAGTGTAGAATCAGAAAGAGGATTAAATTTAGTGTGCCAGAGTTTAGACATAAGTTGTGAATAAAATGTCAAGACAGACTGTCCCGTCACCTTCCCTAGAATTCTTTCATTTGGACACCCTGCTTGGAGGCAGCATTATTTGGCATGATGCCCTGAAGGATGCATAAACAGAAAAAAAAGAACACAATTTTCAATTATCTTGACCCAAAGCTAATCAAGATGCAGGGGATGTGTAGAGTGCATTGATTCATGTTACACAGCAAGGTCAAGTCAGACTGTGGCAGAAGGAAGTTCTTAGGGGAGCGTGCTAAATGCAAGCCAGTGATGAGCAATGCACCCCTACAGTGACTGTGCAGACTGTCAGTGATACAGACAAGCAAATGAGGAAAATCAGTGAAGGAGAGTAGATGAACAGATTTAAAATTTAAAAAAAGATTAAAAAAAAAAAAAAAAAAGACAACCAAAAACCAAGCCTGACCAAAAGCCTCAGATGAAACACTTATTCATGAAGTTACAAGAAACATCAGCTTAAAACCATCATTTTGTGGAAACAAAACTCACCCTTATTGTTAAACTTTATATTCTTGAAGCATTCCATTTTAAAGACATAGAAGGCATTTAAAGGCATTTTCTTGCTGTCGTTATTTTTTCCTTTTACCATAATTAACTGAACCATAAGTACATGCTGGTTAACACAGTCTTTCCTTGGCTTTTAATCCACTTAGAGACAAGTTTCATTTTCAGATTTCCAGAATAGAAATGTAAAATTTATGTTGAAGATAACAGGGGAAAACATTCTTTCAATTTAAAAAGTGGCACTAGCAATCTACATGTACCTCACTTTTGAGTCTGACTTGCTTGATAGAATCCCTTGAAACTTTAGCTTCTAGAAGCAAAACTAAGAGAATTCTAAACTGATACTGAAATCAATCCTTCTTTGGTTCATATAAAGGGGAATCACAGAAAAGAAAAATTAGGTTTGTAGCTTTTGCAGACACAAAATATGAGGTCAATAAGAGCAATTTCAAGATTTATACACATTCCCCTCATTACTAAATAGACCTGAATTTTCACGTCACCTGAATCACCCAGTCTTGACTCATACACAACATTGCCAACATCTCTCTCCACTGCTCTGAAGTAGATGCATTCTCCACAGGTATAATTTCTGGGCTAATCTGAGAGAAAGCATAACCTTTCCTGGTCACTGGATAGACTAAGGAGCAAGGTGGAAAGAAGACTTCATTCAGAATTTAAAAGGCTGCAAATTCTAGTGATACGCATTAAACATCTCTGGTTTTGTGATTAAATATTCCAGTCCCATACAACATTTGCAAATAAGACAGGCTCATAAAAATAGAGAAGCAAATGCCCTGATATTTGTCCATTAATGGTATTTTTGTTTATATTCAAGCACAGATTTTTATTCTTTTACATGTAAATACCTTCATGAGTTGCATGATCATTGAAAATAACATTTAGGAAACCTTAGGCAGTTTATTTGGCAATTCATTTCCCCAAAATTTTGCTAGATCCATGGAAATAGAAAAAAGAAACAAAAAAAAAACAACAACCAAAACCAAAAACACTTCAGCAAGAAAACTATTTTAATTTGATGATGCTATGGCTTCAGTATACATTTGAACACTGAAGTGAGGTCTAAACTTAAAACAAAGTGTACTTCAAAAAGAATGAGATGTAACTCTATAGAAAGCAATAAAGACTCAGGAAAACAGAAAATTTAAAATATCCAAATTCTTCTTCTTCTTCTTCTTACCTGCATATCTTCTAGCTGGCTCTCCAAAGCTGCTTTTAACACTAACAATTCTTTTCCCTCCTTTTCAGCACATTTCAAAGTTTCTTCTAATTGTTGCTTCTCTTCCTGCAATGATGAAATTTGATACATTCAGAAACAGTGGCCAGGCCTTTAACCTGACAAGTAAACTGAGCTGTAAAGTCTTTTCACTCTGGCCCATCACTGATTTCCCCAGTCTCAAGGTGTGACTTGGCTTTACTCTGGTTTTCAATGGGAAAAATCTTTCCTACACATGTCAGCAAACTGCATCCTGTTTCTTGACAACCTGCTGGTTTTCCTTACCCTTTCCTATGGCATTGTCCATCCTCCTCTTGGTCAGTTTTTATTCTACAATGAATCCATTGCAAAGAGGAAGACTCCCGAAGGGGTTTGTTTTCTTAACTTACCTCATATGTCTTTAATTTTTCCTTGACTGAATTTTCTTCTCCTTTCATATTATCAATTTGTTTGTGCAGCTCCTCAGTTTTCTTCTCTAGCTCAGTAAGTGTTCTCTTCAGTCGTTCATTTTCCTCAATCAGCTCTTTGACTTGATTTTCTACACTACTTCGCTCCTCTTGTGCAGCATTTTTTTCACTTGCAAGGACAGCAGCACTCTAGTGAAAACAAATTATGTCATGTTTTAAAAAAGAGAATCGATGCTGTTTTCCAACAGGAGTTCCATAAGGCATCACAGCACATACAGCCAGGATGTAACATTAAAGTATCAACAGAGACTTTAATATTAAGCTTTTTTTCTCCTTGGGCATATCAACAGATATATTAATATATGACACCTGAATAGTCTCATGTTTGTCATCTCGTATTTTCACCTTAACATCTTCCTCTTTATTGCCCTAAAATGTTTCATTACCAAATCCAGTTGTTAGGTAATTCCAAGTAAACAAAAAAATTTAACAGATAGGAAAAGCCATATGGACCTTTAAGAAAGAACATAATCATGAAGAGTGTCTTCCACAGCAACATAAAATTTAGGCAGCCTCACCCCACTGATGATTCCAAGCACTAGCACGCAACTTACTACATCCATGCAACCATTGGTGGGGCTGCAGAGTAAATGACAGATAATATAAAGAGATTTTGACACTAAATAAACCGTGGTGGTTCAATTTGTATTGAATACTGAGTTCGACTTGTATTCAGAAAGATACACTTTTTTTTTTCAGAAACTCAAATCAATACATAGCACAAACAAAAATTTATTAATAAATTCATTATTATAATAATGAACAACACACAATTTGTGGCACTGGATTTTTGACTTTTTTTGCAGGGCACCTGGCTGCAGCATGTTACTTTTCAGAGCTAATCATCACCTTACCACATACCCTCTAAAACACCCTACCATTTACTGTGTAAACCATGAGTGGAATATCTGTCTATATTGTTATACTATCTACACTCTTGTAACACAGACCAGGTATGCATTCATAAACAATTAATTCTGTAAAGAGCGGGAAGGATTTAGTCTTTGCTCTTCACTCCCTTCTCATTCAGAATCTCCTCCAAAGAACACAAAAGAACCCAGGATATAATGGGTGGTTCTTGCTTCTGGGCATTCAGGGGTGATACAAAACAATACTCTGTACAAAGATCTGGTTCTCAAGCACAGCCCCACTGTCTTCCACACCAAGACTTTCAACAACAGCAAGAACATCAGAACAAACATAGCAATCAATCTAGACCAGGATTCTCTCATGGTCATGGCTGATGCCTACAGGCATCAGACAAAGAACAACCATGGGGCAAGCCTTTCATCATTATACACTCCCATCTCTCACTGGTTTTCTTCCATGAATGTATCATCCATTAATTTCTCTAATCCTTCTCAAATCCATTTATACCGTTGGCCTCCACATTATCTGATAACAATAAGTAATTACACATTCATTACTGAAGCACAACATTTTTTGCATGTGAAATTGTGTTTATCTGGGTGAAAACAAAAGGAGTCCTATCAAACTACTCAGACACTATTTTGTGAAATATTTTATGAAAGCATAAATTGAAAATCACTTTTCATTTATGCTATTTTTGATTGTTGCTCCTGATCTTCCCCTCTCCTTACCCAAAAGGAATACGCAAAGTTATATAAAAGGGTGTTTACAAAGAGTGCCCTCACTAGACTGTTTTCTAGCAAGCAACAGCTTTAAAACCATGCAAATTAGATAAAGCGGTAACTCAGAAAACACTCAGACTGTCTACAGGGTCAATGAACTTATTATACAAAAACTGGCAGCATAAGCAGGATGACAAGTTCTGGTCTTTTGAAAATCCTGAAAAAACTTGTTCTTTTAAGTACAAGACTAGTTAAAAGCTCTGAAATAAATCTCTGTCGATGCCTTAAGTTTTCACATACTGAAATTTCAATAGCATTTATATATTCCTTTAATTTTTGCCTTCTGCACGCAGCAAAGGTTTACTAATTAGCAAGCACTCCACCAGTGGCTCCTTTCAGTCTCATTTCTCCTTTCTGGAGCTGAGTGAAAGCAGCTGAGGCATGCTGGGGAGTTCAGGGAAAGGAATGTTGATTTGTCTGTTCTTTTTCATCCAACTGCCTACACAGGGCTGCACAGTAAGAGAGGACTGCAGTAGACCCACATCAGACCTGGAGATTCCACTACATCAACCATGGTTTGCTCTACTTTCCCAACACAGGAAGCAGTATTTACTTAAAAGTGGATGCACACACGCACAAAAGCAAACAACCCAATAAACCCCCCCAGAGATCCATATACATAAATAAACACAGAAGTAATATCTATCTGTATAAATGATTTAACCTAAGAGGTCCAAAATTAAGTTCAGATTACACTGATGCTGTCATATCTAGAGATCTGCTCCAGCCTGCTTTTTGTTGTATGTATCTTAGGATACAGACCCTAACATTAAACTAAACTATTATTTGCTCTCCTTTTTCACTATATATTTCAGTAAGTTAGCAAGAAGTTTGGTGAATACATGTAAAATTAGAGAAGCGTAAAGAGCAAGTTGCGAGCATTGTCTTTATTAACCTCATTTAAAATCTTGGAAATAAATTGGATATATAAATAAAACCTTCCTAAAGTTCCAGCTGATTGAGTGACCAGCACTTGGCCAGCAGATCTTCATAGGTCTATAATGACCTTGGCATCATTACAAGGGTTACACCTGCCCAAACAAATTCTCTAATGTTAAGGACAAAATTCCTTTCTTTCCCACACACATACATTTTCAAGATGGTAGAAAACTCTCTTGGTATTTATGGGGAGCTGCACTGTATTGTAGTTGGAGAGCAAACAGTTTTCTTACTTATATTCTGGGAAGAGTACAAGGAATTTTCTTCACAATGTGGTTTCACTGTACACATTGTTTCAGCACCTTTTCAATTTGTTTCAGACAAGACTGAAAAAACCCCATAACACGACTATCTATCTCATCAGTTTACCTTACACAACTACTACACACATAAGGCATGGAAGACCCTAAGGATATTGTTCAGAAGGATACTAGACAAAACAATCCAAAAGTATCTTCAATTTGATAGTGAAGTTTAAACAAAGTCAAGCCATACAAATACAGTTTATATGTTCCTTGTGTAAGAAAAAGCACACATAGCATCACTTCTCCAAGAGTCAAATTACACAGCTGGGTTTAGACAGAAAAAAGCTTATATTCATTTTTCCCTAAACTACTGAGAATTTCACGCAGAGCTTCTTCACTGGCACACGTGAAGTTTCTGGATTATAAGAGCTTTTGGCAATGTATGCCATATCCTATAGCATATCACAGAAAGTTAAGGTATCAACAGCTCTTGCCTTGTATTCTCCACTGTTAGTCTTCCCTAGCACCCCATATTACCTTCTACCTCCCTTCCAGGCCTGCTCTTGGGAAGACAGGTCAACATGACAGCAAAAAGCCCAGGGATCACTGGAGAGCATACACAAAGCATCTGAGCACTGAAATGCAGCTCTGACAGACCTTGTAGCAACACCATTAGGGGAGAACCTGGTGGAACCCTGTCCATATATTGAACACTTACATAAGGTTCAGGCCAGCAGCTATCAAACCATCCCTGGCCACTGCTGATGCACAAAAGGCTTGCTGTGTCCTTTGCCTGTGGAACCCCTGCACACCGGCAGGGTGCTCCAGCATCCCACAGAGCTAGCAGGCAGATTACTCCTGTACACACCACAGGTACAATTAACATCGTCATTAGGAATGGCTCGCTGTACTCTGCCTAGGATTTCCCTAACAAAACCCACAAGTAGAAGATATGAAAACCACTGCATTGAAATGACAGTGAAATTACTATGTATGTTGATAAAGTCTGGCAACAGCAAGGACAGTTTAAACTGTCCAACAGTATTTGCCAACAGCCAGGGGTAATCTCTGGAGTTCTGCCTGCATGAGCAGGGATGCATGTTTTCACTGAAAATTCAGGGACCGGCTCACACACTCCAAAAAAGGAGTTGAAGGCTGTTTGCAAAAGCATTCAATTAGTGGGTTAGAATGACGAGGATGAAAGAAGAAGGAAAACTGAACATTGAAAGGGTAGGAAGTACAAATGAGGAAAAAGCCAGACAGGGAGGGATTGTGCTGTGGATCCATTTCCCTCAGTGCACATGTGACTTGTTTGTAATGGTGCTGCACATAAACAGAGTGAGTTAACTAATGGTCCTCAAGGCTTAATGACATGACACCAGTTAATGACTCCTGTTGGTGCCCATTCATAAATCCTTTACATTTATTTATCTGGGGATTGTGGAAAAGTTTTGGCAATTATTTTAACTTAGTTTATATAATTTAACTCATGGTAACAGAACTAGGTGAAGGTCACAAAGCAATGATTTAAGCTGAATATAAAACATTAACAGACATTGTTAATATAAGAACTTTAGTTCAAAGAATTGTGGACCAGTCTCTTCAGAAAGTTTAAAGAAGATTATGCACATAACATACAGAGCACAAAACAGACAAAACTGGTTTAACAAGATTCTTGTAAACAAAACTTGGAATGAAATACTGTATATTCAGACATATTTGCCATACAAAGGAAAAAAAAAAAAAACCAAACCAAAACACCTCTTCAAAAATTCAAGCCCCTCAAAAACCAGGAGGAGAGGGGCGCAATTTTATCAAAAACTGAGGTGGGCTCTTTTGGATTTTAAAATAAACATACGTGAATTCCAATTTTGCAGTTTCTTCCCTATGATATAGAAAATGTTTAATTCTTTTTAGTCCCACTTACTAGTTGTGGCAGCATGTTTTAGTAAACCAACTTCTTACTGTTACTATTTACTGCATTGTATTATAGAATTATATTTAGGTAAGTAAATACCCTATAGCATTTTGCTTATTAACTTGCATTTGTTTTGTCTTCCCTTTCAATCTGTCTGTCCTCTCTCTATCTTCCAGGGAATTCAGTGCTTTGTAGTCCCTGCGTTTGGACTGTTTTACATTCAGATACTCATCTCCTCAATCTCTGAAAGAACAAAATCTTTCTCTTAATAAACACATCATTTGAAGGCTCCTTAACCACACTCATATCACCTTCTTATTTATTACCTTTGAATCCAATAAATACTTTATTATACTTTCTCAAATGTGACCATGTTTAAACTTCTGATTAAGACTGTGTAAGACTTATCAGCAAAATGAAGCTACAGAGATTAGGGAAAAGGAGCTGGAAATGGGTTACCAATTCCTGGGAAAAGCTGAGAATAAAGAAAAAGAAGCTTTTCTAGAAGAAAGAAAAACAGTTTGTACAGAGAAGTTCCCACAATACGAAGTCTTCTGTGACTGACTGAAGATAAGCTTCTGCATTCTGATCTTGTCATTGTGCCACAGTACACATGCAGTAACTTTACTTATTAGTCCAGCAGTGGACTCAAAACAAATAAAACAAGTTATCAAATCCTAAAAGAAAGATACACTGAAAAAAATCAGTTTCTGACCACAAAAATAGATCATAAATGGCAGAAAATAACCCATGGTGTTCAATAACTACCGACGTTTTCATAGTTTGCATACATTTTAACACTAAAGCTTAAAGGATTAGTCAATTAGCTTGAGAAGTTAAGAGTTCACAGCAGAAATGAGTGAGGCAATAAAGAGTAAGGACAGTTTCACAGCTAAAGCACCCAAAACCAGCTCTAGAGGATCTACAGTCTATTGTCTCTGCTGAAGACCTCCTGAGGCAAATCACTGAGCCAAATCTTTCCAGAGGATCAATAACTACATGCTCTTTAACTTCCCTGTTGTTTGAGACACCGGGGCTTGGTTTCCACAGATTTGAGTGCACAGTTGCAACTAAAGTCAGGAAAAATTGTACCCTGAATATATCAATGACTTTATAATGACTAACAATGTCAACCTAGGCACTTCAGTTTGGACATGCACAACTGAAGGATCCTCTCAAAACCAATCTCTCCACCTCTTACTTTCCCATATTTAATACAGGGAATAACATTACTTAGAAGATGGCAGCTACGTTGAGAAAAGGAATTAAAAGTTTGTGAAAAAAATGTCTATAATTCTTTCTCCAGAAGATGTTTTTAATATTATGTACAAGCTCCATTTAACTCCTAAGAGATGAGAAGAAAGCGAAGCGAATGCATGCACACGCCCACACATATTTACACACATGTGTGTGTATTGTTTGGTTTGGTATGCACACCTGACCTATAAAGTGTTACCTAGCATAGGTCCGCTTATCTGAGCCACAGAGTCACAGCTGTTGGAGTTTATAGGCATGTGGCATTTGGTTTTCAGCTCTAGGCCTATGGAAGATAAGGGAACATCAGCAATAAAATACATTTCCCTCACTTTCCATCCTGGTCTTTTCAGGTGTTCTGCCTAACAAGAAATTAATCTCATAAAGCCTGGGTTTGTGTCCTTGTATATAGTTATATACGCGTCCAGAAATATTATTAATAATATTTAATTTAGTCAAGACCAAGTTAAAATAAAACAATAAATATTGTTCCAACATCTTTGCTGCAGAAATCTCAGTAAAACAAATATATTTATACAGTATTCTACTCTGAACTTTGTAGCAAGTAGAAAATACATAGTAGAAAAGGCATCAAAATCCTTCCCACCACTCATTATTTTGTAAACCCAAAGAAACTGGACAGAACACCCATCAATTTGCACTTGAGATGAAAATGAAATGTTTGATTTCAAAGTGAATACAGAAAAAATATACTTCTGGATAGGAATGCAGAAAATATTCTGTGGCTCCACACCTTTTTTTTTTACCACACCCTCAACACTGGCAAAGACACGAGAGAGGTTGTGTAACTGATCATTAAAAAATAGTTTTGGCTGACTTCAGTGTTTTAGCTTTGGCAGTGACTACACACTATGGGATCCTTAGAGCCCTTTTACAAAATAAAGGAAGACTTAAAGTGTGTAGAAGTTAAATATCTCATTTGCCATGTATTAGAATCATTAAATTTTGGCTAAATCCAATGTTTATCAGGCAAAAGCCAGCAAATTCTTCTAAAAACATTTACATTTCTTTTTAGAATCCAGTTCAACTGAATATCAGGAATTGCATGTCCAGTTCTGGGCTCCATGATCCAGGAAGGACATGGAGGGACTGGAGCAGGTCCAGAGAAGGGCAGCAGAGCTGAGGAGGGGTCTGGACCACAAGTCTGATGAGGAGTGGCTCCGGGAGCTGGGGGGCTCAGCCTGACAAGAGGAGCCTCAGGGGTGACCTTGTCACTCTCCACAACTCCCTGACGGGAGGGTGTAGCCAGGTGGGGGTCGGTCTCTTCTCGCAGGGAGCAGGACAGGACAGGAGGATGTGGCCTCAAGCTGCGGTAGGGAAGGTTTAGGTTTGATATTAAAAGAATTTTTTCACAGAAAAGGTGATTAGACACTGGAATGGGCTGCCCAGGGAGGTGGTGGAATCACCATTCCTGAAAGTGTTTAAGGAAAGACTGGATGTGGCACTTGGTGCCATGGTCCAGCTGATATCATGGTGTTCAGTCATAGGGTGGACTCAATCTCAGAGGCCTTTTCCAACCTAATTGATTCTGTTATTCTGTGGAAACTATTTCAACCAATTAACTATTTGTTCTTTAACAGCCATACTTGAAGAAAAATCTCCATTCAAAATGAGCTGGGGCACAGACTGGAGCTTTTTAATGGAAGTAACAGATTTTCAAATATTTTTTTTCATATTCATGATTGTGCAATCTAAGTAACTGACAGGATAATTTTCTAAAACTTTCTGAAAAAGGGAAGTGGTGTTGCTGCTCACTTCACTCTATTCCTGGTGTAGAACACTTCAGGTATCAAGATACTGGCTGTTGAAACCAGCTCTGAAGACTCACAGGCTACCTTTTCAGGTTGATGCTGGACTATAACGTCTTGAACTACATGTGGTTTCAGGGATTCATTTCTACCCAGCTCCCTCAGATGATCCAGAGGGGGTAACAGTGACGGAGATATCAAATATCTTTCTATTGTCTTTTCCTCTCCTTTTTGTATGTAAACAAAATAGTTTAAATAAAACTAGACACTGATTTCCTTAGGTAATATGCATGGGATTTCCAAAGAAAGAAAAAAACCCAAACCATTCTACACCTAAAGACTGACACTGAGGAAAAAAAAGACAAATGTAGTGAGTCTCCACATTGGGACAACTCTTTAATTGTAATCATTATTTGTTCTTCTGTAAAGGGAGCTTCTGAAATCAGTATTATTCAGCTACAATCATCTAGTTTTCAAAGCTCATGAATGCAAATAACAGGTCTTTACTTCTGCTTGTACCTCTGCTTCTAGTTCTGGCATTTTTATCCACTGTTTACCTTTAGACAACTCTTCTAACCCCAGACTATTTCTTAAAGCAGTTGGACGCCTTGGGATGAATAACAGAGTAACCACAGGATAGCATGGATAATTAAATCTCTTATCTCTACAAAAGGAGTATGAAAATTCTTAAAAATGGAGTGTTAGGCTACCAACCCACCCAACCCATCCTACCTACTCCCCCCAAAAAGGTAACAACAAAAACAACAAAACTTCTGGAAAAAAAGCCTAAATGGCTGCACTTAACTCTTTATCTACCTCACAGTGATTATATTAATTCTTCCCATCACCTCAAACTAGAGGCCTAGCCAACTTTAACACATGGCTATGCCTTTGGAAGTTAACTATTATTAGTTACCTATTAAAAGGATCAGTGGTTTTTTCCTCTCTTAGCAAGGTACACTGCAACCAGCTTAAATTCTCTGCTGTACTTCACAAGATTATTCAGTAATCAAGTGCACAAATTTATAAGCGAGTCAGACTGGTCCCTCATTTCATTTGCGCTAGAGCCACTCTACTAACTCGTTAAAAATTCACTGGTGACAGTTTAGAGAAAAGATTTGTTTTCTTACAAGGTCATTTTCATTGCTTCAAATGGTACCATGTCCTTAATATTACTTGCAAAACTATTTAGGTTTTCATTTATGAGATATAATGAAAGATTTAAATACCTACATTTGAAGACTGAGAATGCAGCCCTCTTTTACACAGAGCATGTTAAACAAAATTCTCCAATTTAGGCATGACCTAACATTTATATAAATTATAAAATCCAGGGCCAGGAAAGTATTAACCTCTTAACCAGTACCTGCATCAATATCATATTATCCCCCTGGCTATGTATCATGACATACTCAGATTGGCTTATACTAATAGTCTTTTGAAGGTCAGTTGTTGGATAGACTGGAGTAAAATATTAACTAACTCTGTGTTCACCTTGTTCCCTCCTGTTTGACAGTCAAACACTTCCCATACATACACAAACAAACACATACTGTCAGGAGACAAATCACCTGAATACATAAACTGGCTTCTACTAACAAGGATTAGAAATCCTCCCGATGGCATTAAAGAAGTACCTGGCTGTACAAGCTCTTGCCAAGCTTCAGAAACAAAGAAAATGAAAAATCACACAAACAACCCCCCTTCCCAACCCAGACTTACTGAAATAGTCCTAGCAGAGGAAGGTCCCCAATAGTAAATTACTATTACAGATAAATAAGATTATTTTTTTGTTATCTTACAGATGTGGTCCAATCCAACTCAAAAAGGACTTTGCAGGACAGTTTTGCTTTCTTGACTCTACATACAGTATAAAACCCAGTCAGCTGTAGTTTCATGGTACTGTCTGCACCGAAATCCATGCATGTACCCACTGACTAAATGGAGGAATAGACTGCACAGAAATGAAGGACTAGAGGAGGTGCAACTTCAAAACACAGTCACCAAGTCACATATTCAGAGTCCTTTAGAGGCACATTTTATATTCTTGATGACAACACTAATATTCCATAATTTGTTTGGTACTTCACTAAATGGGCCCTGAAAACATGCATGATGCTATTACCAACTTCCTTTTCATGCACAGAACAGACACATGGGCAAAACAAATCAAATCTGTCTCCCAAATTTTTCATACATGATTCTAAAATTGGTGTTTTCAATAACAATACCTATTTGAGAGTGCCTGCAGCTTTCCTTCCACCATCACACTTTTGTCTCCGTACACTCCCTCTCTTTCCCCCTCTCCATCTGTGTTTGTACCACACTGAAAATCAATCAGAATATTACCAGGCTTTTAGAAGGCTGGTAAAAGAGAGCAGAAAGTGAAAGAGAGAGGGGGGTTAGGTCATGAAAGCTGAAACACCGACTTGGACCAGTCACTCCACCATTTGACTCTGTACACAGTTTAGATTCATTACCAACTTGCTTCTAGAACTGAAATAAAAAAGTGTAATTCAACATGGCAAAAACTGCCTCAGGCAGGAAGAGGAAAGAAAACACCCACCAGTGGCATTTCAAACCCCAGATCATGCTCTCTAAATCTTCTTCAATTGTTGTGCATCTTGCTTGAGGTGAACATATCAGCCTCAGACACAGCATTCAGGATGCACATTCAGATGAGTTATGGGTGTATGGATAAGAGCTCATAACCATGTTTCCATGCCCAAGAAATTCTTGTTATATCATTTGCTTCTTTTACTGCTATCAAGACCATTGGTAGCACGATTTATTATAGCCTCGAGGTTTCACCTCAGAGCAGAACAAAGTAGCAGGATCCTATTGGGTTTTTTTCAGATATATAATTTTACAGTTAGATACATTAAACTACCTAGTACCAAAGTGCCTTTGCAATGCTCCACACTTATATCTTCACTTTTCCCTTAGCAACTTGGGTAACCACTGTTCACCGTACAGTATTATACCAAAATAGAATATTCTAGATTTAGTTATGTTTTGTTTTACATTTTAACTATGACTTCCCAGCCATTTCTACAAAAAAGGTATGCAGAGTATATCTCAGTATCATTTCGAAAGCTTACATCAGTTTTTAAGTTTCTGCTCTATGTGGGAGTTTTTCATTAGCTTTGAGGAAGACACATCATATTATCAGGTAAAGTAGAAAAAGATTCAATAGTTACTTTTCATTTCAAAGGTCTTTACAGTTTGTGCTAGATTCCCCTAAAATAACAAGATGGGAAAAAAACAAAACCAAAGCTTCTTCTCATGTATAATACCTAGAGATTTAAATTTTTTTCTTATCTTAAAGGAGGACTATTTTAGTTCATAATGCACAGAAGGCAACCACTGTCTTTTGCTGCTCCTACATTTGCTCTGGTAAAATTCCTTTTTCTCTTTAATCATAACATAATTATACGTAACACATGCATGTGTTAATGGTAACATGATCCCAAGCTTCATTGCATTCTTAAATGTGTTGATAAATTAATCAGCTCTAAACTCTTGAGTGTCTGCTTTATCATTCTGAGAACAAGGTCAGACATATGACATGCCAAATAAATCAGTCAAGGTCAGGCTTAGATAAGCCTCTTCCTAACGTGATGATTAGAGCTTTTTTGAACAACATCATTTGTTCAGACAGCTTCTTTAAGCAGAGATGTAAATTTGAAGTGCTGTGTATTTTGCAACTGGCCTCCTGAGCAGATACTTTTAGTGGAATTTGAACAGTACTAGTTGCAATATGCTACAACCTTTTAAGTGCAGCATTACATTCCAAAAGGTATTTCCAAATTTTACTCAAACAGTGGCACTTCATCTACAGTGACAGAGCACTCATGGTTAAAATAGTACAATTCTGCACTGTTGTGCTGTGGAGTCAGATTAAATAATAGAATTTTTTCTATTACATTAAAAATTGGAGTAGAGTTAATATTAATCTCTGTTCTAGCACTTGCAGTTATGGAGAAATCTATTCTTAACTAGACAGACATTCATTTTTTATTAATTATTAAATTAAAGGCAGTTATTATCAACAGAGGTATGTTATGGAAGAGTAAAACTTTTCCTATTGTTAAATGGAAATAGTCTGGTCTCAGTCTCAAAAAACAAGCAATGAGGTCAAGAATAGTCACAGCCATCTCAAGACCATCACAAGCAAAAGACATAACACAAAAATAAGTTAACAAGGTAAATTGTAACAAAGAAAAATAATATCTTAATATCTGTGACTTTATTTAAAATTCTTTATTTAAAAAAAACAGAAACCAGACAATGACAACAATAAAAACCCAACAAAAAAACCCTCAAACTAGCACTTTAGTGAGCATGAGAACAGAATCATTATGGCAAACAACCCTGCTCTGTTCTATCAGATAACCTTGAGTATGTTTCTAACATTATTTGCAAACAGATCTATGTGGCACTCTAATCACAAAGCCTAAATGCACTGCATGTTACTTGCCAACCTATCTGACACCTCCAGTGGATGGAAATTCTGTTGATTTAACACTGGCATAAAAACTACTTCCTTTCTCCATGCAAAAACTTCCTTAACAGCCTATATATCACAAAACACCTTTCCTCATTGTACCAGTCTGGATGATTTAGAAGCAACATAAGTACAAACACTCTTGTACACAGAGGACCTGATACAACGTGATCTAACAAACATCTGTAGCCACGTTTTTCGTATGACAAGCCGCTAATACAGCATTTACACTCCTGTCTTGCTCATCAAATACAACAGAATGGCCCTGCCCACTAATCTTTGATGTAGGTTTCTTGTGTCCTGCCGTCAGGTATGAATTTTCCCAGCTTGCAGTAATATTAAAAAAAAAAATAAAATTACCAGGCCAAGTAGCTTCAATTGTATATGTCCCCTGGGTATTTCAGATTACTTATAAACCAAATAACTAACAATATATATAAGATCACAGCAGATCAGTCAGGAAACTTCCTGCAAAGAATGGTTATACTTTCCTGATAACAACTAATCTCAGCCAGTAGGCATTAAGATAATGCTGTGCTTCAAAAAAATCATTGAGTACAAATACTAGTAAGATTCAAAAAAAAAAAATAACAAAAGAAAACACCACCTTCCAATTAAACATGTTTAAAGTTTTACTTCAAATAAAAACAAAAATTTCAACTCAAATGGAAAGAGAACAGTACTTAGAGCAACATCAATCAAATAAATTTCACTTTTGAACATCTCATTAAATTTACCATTAGATAGACTATGTCATGCAAGTAAATAAATGCTATTTATAAATATCTCTAAGCCACAGCAACCCAGTCATAGAGCCATTTCCCAGACTGTGTTATTGTTATGCCAAACAGACTACTCTTTCATTTCTTGTCAGTCGTAATTACAGTTCCATAATTGAAATACAGTAAATTACCATGCACTAACTTTGAAAGATGGTTCACTGAGGTTGAGCTGTCACTACAATTACTGTGTAATAAAAAATGATAATTTAAATGTTCTACTTTTCTCTCAAAGAAAAAAATTAATTCAGTTCATGCAGCTCAGACAAGTCAAATATCTTCATGATGATGTAAAACAAAGAGAAACAATACATTTAAGCAAAGTCAAACAATCCCAAGTACAAGTTCTAGGCTGCATAAACAAACTAGTATTTATAAAATTTTCTAACCTCTGAAGAAAATTGCACATTTAAAACAAACCTTTAGAAGGATAATCTTTTGTCAGAATTCAATCATACAATACCTATCCAGCATCTTCCACATGAGCTCCTACTTTGCTCATAGAGCACATAAAGTTTTGGAAATTTCTTCCCAGCTTCAAGCTTAATTTTCCCTCAGTTCTGTGCTATGTTTTAAGTCACAACCAGCAAGATAACTACAACCCACCTAAGACCAGTGTAGGTAAGAGACATAAATTAGCATGGATATTTCTAAGCATAAAACTGGGCCTACATACTGGTCACAGTTTCATGTTTGTTTCTCAAACATTTGAGAAATAAAATGAGGGAATACATAAAAGACACAAAAAGTTGTTAATGTAAAAAGAAAGCTCAAAACTTTAAGAGAACTGTCCCCATACCAAAAAACTCTTTCAATAAGTTCGTACCTGCTGTCTCTACAAAGAAAATGTCACAAAGGACATCTTTTGGAAAACAATAACAAATACGCACATCTGAAACCTGTTCCTATTCTCCCCCTCACAAAGACTTCCTGCTGATGCTGGAAGAGGCAATTCCTTCAGTTCTGTTTTCTTCCTGTCTGATTCAAAACACCCAAACCCCTGCTGTTTCCTTGTGCTCACACTCCTTTGACCATCCAGTAAACAAGCTTAAGTTCAATAAATGAAAAGGACACAAAATAAAACACAAAACCCCGCACTGATATTGAGAACTTGAATGGACAAGGTGGAACAATGCAACCAGGGCACTGGGTATGACACAAGAAGCTGAAAGTAGGAACAATGGGCTGCACAGAACTGCCAGAAGTTATTTCAACAGTATGACTAGCAAAGCATACTGGTGCTCTTCAAAGCCATCCTCAAGGTTTTGCTGATTCTGTTTAGCCCAGGACAAGCAAATGGTTCTCTGCACTATTCTCCCATCTATTCTCCCTCAAAGTTTGCATTTAAGCAAATGCAGTAAATAAGTGCCTGAAGAAATGCAGCTGTGACCAACAATCAAAACATTAAATGTGTATGAAATAAAACTTATTCTCAGTAGCCAAGAATCTCCAGGCCTAAATCTCTGCCTATTTTGCTAGGAGAATAGTAGTATCTGAAAGCATCTAGTATAGAGCATCTGAGAGAGGCAGGATCTTTCCCTGTAAAGGCAATTGTTAGTTAGCACTTATGTACCTCTGTTGCTTTCTCCAGGCTCTGTCGCAGATCCAGCAATTCTTTATCGTGTTGCTCCTTAAGTTTATCCATCTCTGTGTCATGGCTGGATACTTCCTCTTTAAGTGCTCCTTTCAAAGCTGTGAGCTCTCTCTCTCTCTTTCTCAAAATCTCTTCTTGTTGATCTTTTGCTATTAATACTTCTTGCAGATCCTGCTTCATTTGCATCAGCTCCTAAACCCCAAAATTAAACACAGCTGTGTATCAAATAGCCCCTGTGGATGTTCTGTTTATGTCTCACAGAAAGAGAGCACATAAGCTCCCCAAGGACAACTTTGTTTCATATGACTGACATATTTTTTACAGCTTTTATTGTAAGCGAAAAATTTGCTCAAGCCTAGTATTATTAGAAGTATAACATACAGCTGATGTTTTATATAATAGGTCAACATATCTGATGCTGCAAAACTATCAAAAGATTTTAAGGGGGTATGTTATGCCATCTGTAAATAATGCACAATTCACTCCTACGTTGTGCTTTCAGTAGCAATGAGTTAGATAAAGACAAAGCCTTTTTCCCCAAGTTGGAAAAGAAATAAACTCAGTAATAAGTCTTTGCTTTTTTTTCTGTTGGAAAGAATGAATAAACTTGCTTCTTCAAGTGCTGAAGACAAAACAAGTGCTTCCCAACTAAGTCTATGTCTTCACACCCTTCCTCCTCTCACCAGGGTAACCCTAGAAGTCATTTCCCCTCTCCAAATCACTGAGAAGGAATTGGAGAGTCAGTGAATCTGAATAATAAAGATGCATACAAAAACACAGAATAACAGAAACAATCAAAAATGTACTGCTTCAAGAATTCTCTAATTTGATATTTCTCCAGCTGTGAATAACTGTACTTTCAAGAGAATGCAGGCTTCCCCCACACTGAAGGAGGATCAGTACATCTCAACCACTCCTGACACACATCATCTACTCTGCCATTAAAAGCCTACAATGGAAGGGACCCTACCACCATCCCAGACAGCATCTTCCTGTTTAATTATCAGTATTAACAGAAACTTTATCTAACACTTTCTTTAAATCTCTGGAGCTCTCACACTTCTTACTCTATCTCCACACAACATAGAAAAATTGATCTCTATCACCTTTTTAACATTCTGTACGATGTGTTTTTGACTCTTCCCACATGCCTCCATACAGATTGAAGTCCTTCTTCAAAGACAATGTTTTTTAGTACTATCATCATTTGTGATAGTCCCCTACTTATGTTCAGCTTTCAATTACAGTGCCTTACAGAGATTTAAGACAGTCATTTAAGAGTAATCAAATCTCACCCATACAAAACAAGGTAGTTATTCTACTCAGCAGATCTTGTGTGCAAACATCTTTAATATTTCTGCATTGATACTCTTACACATCCTTATCAACAAATTTAGTAAGCTGTGTTCTCTATTTCATCATCACTATACTAGTATATCCAGGGCTACAGCCAATTCCTCTTTCATCCCTAGCTGACAGAAACTCTGTAACTCTTTTCGTTCTTTTCCAGACTCATCCCTTCTCTCCCTGGTCCCCCCAATAGAAAGTCAACAATTTAGAGACTGCTTTGTTGAGTTTTTTTAATTTTCTTAGCTGAATCTCATCTGGTTTTGATAATATATACATCTTCTTTAAACTGATCTTTCCTGCTCTGACCCCAACTCCTAACTGCTAAAACTGACTGAGATCATTATCTGATAATAGTAGATAACTCACCTGTCTGTCAGCCAGTAAGATACCTGTTCTCCTGCTCCATTAAACAATGGTACTTACACTCTGTATTCCTTTTAGGGTTGATGTTGCTATCAAAACATGCTTTCTTAGGTCACCTAATAATGGTACATTGTTTTGGATTAATAGCAGAGGAAAAGCAAAGGCATGTATTTCTTCCACCAGTATCTCAGTCTCCTCTTTTCATGCATTTCCTTCTGATACTTCATAACTAACCTCAATTAGAATCTCCTTCTCCCCTTCATCGGTGTGTTTTGCACTATCCAGTTCATCATGCATCTCAGAGAGCTGGTCTTGAAGATCTCTGATCTCAGTCTGGTGTTTTTCCTGCTCCATCTTCACTTGAAAAAGCCTCATCAGCAAAAATCAGACAGGATTTTTTATTTTGTAGAAATATTAATTTGTTCATTCAAGTACTAAAAAGACACACATTCCTATATTGCCCACAAGAGAATGAGATACAATGAAGCAGAAAAATTAAATGGCAGAGGGGTAAAAATGAGAAATCTTCTAAACAGGTATTTAGGTGGGAGTTGTATTTTATTTCAGACCTGGTACTCTAGTCATTCAAGTATTTCCATATTTCAAAGACCTGAAGTATATATTTTGACTGTAAAAAATACTGAAAGAAATTTGCACTAAGAGGAAGATTGCTAAATTTATAATCTTTCTTTTCCATTCAGATACTCTAAAGATATGACTCTTTTAAATGGCAAAAACATTTCCTACAGTAACAAATGTCACTTGTCTGGTTCCATCAACATATTCTGGAGACACAGGTACTTTTAATTTAAAAGGTTTAAGAAAAGGTACAAATCTCAATGATAACTTGGCTACAATTAACTCACTCCTCCAGGTTTTGCCGGAGTTCCTTTTCATTTTCTTCCAGCTGCTTTTTTAAGGCTTCCTTTTCACATATACTTTGATCAAGTTGCAACTGAAGATCTTTCAGACTTGCTCGTGTAGTATCTCTCTCTTCTTTGGAATTTTGCTGATTCTGAATTTTGTACACCAAAAGTTAAGCAATATAATAGACAGCAGCTACATGATTACTACAGTTTGTCTCTCAGTCCATGTCTCGCTGCAATCAACAGATTAACATTTACTTAGCAGATACCTAAGAAGTGCTTTGTGCACGGCGCTTAACACTTCTATTCACTGCTCTGAACTCTTCAAATACTAAGAACAGATTTGTTACAAAGCGTAACAATGCTATGACCAACCACACTTTAAATAAAAAGTCTTCTGAAAAAGCCCAGGTATATCTGGATTTAAAAGAATTTGAAGCAAAAGGGATTCAGCTGAAGGATCAGCTGTCACTTATTTTAAAAAGTGTTTGAAATAATCAGAAGCTTTATAACAATAAAGAGCTGTACCCTAATTTCCAGATCCAGTTTTTTCTCTAACTCTTCCACTTTCCTTTCAAGTTCTGCTTTTTGTTCCACCAATACTTTTACTTCAGCCGAAGAATCCGAAACCTACAATTAAATAGAGACATTTGTTCCTACAAAGCCAAGATGTTCTTTGAGAATAGTTTCTTCTTTTAATCTAAAGCAAAGCTACAAGCAAAACTAACAAAGTGTAGCATCAACTGCCTGAGCTCACCAGGGATTTTTCATATGGGTCAGGCCAAGCTAAGATTTTCAAAGGAACTACGATCTGGTTTTCATAAAACTTCTTGGTAATTGCTCAAGGCATGTTGACAATAAAACAGAAAATATAAAAACGCAAAGAAAAATTCAAATTAGGCAACATAGGAATCAAATAATTTGTACTTTAGGCCAATTTTACTGAGATATCACTAATTATGCAAAATGGACATCAAATGAAAGCATGCCCATATGTTAAGACAGGTTTCCAAATACCGTTTTTTAGGTAATCTCCTTGGATGTATTTTGCAAATAAATAATGCTGTCGATTAATAACAAAAGCTACATGAGTCTCTCATGCTATTTCTGTCTCATTGCAAACAAAAGATTAACATTTGTCTCTGCAGATAAATTTTATCTTTACCCAAGAAATTTTATGTGAATGTGACTAACATTTTGCTTTATTGCTCCAAACTCCTCAAATACTAAGAGATTTCTTTAAAAGGCTTACTTGTGTTGTGAGCAACTACACTTAAAAAATCTTCTGAAAAAGTACAGGTCTATCTAGATTAAGAACAATATGAAGGAAAAAAAAATCTCATTTTTATTAATTATACCCCAGGATAAAATAATAAACAATAAGCATTTAGTCCTTCTCATGCCATCAAAATTAGGCTATATACCTGAGGGACTACATGAAAAACCTAGTAAAAGTCAGTAAGGGGATTCAGATTCTTAAGGCCCTGTTTGAATACTGCACCATTTTGAAACAAGCTGAAGCAAACCAAAAATTCTTTACCTGCGTCTTTCCAGCAGCTCTTGACTTTAAAGTCTGAATTTTCTCAAAAACTAAGTTCACTTTCCTCTTTGTTGCATCGTCGTTATCAGGACTTCTAAAACAGACAGTACAAATAAGCAATGATATGATCAAAGTTACAATCTTGTTAGCATCAAATCAAATTCAGACTGTCCAAACTAATAAAAATCTCCACAAAAACCCCCAAAATAATACAAACAGATCAGAAATTTATCTTAACTATGATTTACTAAAATCTTTAAAGAGAGGAGTTAAAAATTTGTATTCCAAACGTTTTCAAAAAAGCCAACCAAACAGAAAGGATCACTGAACTCTTGAAGTGCAATCTCTTCTGTAAGATTGTGGCTGTGGAAAGACAGACACTCAGACGTATATTACTCAGATATATTGAAATAAGAAGTAGTTAGTTCCAGGTTTTAGAATTCTTGACTACTGCACCATAAAATAACGCTTGAACAGGTCCCAGAACCTGCTATATCAGGAATGAAAAGAAATTTAAATGCATCATGTATTTTTAATTAATTTAACCTTCCTTTACCTTTCAATAAGTTATCAGTAGAAAATACCAAGAGTCACAGGTGCACAAAGTATTAAAAGCACAGCAACAAGCGGGCTTCTGCCAAACCTTAGGAAATAACACTTGGTTGTTGTTGTTTAAAAAACCCAAAGGCTTAAACTTCCATGAGGTACTATTTGAATTCTCCAATAACCTCTACATTATACAAAGTTTAGTTCCAGATGAATTTAAAAGACAAACCATATTCTGATGCACAAATTTCAAGCGCATTTAACCATACTGTGTACAATACCTTATGTAAGTCCTGCTAGCCTGGGTATTTTGAGATGAGATAATGCCTTACAGGACACAATTGTGAAAGAGATGTTTCATTTAATTATAGCTTTCACTTTACTGTTTCACATTTCAAATGTAATAGAAGACAAATATTGAGAAAATCTCCTATCCATAAGTTAAATATGTTTACTGACCCTTCCTTCAGGTAATTGTAAAGTATCTGCTTAGCAGTCTCTTCATTTGTTTGCTGTGCAAGATCCTGCTGGCCTTTTAAGAGATCAGGAGTTGCCTAAAAGAGAAAGATAAAATGTCAAAAGATAACAATCCTGTGAGAGTTGTAAATACAAACAGTACAACTGGACTTATCCTATTAATGAAAACTTTTATGTACTGTGGACCTGAAGTTCTGAAAAACCACTGGCTTACTGCAATAAGAAACCATACTCCACATCAAAAGAAAAAAGAAAACAACTTGATTTTGCATACATATCTTTTCATATTATACTTTTGTGCATCTATGCTTGAGAATCATTATAACATCATTTACAAGAATCTGTTTGGCCTCACCCTCTTCCTTTATCCATACAAAAACCAATTGTTTTACAAATCAGGCTTTCTATACTTACAACAACGAAAAGAAATATTTACATTTCTCCAGAACAATCCCATTTGGAAGTATTGTATGATGGGAGTTTGTTCTAATGAAGACCAGAAAAGTACACAATATTAAAATTAACAATATGTCAGCTTTCATATGCTAGAGTGCAAAGGACAGCTTAAAGAATAAATTCAAAATTACCTGTATATTAGGGACGGATGAAGCTGTTTTTACAGAAATCTTCTTGGCTCCTGATTCAGGTGTAATTGTAATTCGGTTTGGCAACAACAAAGTAGAAGTTACTGTTTTAACTTCCTCTCTCTTATTCTGCCCTGGGAGTGTAGCTGACCTACCCATCAAGCTCTCTGTATCTGTTCCATTCTGTTTATGGTACTGCAAAGAACTGAAACTGCTGCTCTGGGTGTCTTTGTTGGGCATTTGCAGCTTTCCAATACTTCGAGCAGAAATCTTTGTCTCTTTGGAAGGTGACTTCTGATCTCTAGATAACTGCTTGTGAAGGCAAACCTTAGATGGTCTCAGCAAGTGCTCAGTTGACTTACCCAAGCTTTTACTGAATTCACCTAAATAATCTGAATTTACATCAAGTCCTAAAGACAAGGCACTATCAACACTTCTTGATCTTTTACGATCATCTTGATGAATTCTGTTCCTTTTTCCTGATCTGCCTCTTCTGTGAGCATCAACTTTCTTATCAAACTTTTCAATTAGCTGATCTACTCCTGGAAGTGAACCAGTGTCAATATCACGACCGGTTCCCGGCAAGAATGGAACGTATCTCCTGTTTTCATGCCGGTTGACATTGTCCGCGTAGATGGCGTACTCTTGGTCATCCAGTAAAAACCTGTACAAGGAATTTGCAGAAGTGGGAGTAGCTGATGAGGACGAGGATCTTCGGGAGTCATTCAGTGCTGGCCCAGTCGAATCTTGCCTGCGGAAGGGAAGAACATCTGGCCTAGGTTTCTTTGTCTCGGGATAAGCAGTGGGACTAACACAGGGGGATCCTCCTGCAGGTGAAAATGACTCTGAAACACACACCTCACTGGGGCTGATGGTGCTGCTGGGACAATCCTGCAGCTGCTTATTTGGATCTTCTACTGACCTGCTCAGATGTATTTTTTTTGAATTTGCTTTGGTTGGCTCTGCAAGGTACGTATTTGTTTTCTGTAGGCACACTACTTTAGATGCAGAAATCCAAGGCTTTGCTTCAGTTTTTTCATCTGCAAAAGACTTAGATTTACTGCACACAGAAGACTGATAATTATCCAAGTTCAAGCTATTTTTTTCAGGATCATAAGGCTGCAAAAGTTCAGGATGTCTTTGAAAATTCAACAAATTTGAGGATTTCATAGTTTCATCTTTAAAATCTGGCATTCCAGTTTCCTTTTCATTCACATTGGTTATCTTCAGTTTTTTAGGCACAGAGGGTTGCATGTGCTGTGTTCCAGCAAATTTTGTATGTTCACTGATTTTGTCCTCCAACTTAAAAGCAGTATTGGAGTCCATGGCTGGCTTGTTTACAGTCTTAGGAATGACCTGCTGTTCTTTTCCAGAAGGAGGAGGATTTTCTGGCAAACACCCTTCAGTATTGTTCAGTACTATGTAAGGATGTCCATCGATTCCTTGGACTCTAATGCTGACACCATAAGACCCCATCCTAGAATTTTGTGCATTTTTAGTTGTTTGAGTCTCTTCACTTGCAAGTTCAAGAGTGACTTCATAGTCCTGCTGCATGTGCTTAAAACCGGTAAAATATGGCTCCATGTCTATCAGAGGATTATATCTGAACAGGAGAGAAATTACAAAATTGTCAGTGTTTTAAGTAAGTTAGATTATTTCATTAATTAGTTTATTCCACCATTCAATGTGACGACGAAGACCAATGGCAACACACAGGGAAATCAATATCCAAGCTCTATTAAGCCCAAAGCAAATACATTGTGATACAAAGATAAATGTCAGACTGAGACATTCTGGATCAATGCAATGTTATTTTATGAATGTTACCTTCACAGAGTTGGTGCTTGTTGCTTTGAAATCAAATGATGTCAAATATAAGCAACTTTGGTACAATTTTTTAAGTCAAAGCATAACTTTAGGGTATTTCCACTATATTTACTGAAGACTATACCCTTCACAAACCAATGATCCTTTTAAAGTCAGCATTTATTACCAGCCATATTAACATTTAAACATAAGCCCAGGAGAGCAAAACACAACCAGGCAGTTTTAGGTTTTATGAGTTTCAGGTAACTAAAGCACTGCAAGGAAGGTCAATATCCTCATTCCTTTGAGTTGTGGTTTCAACAACTGTTTCTAATGACATCTGAAAATAAACTTTTTCATTTATTATCTCACTGTCACCACTAAGAATAAACTGTCCTACAGATTAATTTAACAATCACCCAAATGCAAGCTTGTTCCAAAAAACTCCAGTTGCTATTTTAAAACAAGACACTTTGCTGAGCAACAAAAATGGAAAAACACTGCTAGTATTTCCAAGGCTGACAGTGCCTTTTTCAAATCCAAAGGGAATGCTAACTCCAGCGTATATGTGCCAAAATTGTTTCAATCTAGAAAACAGTACAACCCTACCTGTGTTTTTAATGTTAAATGCCATTCTTTCTTTCTCTAACAGCTGGGTTTGCAGGCAGATTTACTTTACTGTCTGTTGCAGATTATGAGCCAACTGTCTAAAGGCAGAGGCAGTGCAGTGACAGTACGAGCTGTGTCTATAAAAGAATGGAACACAAGACCGTGAGACTGATACAAAACCTGGAGGGAATAAACTTTTGAACTGAGCTGGGGAGTTGAGTCATCACTGATGCCTGACAAACCCAAGATCACTAAGCGATGGTAATCAGCAGGAGGAAACCAAAACAACAGGATGTCTCATGGAAAAACAACCTCTGCAGCCAGTTTCACTCTCCGGTCTACCTCAGCATGAACCACCTCCCTCAGATATTCTAGTCAAGAGCAGAGTCCTCATTTTTTCCTGACAGCGAATGAAAAAGCTTGGCTCAATATTCGTAGTATACTGATTTCCATCCACTTCTTCCTCCTAGCAGGAAAAGTCCCCTCAAAAACCTCTTCCTCTCTAAAAACCAGCTCCAGCTCCTCCTCAGCAGCAGGCTCATAAGTTGAAGTCTCACACGGCACATTTGCATGTGAGCGTTTGAGAGACCCCTGATTTACACATAGTTGGTAGCACTCATCTGTAGTGATCATCTTTACAAAAAGCTCTCTGCTCAGCAATCCCAGCCAAACTAAGGAGTATATGAAACTTTACACTACACCTTCCTATAAAAAGTCCTATAAAAAGAGTAAAGTTTATCTGATTTTGTCAAAAATGGTAACAACTAAAAAATATAAAAAGGAGTCAATAAAAATAAACCTAAAAGCCAAAAAAATAAAAAGGATTTACATCAATCAGCATAAGGAACAGATAAGTAATACATTACAATATATCTCTTTGGGGTGACTGCAAAAGCAGTGCTTTCAAACAAGTTACTAAAAATATTAAATAACCATTAAAAAACCCCAAACAACCCCCATCCCCTCAAAAATAACCACAAAACACCAAACCCCCCTACTACATAGGGGAAACAATATTTAGATTAATAATCTACCTTAAATTTATATGTTTAATTTGTCTCTAAAGCCACAAAGAAGCATATGTGTTTGTCTTCTTCACATGCATTGTACTACTTAAACTCTTGATTTTACTGTACGAAAGGATAAAACCTTGTGGAAATAAAAGAGCTCAACAAACAATTTTTTAAATAACACATCTGATCTTTCTGGAACTGTGAAAAAAAAGATTACATGTATACATTCCCATGACGTTAACAAGAAAACAAGACAGATGACCCTACTATTCAAATATTTGAAGGTTTTACATAGAACTTCTATTTTATAAGATGTCAAGCTGCATTGGGTAATACCCACATGAACTACGTAATATCAAAAGTTGTTTTACAATACACAATAAAGTGGTTTTGCAATTTTGTAAGCATTTTTAAATTAAAGAAAAAGCATTACTGGCTTTCATCACACACAGCCTTTCTGAGGAAATCCTGAAACTATGCTAATTGATTAATTACAGTTACAGTCATTCTCCTGCACACACACTGTCAGTCACATCTCAGGCTCTGGCAGGGTTACAGCAACAGAGGAGGATAAGAGGGCTGAAGCTGCTCCTCTCCCATCTGTCTGCCCCACTCCTCTGACAGATGTCACCATGTCAAAAATGAGAACATCTGAAAACTCTGCTGGCTGAGTACACACCTCAGCCATGAAAAACTGCAGATTGGCATACTCGGGTAAATGAAACCAGCCTTGTGCTCCATGCTGTGACTGACTGAAATCCTGACATCTGATCCAGTGCAGGAGCTGACAGCTGGGGGCCCTGACAGCTACAACTACCCAGTTTTAATCTTCTGTAAGGCTGCTGAAGCCCTCAAATGGTATGACAAAACAGTCTGTTTACTCTTCAGCGTATGAAAAGAGGTTAGATATTTAAATGGCAGCTGGGAAGGCAATTTCCCTGTTAGTGCAGCTCCTTGTTACTTATAGTTATTTAAAAAAATTAAAAAGCTTTTGTTTTTAAATAGAGAGTGATATAAATCCTCACTCTAGGTTTTCTACTAAAGTAATTCTTTACATTTTAAACAATGCAGTCTTGCTAGTAATTTTATTTGCTATCTCAGAGTTTAAAAATACAGTTTTCAGAAAATGGAAGCAATGACTCTATAAAGTTTTAATTAGGTGAAAGACTATCATTCTATTATAAAACCAGCTCCTATCTCCTATCTTGAAGCAAGTGTCATTACAACATCATATAGAAATTAATCAGGACATGAGAAAAGATTGCTTCAATAAATTATATTCTTTTGAAAATATTCTACTTGCTAAAACAGATAATATAATCAAGGACACACAGTCATCAGCATCTTGCTATCAGGTCAGCAAGTAAGGTACCTTGCTTGATGGGAATGATAGGATCACCTATTTTGTCAGCAACATGGCTTTGGACTGCTTGAGGTAAGCTGAAAATTTCAAACTGAATTTGTATTTTAACTTCATTGTCAGGGATAGCAACCTTTAAAAACTTCTGTGAACAAATAAAGAAAACTGGCACTAAATGCTGCTCAAGCCTTTCAGTTTCGAGATTTCTTCCTAAAATAAGACTTCATAAAGGTGTTTAAACACTCATTTTAAATACTGACTTCGGTGGGTATGGAAGTCCCACATTTTATCATTATTCAGAAATGGTTCCATTTTTCTGAACAACTTCTTTTTGCTAGAAATAGAAATTATTACATTTTTGTTTATAAAGAGAACTTGTCAGCAAAGGTTTTCATATCTGAAAAATCCAATACTCTGTATGTTCTTCTGTAGCAGTTTGTTGTTCAGTGGTGATATAATATCCTACAAAGAACCACAGGAAACGAACACTGAAGGTTTAACAGGTCAAAAACTTTTTTTTTAATTCCTTCAAAACATTTCTTTTCACAGCTATTTCATAGCTAGCTAACAGGAGCTACGTGAGACCTGCCTTACAAAAAAGAAAACTCTGTCATGTGGAACCCTGGCTGTTCTCCCTGACAACATGAGCAGAAAAGAGTGCCTTTTAGAAACATACTCCTGTGCCAGACATGTCTCTTCCCTTCTTAGCATTACAGCATCACAAAGGCATGGAATTGTCTCCATCACTCACTTCAGTTCTTCTTTAGATAAATCTACAAGACAGATTTATTCAAAAAATTGCCTTCTCAATCCTGTTAAATGCCAAACTCTGCACAAGAAGCTTGCTCTCCTGTATCCTGCCCAAACACCCTCATCACAAAGCACGTCCCACCTTGTGCCCCAGCCTGTGAGCCAAGCACCTGCCCCAGACAGACAGACAGACAGGGCTGCTGGGATACACAGTCCAGGCAGAGAGGCTGACCAGCATGGGGGGACACACTGTCCCACCAATGGATATGTTCCCTGGCCTCCTGAAGGAGCCACACATCCTTCAAAGGTACTGCCTCACATTACACCTACGCTCCTTTTGCACACATCTAGCGAGGGAATATGGAGGAATAAAAGACATTGGACTTTTCTTATGGCACTAGGACTCCTCCCTGGCTCCCTTAATGTCAAAAACCAGGAACCCCCCCACATCAAATTATCACAATCCTGAGTCTCCTAAAACCGGATTACCCGAAGATTTTTCCTTAAAGGAAGATGAGGGCATACCTCGTTATCTCCTCTTTGGAGGAGAGAACATTAAGAATTCTGAAAATTTTAAATTATTTCAGGCTAAACTACAAATGATATTTGGTTCCATGGAATTTATTTCCAAATTTTATTACCATAAGAAAAAAATCCTCATGGCCCATATTATTTACTCAGTGTCTTTTTTGAAAAAATGGGATGTAACAGTTTATGAATGTTTACTTCAGATATTTCACATGCACAGCAAAATGCCAGGAAGGAACTATAAAATTTGTTCTCCAGCCTTACATAACACTGAGCTTGCTCTCCAAGCTAAATAATGGATTCTCTGTGCAGCTGACTGTTCAGAAAGTATCAACAACATCACACAAAGTGGGTGTTAGGTCAATAATAAATGACAGTGTTATGGAAAAAGGACAGGAAATAACTTTACGAGAGAAGAGGAAGGAAAACTTACATACTGTGAGGGTAAAGAAAAGGAAGCAGACAGGATAATTCATGGAAAGACCAAAACTGTAATGCTTTTCCACTTGATGGAAAACATTGTTGCAAACATGCCTTGCAACTATGAGGGGAAACTTCATCATTGTCAATCCTAGCTACAATTTGCTTCTGCCAAAGAAAAGTGGGCCTGGGTTGCTGTCCCTTTTAGTCTGAATGCTGGAGAGGATAAGTTTATTTGATCTACTGCTTACAGAGAACAGAAAAGAGAAAAGTGCAATTTTAAAATTCTAGATATGGGGCTGTAAAAAAAGACAGTAAAATTAATTTAAGAGCAAACTGACAATATCCAGCAACAGAAAGACATCTGAAACAAGTGTGTCATCTTTCCAACAGATTCCTTATTCCAAGTTAAGATTTTTTATTTGAGGTTTTTTTGTCTACACAAAATTATATTTATAGCACATGTGGCAGTTACTCCTCCCAATTATTAGAAAGAAAATGATGATAGTTACAGTACACAATGAAACTGTCACCATTTGTTTTTCCCCAGCACTCTCTGTAAACTGTCACTCATTGTCTAGTGGTCAAAATTCAAAACTTTCAGAAGGCCTATAACAAAGGATTTTCTACAATATACCGTGTCATTCTACATCTGCAGGCATCAGTGAGGAAAAAAAAAACTACTCCAATTATTTTATTCTTGCTGTCGGAGGTTCTGATGTCAGCATCAAAGACCTACCTAAAATTTCTACAAACGAAATAAAAAACAAACTACTGAGATTTCAAATATTCATTCCCTTTTAAACCAGCCCAAAAGCTCCACATCTCATCTCTTCTTGCTCCTTGTTGGAAGGAAAGATACTCTGACAAATTCTATACTTGAAAACAACCAGGAGTTCCTGTGAACTTATGCCACGGAGCATGTATATATACACGTTTTTTTAATCCTGCAACCAAGCTGGGATTAAGTATGGGAGTTATAGAGCTTTGAGTGTATAATGAAAAGTGAAGTTCAGCCAGGAACACTGACCCAGAGAAACACCTTTTTCTAGGAAGTATTTCAACATTTCTGAATTAATCACTTTCATTTTTATTCTGTGAAAAATATCACTTTCTTTTCTGATTTCAGATGACAAGTTAGAATTTCCTGCAGGATGAAAATTCCAAATAATATTTTTCTTCCATAGCTAGTTAGTGAAAGCCAACAGCCATGCTTCAGTTAGCATACATTACAAGATATTATTTTATCAATTTCTCCCAAAATGCAATAGAGCAAAGTGGATGATCTTTGGGTTTGCTGCCTTAGAAAGGAGAGTTTCAGCTTCTGTTCCACTCGAGGACTAAACAACCTTATTCAGATAGTCAGTCAACAAAACAGAATATTAGTAGCCACCTTTTCAAGGACAGGAAGAGGCTGAATTTAATAAAGACTGTCAGTAGAAGGAACAATTAGAAGCAGTTAGAGCAAAAGATACTGTTCACTTGCTTACAACTGGGTTCATACTCCCTCTGGCTGAAAAATGTTGTGTGTGAGGAAGTCTCAAGTGTTTGAAATGTAAAACATCTTGTTAGTCCCATGAAAGTATGTGACAGATCAGCCAAACGCTTGAGCTATGTGATGACTAGCAGGTTTTGTTGGCTTATTGGTTGGTTGGATTTTTTTTTTTCTTTCCAAATGAAAATCTGCTTCAATGGCTGTAAGTTAACAACAACACATTTTGGCAGATACTCAAGTCTCAAAAAATTTCAGAGTTTTATGTAAAACAAGGACATAATACGTATATCCAATTTTCTTTATCGTCTACATATGAATTCATGTAGTCATAATTTTACAGGATTTATCCCCAGAAGAAGAAACACATGACCTGCTAACTTCACTTACTGAGTGCAAAATAGTCTTAATTTTATTTATTATGAAAATGCTAAGAAACCTCCTTATTTCTCATGTAATATTCTAAACTATTACCACTGCAGTATATACTTTGTATCATTATTTAAGAGCTCTCTTTTTCTTTACCAAAGTAATGTTGCCAGATTTTCCCAAATCATACAAAAGGGAGTCAGAAACTAAATCAAACATATTAAAAGTAAACAAAAACAGAAGTCAACTTGTATCTGAAATAGAGTTCCAAGAAACAAATTCATGGCATCTGCAGTGAGCAGTCCCTGCAGACTGTGACAGGGGCTAAGTCACTGGAAGGAGATGGGGAGCTGCACCTGTTCATGGTTACTGTGGTACAAGCCCTGTGAGGACACAAACACCTGCCTGAGTGTACTTGTGCCACGCTCCTCTTTCATCTCCCACACAGGCTCACACAAAGCTCCTGAAAAAGTTGGGGTTTGCCACTAACAGGATCCAATTACTGGGGCTATCTTGTGAGTATCTGACACCACTGCACTACAATTAATATTTACAAACTTCAAATACAAAAAGCAAGCACACACCAAAACCTTAGAAATACTTATTTTAGAGTTGACTATATCATACAATACTCAATTTTCCCTCATTTTTTCTTAAAAACCTGCAAAAGAAGTTAAAAACAAGAAAAAAAAGTAATAAACTCACTAAGATGAAATGTTATTATATATAGTCTCTTCTACTTTATCAAATTCTTAATGTTCATATCTGTTATATATTGACAGAAAAGATGGCTGAGAGACAAGAATAATCACAGATTCTAAAAGAGGTTTGTGATTTCAAATACAATAGGTGGTTTGCATCCAAACCTCTGACAGGATTACACTTATTCCACAAGAGATTCTGTATTGTTTCATTAAATTTTCCTACAATTGTCAGCGTTAGAAACCACACTTTGTTCCAAAGGAAATTATCTTAGTGCATCCCAACGACATCATTATTGTTTAAATAGAAGAGAGTATCCTGTTCATATATTTAGAGGCTTGCGCAAAAAATCTCAGGTTTGTTAAGAGTCTCTTAGAACGTCTTCTCAAAGGAATGGACACAGCTAGGACAATATCTTTGTTAAAAAGTCTTTAAAGTGCTTCAGGAACACATCTATTTATAAAATTATCTAGCATAATTAAATAATAAAAGGTTCCTATACTCCAAATATTTTTCCATCACTTAAAATGTGACATTTCACTTCACCTTCTCATTATTCCCATGCAAAAACTATAATCTTGTCTACAGGAACTACTTTTACAGCAATCCAACAGATGCAAGTTGCATAACCTTGATTATATATGCCTAAGTTATTCCTGAAAATAAATTAACGGTGAACTATGAGTACAGCTGTTTGCAAAGACCAAGGTCTCACCTATATGAAGACACAGAGCAGGGTTAATCTCTGTGGAGATGCAAGTATTTAAGTACAAAAACTACTTGTAAAATAGGCTGTAGGAGTCGTATTTGCACAGCCAACATAAGGCCACAGCTTCATGTGTATTCAAGTTAGTTATGCCTCCCATTTTTCTACTGTTAAACTTTGTCTTAATTACACTGTATTCTTTCAACACTTGGCTCCACACCCATCTAGTTTCTTTCAACTAACTCAGCCGTGCGTTTTCAAATTTAAATATGCCGTCAGAACGGCAGGCCCTGAGCCCAGGCCCCACCAGACAACAAGATGATATCATCACTCTCTGTCTGAGAGACATAAGCTGAGTACAGAAGAGAGAGGTTACAAAACTCCACAGAGGAAAGGAGCTTCACGGTGAGCTGGACCGAATCACTTCCAAGGGCTCACAAAGCCCAGGCAGCCAAAGTGCCCTGTGTGGGCCCTGGGAGCACAGGTTTAACCAGCTCACATGAGCTGCCACACTTCTCAGCTTCACACTGGAATAGCATAATTACTGGGGAAATGAGAGAGGTAGGGCTGCTCCTTTATGGAGCTTGACATGTTTGTGGAATTATAATGTAACATTAAAGGCCAATTGTTCTTGTAAAGAAAGACTGCTACTGCTGAAGATTTGCTCCCTGCATATAACAGCTAATGGTGTGCAAATGAATGTATGAAGGCATACCCCAACCAATTTCAACAAGGCCTGCAAAATATAATGATGTATCTACTGAAAACACTCCCTCATCTCTATATAAAAGCTTAAATTTTACCCTACTTCTGCACTACACTTATGTTGAAGCAGAATGCAAATAATTACCCCCTTTGCACATCTTTATGTACATGAAATAAACTGCAACAGTTCTTAGAGATATCTTTCAAGAGAATTCAAAATAGGGTTAAAATATTCCTAAAGGCTGGTAATTACTTACCAGGCTTGTGCAAGTGTGTATGAGAGTTTATATATGCACACAGAACAGATAAACACATGGTATGAGAATGTAAGCATGGGCATCCTAGATAATACATCTCCTTTTCACACTGTATTTAGATTCCATGCCCACATTTTAGCAACTTTTAAATGGTGCATGCAATGCATATGCAAGGACAGTATTATGAACTGCTGCAAATGCCTAGAGTCAAAATATGGTCATGCTCAGACTGCTGAGAGTCATCTCTGAATGGTCCTGACTCCTGGCATGCCTGGGGACCCTCACAGAAAGGGGCCACTGTGGAAGCATCTTCCAGTCTCACCAATCTCCCTGGTGGTTTTTTGCAGTCTAAATGCTTTTTGAGACATTTCTCCAATTACATGTATTCCTCATTGCTCTCTGCTTTTACCAAAATCAAGGAGAATGTGAAAAGTTATTACAGAATAATAATTTTAAATCTCATACCATCAGCCTGGTTAACAAAACTCATAAATACAAAAGATGGACCAGTAGAAATTAAAATATTTCATTTGGCTAAACATTTAGAGGCATTATTGGAAAAATTAAACTATATACCTAAAATGTCTGGTTATGAATTTTGTCATCCACTTTATTTCACATGAAATGAAAGGTTATAAGCCTACATTTGGATAAACTCCTCCAAGGAGGCTGCCAGCTCCGTTGGCAGAGATGGTACAAGATCAGAAAAAATACAGGGAGCTCTAATCCCAAACAGTGGCAACTCCATGACTACCACTCCACTAAATCTTTAGCACATGCATTCTTAACATGTTAATTTTTTGGGGTTTAAGATTAAATTTTCATACTTGGCTATACTGAAAAATATTCCCACCTTGATTTAACACCATTCGGAGTCAAGGTCAAAGCAGTTTCTGAAATGTGTTCATGTTTCCAGATAAACATGCCTGGAATAAACACTCTGTGAACACATGAAACACCTCCCCTCATACAATAACCTGGTAACGTAGCATTGTCGGCGAGTGGATTCTGCATTTTTCTGCCAATTAAGAACAGAAATAGAAAAACAACCTATTTATTGTGTTTTTGACATCCTTCCAACACATCATTCAAGATGCATTAAAAACAGAACTACCAAACCCAAGTTCAGGATACATCAAGTCTGTACCACTTGCCTCTGTACAGTTTGTTGAGACCTAGCAACAAAACCAGAAAAAGTCCAACACCTTCACCTCATTCTGGCCATACAAAACATTTGTGAATCTCAATACTGTAAGGATGTAATCCTTTGCAAAGCCTGCCTCTGAATGGTATCACTGAACTGATCAGGTAGAAGATAACCTCCTCCCACCTCTAAAAAAACAAGAAATGGGACAGATAGAAGAAACACAAATTTCTTAAGCCTGCTTTATCTGAACACATGGGCAGCAGGTAGCTGCAACATTTCTGATGCCATTCAGAGTTGCAAAGAGGGTGCAGAAGTGAAAAAATGCCCCATTATTTTAGTGTCCACTGCCATTTCTCAGAAATCTACTAGTACCAGTGATCTTGATCAGATTCTTGCCAGTTCCTTTCTATCAACATAGGCAGATGCTGCCACAGGTTGAATGTTGTTTTGCACAAATCAGGCTTGTGTGCTTGCTATTAATATACAGATTTCACTTTACCTCCATAGTAAAAAGGCTCTAATAATAATGACATCATCATCACTATGACTTCAAAAAGCAGAAATGGTAGAACAGTAGACTATATAATGAAACTGTGATGGTCTACTTTTGTTTAAATTTTTACATCTGCAGAACTATTTGGCCTCAAAATACTTTTTAGCTGTTTTTAAATAACAACCTGCCCTCTATGATGCAGGCTGAATAACCTCATAGCACGTATGTTCATCTTGCATTGCTCAATGACAAAAAGATTTAAAAGCTCACATTTGAGGTCATGTCATTTCACCTGCACATTTCAGATGACACTGCAGAACCCAGACAAACCAGTTTCACCAATACTCCCAGAAAGATCAACTTCCTATTACACAATGTTCAACAGAAGAAGGAACTGTCACAAATTCTTTTCTGCAACTTTGTCATCCTTTAATTGAGGTAAAATTCCTTATACAGGACACACTGTAGACTATTTCTGCAGAACATTAAATTCCACATCTCCCATAAAAACCCAGCCAAGGGAACCTAAGAGCATTCTCAGACATTTTAGTAATGACAATGAGATCTAATAATGCAATTAACAGAAATTAAAATAAGCTGGTTTGCTTGGAGGCAATTCAGGCAGCCTAAGCAGTCTAGATTCATTAGATTTAAAAGCGAAATGTAACTAAGTCAGAAAATGAGAATAAAATAAAATTTAAAAAAAAAACCCAAACAGCTGTGTGATACATTCATGGAGTAGAGAGACTGTTAGAAACATCACCACAAATCCAGTAATCAAGAGGGTTAGCAATATAAGGCCTTTTTAGTACTGTCAAACATTAGTTACCTTTGTAGTGTGTATTTGCATTAGGTGGCATTTAGAAATGTCAGCAGCAATTCAAGGTATATGTAAACCAACTAGGAATACTTTTCCTGGGATTAACATATTTCAGAAACACATCTAAGCTGTAAACTCACACATGTAAAAATACCAGTCCCTTTATAAGGTACTTCATTTGAAGTACTCAATTTTTTGTTTCTCTCAGATTATCTTTAAAAAAACATTAATATTAAACAACCAACTGTCTGCTAAAACCAACCATCTTATCTTACATGAAAGATTATCTGAATATCCTAAGAGAACTTTTACAAAAACTAGAAGCATTGCTTTCCTATTTTACAGAGCTTTCTGTTTTAAAAGTGTAGCTGTGTTTCAAAATTAATACCATAAAATAAAAAGCAGTTTTATTGGCTTCCATAGCATGACAAACTTCTAAAACATAATGCTTACTACACTGTTAATCACAGACTTCAATACTGTATGAAAGTTTTAATTTCAATTTATTATCTTTTTCCAAAAGAAAAGACCCAAGTTCAAACCAATTATATTAAAAAAAAAAAGAAAAAAAAAAAAGAAATAAGTTTATAGCAACTTGTTACAATTTTACATCAGTAATCACATCTGGCTCAAAACAAGCAGATTTCTCTTGGGTCTAACATGAGAAAAAAACCCAAGAAAATTCAACGACTATGACATTTCTAGAAAATATAATTGTTGGGCAAACAAGTTCTCACAAAGCACCTTTAAAAAGTAAACAGTAGCTTGGTTTTGCCATTTTAACTATATTTTTATAAAAGTTTTAGAGGTCTGTTAAAAGAAGCTCTGTAAAGAGATTCATAACTACAAGATGTGACAGTTGTCAGCATAGGCATCAGACACTGAAGCTATCGAGTTCCCATGGGAGTACCAGAAGTCAGGATACGCCATGGGGATTTCTGATTCACCTACAGGATTCACTTCCAGGAGTCTGCACAAGATAAACACAGTGCAGACGTTTAGAAGAACAGAACAACGTTCAACAAGAGGTTTCCACTATTACTATTCTGATAATCATTCAACTTGCACTGCAATCGTTTTTTAAAAATATGTGCGTGCTTAAAAAAAGGGAAAGATAAAAGCTGGAGCAATTGTTCTGTCAACTGCAAATCTAATGCAAACTCACCACGGAAGCTTTATCGCAGCACTGATCTCCCCATAAAGTTGTCATCAAATTGGAAGGATATAAATTACATCAGATACAAAGTTAATTGGAAGACGAACAAATGGCAGAACTGCCATTCTAAACTTTTCCCACGAAAAAGAACACATACAACGCGGACACACCCTTTCGCAACAAATACGCTAATTCGCGGACTAAAAGGGAGATGAAGAAGTCAAGAGTGCCCTCTGCCCAGGAATGCCAGGAATCCCCGGAGGAATGCGTGCGAGCAGAGCGGCCTCGGCGCCCCGCGGGGCTCCGGACCCCGCCCGCCCACCTGGAAGCCAAGGCCGGCAGCAGCACGTCCAGCTGCGGCACCGGGGCGGCCGCGGCCGGCCCCGCTCGGGTGGAAGACCCCCGCTCCTGACAACCGCGGAGAAAACGAAGGGCAGCTCCCTCTCCGCTCGGCCACCGAGCTCGCCCGGCCCGGGGCGGCCCCGCTCCGCTCTCCAGCGCAGCCCCGAGGAGCGCCCGGGGGAAGGGCTGCCCCGCCGGCCGCGCAGGGAGAGCCGCCGTGTTCTCGCCTAGCGCCCGGGAGGGCCCGGCGCCCTCGGCCTTTAGAACGGCGTGTGTTTAACGGAG
>VXBQ01003134.1:430055-504158 GCA_013400175.1 Phainopepla nitens
CCCGCGGCCTTGCGTCTCCCTGAGGGGGCGCGCGGCGCGGCCAGAGCCCGCCGACAGACAGCTACAGCCACAGAGCGGGGAGCACTCTGCTCCTCCTCAGCTACGCCTGTGGCCAGCCGCGCCGGGACGGAACGGGGTAGCCACAACAGCCCTCTGAAGAAGAAACCCAGCCCCGGGCCCGGGTACTGTCGGCTCGAGGCCGCCTGACAGTCGGGTTTGTTTTCCCTCGCCGTGTGGAGGCGGCTGGCGAGCCGCCCGCCCGGCGGGAAGGGCTGAGGCAGCGCAGGGACGGGGCAGGGCGGGCGCGCCTTTGGACGTGAGGGGGAGGTGAGGGAAGCGCCGAGAGCGGGGCTGCCGCGCTCCAGCGGGGCAGCGTGCCCGTGCTGCTCCCAGAGCAGCGTCACAAGCACCTCTGGGCACACCTCGGTGCCTCGGGCACTTTGGGTGATTTCTACACTGTCTTCAGCTAGACTGGAAATATCACAAGGTGATTCCAGAATATTCTACACATCCGGTGCGAACTGAAGTGCTGCCATACTGCAGTATGCCTCTTTCCCTAACCCATCAGTGAAGGAAAGGTAGGTAGTACAGACTGGGGGTTCACAAGTGTCATCAAAAAAAACCCCCAAAAAATAGTGTCTGCAACCATATCACAAGAAATGGGCCTCAGACAGTTTTTTCCGTGCTTATAAAGTTGTTCTCAAGGTTTGAACAACATAAATCAAGGAGCATTATTAGAAGAAAGGTTATAGCGTGTGTACAGAGAGGAAAAAACCCCAACAAAAGGTGATACATCCTTGTCTACAACAGAGAAATGCTGGGCAGTGAACACGAGAAGGAAAAATTTAGTATATGAGTCATGAAAGCTGTGTCAAAGTTGTTCAACAGGAGGAGCATGGATAGGAACACATCCTCTTCAAATCCAGCAGTGCTGGATGTCACGGCTCAAATTTCTGTCAGAACTGCTCTGATACCTGTTACATGTCTGTGAAAACAACCCCATTAACAAAGGTTACTGTGTATACATATATGGAATTTTATAAAATTGTATGGATTTTCTATAGAGAATGCCCCTGTCTTAATTAGAATGTATAAACAGAAGAGGTTCAAGTGGAAAAGGCAATGTTCTAAATACAACATCACTACTAACATTGCTGGGACACTGTATCCAGCTTTGGGTTCTGTGTTGGGGAAAAAAAAGGTAAAATTCTCACTAATCTACACCAGAAAATTAAATGCATTCTAAGAAATTTTTTTAAAGTGTGTTTCGGTAGTATTCCAAGTCAGTATTCCATAAGGATCTATTGAGTTCTGGAAGAAACAGTCAAAAGCAAAACAATGAGATGGTAGTGTCTGACAGCAACTGCTTGTGATAAAATACTATATTGGTGGTTAATCAGTAGAAAGAGCTGTAAACTCTAGGAATTACGCAAATTATAAACAGTTCTAAGGAGGCAGCTAGTGAGGTGTTTGCAGACAACTGACAATGTTTGCTGAGAGGATGGAAGTGTTCAGTGTGACGGGGTCTGTAAAGACTTCTGATGCATGTCTACATAATGCACTGAGTTGATTCGCCCTCAAAATGGTTATTGAGGAGAAAGTCATAGATGTATGGAGTTTTCTGCCCTTAGTATTAACAAAAAATATGTTCATGAGACAGAACAGCCCAAACTTGTGCTGCCATCTTGATCTTTTACATACTTTGCCATTTAACATTTGCTTTTCATATGCTTTTTTTCCACATAACCCCATAATCTTGGAACTGTTTAAGTAAAAGATGCATAGAGTTTGCTTAGCTCCTTTCCCTGTAGTTAATGAGAAAGCACACGAAGCTTATACCCTCACTCCACCTGAAAAAACTGGGATACAGTGAGTAGAAAAGAAAGTAATTAAACTTTTTTTTTCCCTCAGTTACATGGGTTGTGTGGCAACATTTCGGTTGAACTCACAGATATTATACAGACATTTATAATGGCTGTATTTTATTACAATTAGTGTATTAAGAAATATGCTGACACTTTGTTCAGCCTTACACTGTAGTTTGGTAAGATGTGAAGGAATTGTGCTTAATAGAAAACAAAATGCTTAATTAAAGAGGTTATATACCTATAATTTTCACATTGTTGTTAAAGGTTAAAGAAGACAGTGTTAATCAATGATGTTATACAATAATACATTTCCATTGAATTTAGATGCAAACCAGGAAAAGAAAAAAACGTGAATAATTTCTTGCTAAAACAACCAGGCTGTGATGACTACTAGTCTTTATATAGTCTATAATTATTTTTTTTTCATTATATACCTCTCAGGTAACAGCTTAGAAGACAATTCAGCTGCTATCTGTCATGCCCAGCACTAAACTGCTCAGAAAATCTTTCTTCTGTGCTCAGTTCTGTTCTCTGAGTTTCAGAAAAGTATGCCAAGGCATTTTTCTTTCTTTTATTTATTTCTTTCATTTAACTTTATTTTTCTGTATCAAAGATGGGGGAGGGGGGTGAAAAAAAAGAAAAAGGTGGGACAAGCACAATTAATAAATTACTTGTATTGGCTGTGAGCATCCCAAACCAAAGAGTTTTGACTGGATTTTCACAAGCTCTGTCCTACACTTCTTGAGCCTTTGAGGAAAGTTTATTTTGAACCTTTGAGCCTTTAATATTTCATTGAAACTGTAGTTACAGTCAAGCATTTTGTCAAACAGTTTCTTACAGATCTTTGACATATTCTGAACATGAGTTTTGCAAGTAGTTGGTTATAGTAATGAATTGTTCAGTAAGAGCCATAGTCCAGCTGGAATACTGCAAAAGTACAAGGTTATCCAGTGAGGTAAGAATTTTTTGAAGGAATGTATACAAACCCAGCAATAAGCTAAAATTGCACTGAGGGCAGACTTAGGTCATGTACAGAATATCCCTGCGCAGGCTGCCATTTCCTTTCCCACCCCTCATCCAGTTATTTTTCTTTTCCTTGCCCTATGTGAAGGTTTTGGTCCTTGTTTACAAAACTGGTTCGACACTATGATTGATGTCTCTCTGTTCAGGCAGTGTATTATCAGGCACTTGTGAAACACAATACAAGATGGAGTTTGCAGCTGAAGCAAAAACAAACAGTAATGCCCCAGCAGCCTGTGCTGTAGATTAACTCCAGCTGCTGCTGCTCCAGCACACCTCGGGAGCTGAGCAGCACTCCTGCATTCAGCTCTGCTTCTGCAGCGAGTCCCTCTGTGTTGAAAGCCTCGTGTGTCAGTGCTGGGCTTGGCCCCTAGCAAGATGCACCTCTATCTCTCTGCTCTTCCACTGCACACTTAACTGAGTTTGGGCACTTCATTATAGTCCCCAGTTTCCTTTCAGGAAAGGATCTAATCCAATAATCACAGTAGAAAGTAGGGGGGAAAAAAGTCTGGTATATAATTCCATTGAAGCACTGCTTCTGATTTATCTTTTACAATATATGTTGGAAGTCTTCTTTATTATCAAAGATTAAAGGTCTGCTGCTTAAGAAATAGCAGTTATCCTTTTTACTACTATATTCAGTAAGCTACTAAATAGACATTTTAATCTATTTCTTATTTCAAGAAACATAATCTTAAAAATTCAGGTCTTTACTTTCAGAGAGGGAGATGAAGCATTTGAAAAAATATAATTGTACACTCTTATCAGATGCTTTTTAATGTATGATCTCTGGTTTTTCCTCAAATACAACTAAGCAAAAAAGGAGGCCTTTCATTTTCCACCTTTCCTATATTCCCCCTATCCCTCTTTTCACAGTGGACCCTCTCTCTTTCCTGTTTCTTCCTCTTCTCTGTCTCTTCCCCCCACACTTCCCTCCCCTCCCCCTTTTCTGTTTGGGCATAGCCCAACTTTTACATTTCTCCCATTTCTCTCTTCTCCCACGGAGAGCTGTCAAACACAGGGTAGTGCTGACAGAACCCAGAGCACAGGGTTCTCTCTATCTCTAACTCAAGCACTCCATGTCCTCTAAAACAGCCTGAGTAATCCCAGCCATCAGGCCTAGCCATATATTCAAGAACATATTTACATTGCAGGAGAATAAGGCATATTAAATAAAATGTGTAAAATGACTGGTTAAATTGTAAAACAAGAGATTTATATTTTCAGATCACTTCAACACTGGAAAATATATTAGCTAATGCATGGCAAGGAAAAACTTAGGTGATAAGGATTTAAATTGTAACTTGTCTTCTGTAGAATTTAATTTCATCTTAGGTAGCTCAAGTTTACAAATACTCTTCATGTTGAATATAAGACTGTACAATTATTAACCTTACTTATGTACGTAGAAATCAAGAGTGAGATGAAGAGAAGATACCATTGACTTTAAAAGCTGTTGAGGGGAAAATACAACAGAAAGTTTGATGTTAAATAATATGATAGTTTCGATATGCATTTAAGAAAAAATATGTAGTCAAGTAAGTAAATAAATAATACTGATACGAATTTAAGTTGAAGATTTTGGACACTGTTCATCATCCAGCCACGGTGAGGTTTTCTGATCTCCTGTTCTTCTACATGGACAACTTCTGGCCAAATCCATGTTTCTTCCTTCACCGTAGCAACACAGGCTTGCTCCCACTAATCTTATTTCAGTAATCCCAGCAATAAAAAAAGGTTTTTTTCCAGAAGGACCCTGCAAAAAGCCCAAGTACTACCATATGCACCTACGTTAACCTTCCAGAAATCATTGTAGTCGTTACCTGCTCAGCTGTGGTCTGTGCAGCTCTCCTTGGCCAAGCCCATGCTGCTGGGATTTAGCTGTGCCCAGGCTGGAGGAAAAAGCTTATTTTTTAAGAGTAGCGTAGTCTGAGCTCTATTTCCATAAATACATAAAGTAATTTAATGGCATTGTCAATGTATTTATTTGAAGAAAGCTTAAAGGGTGTATTGCTTTAGTCATTGCAGATGTCAACATTGATTCATTTATCACAGAATTAGTACTGTAGTGAATGAAATGACTTCTATGCTCTTTATGCATGTAGCTCTTATTTATTTCAGGGCAGAGGTGAAATGTTAAATTACCTGGGTCTAGATCTAAGCATCACTATCCCAAGTAAAAACTGGTTTTTTTCCCCATGGGCGTGCATGGATGTCTTAGCAAGTACGGTGTGGGGTGGGTTTTTTCCTGCTTACGGGCAGCGATGAGGAAACGTTTGTGGCAGCCTAAGGCAGCAGCTGACCCGAGGCCTTTCCCCGCCGGGTTCGGAGGGAAGGGCCGCGGCCTTTTGTGCTGTGGGGCAATGGCACCACCTGGTGGCCTCGGGAATTGCAACCGCTCGCTCCTTGGACGCTGTCCCGAGAGCTTGAAAATAACGACCAGGAAAAAAGGATTGTCTTTAATATTTTTACATTTGTTTTTGTTTCCAGCTACTTTTCTTTGTTGACTGAGGTAGTACCGTTTAAAACGTTTTGCGAAGCAATATTTTCGAAGAGATATAAGCATTTTAATAATGTCCAATTACTTTAAGAATCAACTTAGAGATATTAAACCTTCTTGAAAGAATATCACTCCTGATTTACCTGCAGTAATTTAGCAACTGATGCACTGAAAACTTAAAAAAATAAATGTATCTTTGCAAATCTAGGAAAAACACAGAAAGACAACTTAAAGGCAGGTTTTAGAGGATCGGAGTTTTCAACACTAGAATGTACATGTAACAAGCATTTCAGGGACACTTTGATTTTTTTTTAAATTTTTAAGTTCCACTTATGAACCAAGTACTCAATTTTCACAACTCTCACAAAGGAGTTGAACAAACGGATTAAATGAACTCAGGGGAACTAGTTCATCCTGGCCTTTACCGTGGTTTGTTCCTCGTTCTCCTTTGAAAATAACAGTGTATTTTATGTGTTTCCATTTCAGATCCCACAGCCATCCATTGCTTTAAGAGAGGAAGCTTACAGCCTAATTATGAGTCAGCACAGAATAGAGTAGATATTTTAAATTCTCAAAGGTGGAGGCTTTGGTGATGTACTAGTTTCTAATCTTTGGCGTGTATGCAAAGTCTGCTCATTCTTAACAGGAGAGTTATATTCATATAGATCTGGCACTATGCTAATGACCTAAACTGCTACTCCAGTTTTCAGTTAATAGTGTTTTCTTTAGGAAGAAAGACTCTTCCTGGTTAGTGTTTTGTGACTGTAGAGGGTGCTCTTAAAATACTGGAGATGGTAATAATATGTGGCAATCACTTTCTTTTTCTGTAAAGCTTATCAATGTTAGGTTGTTTATATTTAGCAAAGAACATTGTAGAGCTAGTGTGTTTTATTTTTTATGTGGGCAAGAGTCACTATCCACATTTGCATCCAAAAATGTCCCTGGAAAGTTTTTCTGTATTTAGTTTATTTTTGCAAGTATGTTTCTGCCAAACAGTGATAGTATCTTCTGAGAAAACTATTGATGTGCTCTAAAACAAGTTGAAAGAAATACTAAATAGAGTGTATTTTTAGTTGCAAGGCCGTTGAGAGTTGAATAAGAGCTTATTGTTCCAAATAAGCCATTTAAATATTTTAAAAAAAAAATCCTTAGTCACATGAAGTTGATGCTTCCACATTGTGCTATCTGGTATTCTGTTGGGAAGGATTTCACTTTATTTTACTTTCATTTGTCTGTAGTTTTATTGATTGCCTCACTGTACTCCCAAGCTATCTGTTTTCTTATACTTTTTAAATAGAACTAGCAAGTGAAAAAAATCCTAGATGCAATAGACTAAATCAAAATGTATCCTGCTACACTTTTCCCTCAACAATACAATATTTTTTTAAACATAAAATTTTATGTTCCACTCAGTACATCCAAGGAACAATTGAGTTAACTAAGAAATGTTGCTTCTTTCCAGTGAAAGTAGAGTGGAGTCTATAAACCTGAGAAATAAGAATTTTGTTTTAATAATCTGAACTACCCATTTTAAAGCAGTGTGAGGTGGACTAACATTCCCTAGGTCAAGACCTGAGACCAGGATGAGGTTGGGGACTTGTGGCAGCCCTGCTCTGAGCTGGGGAGGTGGGAGGTGTGGTTCCAGACTGACCAGGCTCAAAAACCTGGTCAAAAACCCTCTGCCGGCACTGCACTGCAACAGCAGAAGTGCCCTTTGTCCTGAGAGGTCATTACACTGAGGGACATGAAACAGATACTACAGAAGCAGAGTTTTCCCAATTCAAACTTTTCCTAGCAACAGCTACTCTACTTCTTACACTGGATTTAGATATTTACCCTGAGATGGTACTGTTAGATGTGAACTCAGTCTATTTTCTAAGACTTTACTAGTGATCACTCACTTGAGATTCTGTGTCGCAGAGACTGTGACTCCTCACTTTTCCAGCAGCTCTACTGTAGGTCCAGTTTAGTGCACAGAAGTCAGTGCAGCTTGTTTTGCCTGGGGAAGCCCCTGAGTATTTTTTGGCCAAATTCAGCAGCATCTATTCTAGGGAGACTTTGCCAAGACCACTACATCAGGAAACCTTGTAAGCATAGACCAAGCTTCATAGCTGTTTGCTGGCTTCCTCTGAGATGAACTTAGCCTGTTCCAGTCTCCACCTTCCACATCAAATTCATCACTAGCAACTTGCAGGTTAGAGCATGTCCCTGGATCATACAAAGGGGACTTGATGTTGCCTAGGACTGTGACTGCAGGCTTGCCATAGTCAAATGAAATTCTTTTTAAGAGCTGGCAAAAATTAACTATCCCCACTCATCAGGCAAGTCTCCTCAACAGACGAAACGTTGCTGCCTGAGGTCTGATGGTGAAAAATATTTCTGTTGCAAGTTGTGTAATAAGGGAATGCAATGGTTGGCCAGAGACAAGGATTTTGTCTCATAGGGCTTTCCTCCTCAGGATTAAGTAGAGATTTGACCAAACAAAACCTAGGCCTCTTCCAACCTTAAGTACACAAACTATTAAGACAAGTAGTCATACTTAGTTCTCTTTCCATTCACAGTATTTCTGGTGGGCAGTATTTTCACTTCCCTAGGAGAAACCAAAGCGTTTCCCCTAAACATCCCTTATACTGAGGTTCTTAAAACAGCAAGTTAGAAATGCAAATCTTGTACCCTCAGAGTCAAGACTCAAACACAGACTTCCTCTGATCACTAGCCTTCTCTTCACTGGCCTATTAGATAAAACAGATAATACTTTTCCTCCCATTTTATAACAACAGGTTGTCATAAATTTCTAACTCTAGGAGAGAGTTCAAGAATGTATTCTGTAGATTTTTCACACCTCTGCAGCTCACATTAAAGGACCAGAATATCAGAAACAGATGGAACTCAAGACCCATCTTTTCTTTATAATGGCCAGTCAGGATGTAACTTATCAACTTTAGTCATTCCTGTAGTGGATTCTCTTTTCCTGAACTGTGAAAAGACCAATGCACTTCATTCAGGGTGGGAGACTCCACTACACAGCAAACACCACAGTACCTCTAAGCTGCAGCCACTTAAAAAAAATGCCCAACACATTCTACATTGAGTCTGCCTTTACTGGTTCACTTTATGCACATTCTACAATTCTAGAAAATCTTTACAGCTCAGGAAAAAAAATCTTGCAATGTACAGTACTTGCATATTTCAAGCAGTGAAAGCTGTAAATGATACACATGCTAGAATGACAATAAGACAAATGGAAGTTTTCACTGGGAAAATGCAAACCAGAAGATAGATAGTTTGTTTTGCTTTAGGCAAAGCATGAATGCAAACATTCGAATGGAGAAACTCCCCTCTTCTTCTGTGGCCCCTCTGAGTCATTACATTAATTACTTGGAACTATTTACCTACTTCCCTTCATTTAGGCCCCAGGTGCAGAAACAGGGTACAGAAAATTATTTTCATTCTTTTTTCTGTAGTGAAAAAACAATATATGGAAATACTCATAATTTCCTCTCTGAAATCCATGAAGGTGAGAAGAGGTGGCATCATAATACATATATTGTGTTTTCCTGTCTTTTAATACCCTATAGCAAAACAGAAGAGTGCTAGGGGGTGTCAGTGATTGTTTCTTTTCTGAGGTACAGTGAAAATATTTGTTTAGTTTTGTTGCATTAGCAGGGGCAGCTGGCAGTGTTTGCACTTATGCATCTTCTAGTACTTCACTGAAGGGATACCCTTAATTCTTGAAGAAAGACAAATATCTCGTTTTACAAATGTGCTGACCTGTGCTTATGCAGTGCTTTGGCAGTCTCCTTCTGTGAATAGTGTTACACTCTTTGAAATGTGTCCTTATCCAGCCACATCCAGGCATACACTTTTCCATATGTGAAACTAAAGAATTATCAGAAGCATTAAATGTTTAGAAAATAAACAATGAATCACATTAGAAAATTTGAAAAAATAATCATAGAAGAAGGGTCAAAATCTAAATTTCTAAATCGGTAGCAGAGAGGGTCAGTTTCAATATCTACACTTCTTTTTGGCAAGATAGCCATGTCTTAAAGTTCTTGCTTAGAGTTTCATTTCTAACTTACCTCTGGGAAAAAATGAATTAAACCTTTTCTTGTACTTTTACTGAGATGTTCTTCTGCTCTTCATTATTTTGTAATGCAAACAGCAGACTGTAGGATATGGGCTATATAGATATCTTTAAATAATAACTAGCAAAATCTGCAGCTGTTTTCACAAAGTGTAGTCAACTTCTCCCTTCGTATTAAAGAGTATTAGTCAATCCCAGAGTAGCCTAGGTCATCAGGGGGTGGCTACTGAGTCTGGCTCCCCCTGTCACAGCTGCCTGGCAGTGGGCCCACCCTCGGGAACAGCCAGCTGGCTCTGCTGTGCACTTCAGCTTCCTCCAGCTTTGCATGTGGACCTGTGAAGCAGCTGAGTGTATTTTGCCTGATCGGCTTATTTGTTGTCAATCCAGAGAGTTTTCCTCTTGCCATGAGTGCTGATGGTGCAGTGAGTTTTCAGCATGGCCCCTCTGCTCTGTCATTTCTGCTGCTCTGCAGTGGCTCTTCAAAAGATCAGGTCTGTTTCACAGATTTTGCTTGTTTTCAAGTCAGTTCAGCACTTCTCTGTTCTGATATGGCTTGTCCAGATGCACAAGTTTCTTTTTGCACTCTGCCAGCTTTTGGCCCTGAGCAGACTCAGACAGTAAGAAAGACAAGTCCTTCCTCTACTTTATCTTATATTCCAGCTGCATACCTATGAAACTATACAAGCTACAGGGTGACCCTTCATTTAGAATATTTTGCTAGAGCATAGATGTGTGTATTCATCATTAATGACACATCTCAAACTTTACTCAGAAATATAACTCGCTCATGGAGCTGTGAGCAGTAACAATGCAAACAAAAGCAACCTCTTCCACGTTCATCCTCTGATGCTAAAAGAAGAGCATAAGTAGCATCTGCCATAGAAACAGAACTATAAATTCTAGGGTAGAAATCCATCTGTTCAAGGATTTTCAGAGGCAATTTTAGGATTAATTAATAAGAACACCTTGAGAATGAAAAAAATATTTTCTAGAACTTTATTTTTTAATAAAAAGATTATGTATACCCAAAGAATGCAGCACTTTCCATTCCCAACTAATAATCAAGTCTTTTTCTGAAAAATAAAGTTACTTTACCTAGTGAACATAAGAAGATATTGGAATTCATTTAACTATTTGGTAATATTTTTAATCCCATCAGATCAATATCCTGTTTTATTTAGCTACCTAGAGGAGGGAAAGCTATATTTGTAAAACCGTATTTTGATATCTGATCTTTTTTATTGTATGTTGTCTTATTCAATAGGACAGCAATGGAAACAGTGGTACTGATACTCATTGCTTTACATAATCTCATGATTTTAGTTACTTTCTGTCTCAGTAGCACAAGTTTTCACAAATCTGCCATTACAAAAGTCTCTTCAGATTGTTTTTAATCATTCTCAGCTTCTGGACTTTTTCTGTGATTGCAATACCCTTACTGAGATGTGAATTCAAATGAGAAAAAACAGTCCATTCCCAGATGTCACTCTCAATGGAGATGAATTTAAGATCTTACCATGAGTTAGTGGTGGCCTTTCTAAGGTGGGTTCCTGCTAAGCACAAGACAGATCATTACTCCAGCTCCAACACTCCTCTCACATTTAAACACTGACACAGAAGGAGATAGTTGTTAGAGCAGCTATTTCCATTCACTTGTGAAGAAAGAGTATCAGATCAGGTGCAGCCATGCCTACTGGAGAGGTGCTTGAACAACCTCTTAGATGCAGGAGCCATGGCCATCATCACATCTTCACACTGAATACTTCCAACAGGCACCAACAAATTCCATTCAATGCTCTTCCAAACCACACTACTTGGAGTTCTCATTTAGTATGAATTATTTGGTTTTCAGCTTTACTCAAATTCATCAGCTTTAATTGATTGTTCATGACCTTCCAAATCTTGTTGCAGCTTGTCAAGAATTTCCACGGCCATAGTCCATGTCAGCAGTTAGCACACTCAAATTTGCTGGCAGGTAAATTTATTACAGACAAACCTAGTCAGGATGACATCTGAGCATGTGTCCAACCTAGCTGGACAGAATTGCTCAGATACTTGACACTACTGATCCTATTCCTGCAGAAGTGTTTCTTGAAATGAGGCCTTTATCACTGAAAGGATGGGCAGCTGCTGAGTTAAAAAAAAAAACCCAAAACAAAAAAAACCAACCAAACAAACAAAAAAAACCCCCACCAACCCACTAAACCGACCAAACAAAACAAAAAAAAAAAAACCAAACCAACAAGCCCTCTGGTATGGAAATCTCTTTTACATTCCCTTCTCAATGTCCAATATTTAACTAATTCTACCTTTATTCCATTCACACATTCTGATTCCAATTCCTGTTTAGTATGATATGTAAAAACTCAGTCAGGGTTAATATGGAAGTGTAAAAAGTAAATACATCTGGGAAAGAAAATTAATTTTAAATTGTAAAGTTTTGCTTGAAAGTTAGTGTTTACACCATGCATGAAGTCTGTGATTCATGATTAGTCCTACTATTTCTGATTTTTGCTTCAAACGAAATCAGGTTGATTATGAAGAATGTTACTGATTTTTTTTGCTTATTTATAAAGGAAGTTGGAATTTTTGGAGGATATAGAGTGCAATCATATCATGGTATTTGAGGGCAGGGAGCTAAAGAATCTGAGAGATCTTTCCCATAAATACTGTGCCCAAAGAACACTAAGGCTTGGGAAGGAAACAATTCCTTCTAATTAGGAAAGTAATTTTAAGCAGAAAGAAAGATGTAAAAGCTTAGGGACTCTTCTTGTCAGAGAGAGATGTTTCCGAGAAGAATTAGGGCAATAGAGGATTATTGTGTTGTTAAGCCTTTGATTGAGATCTCAGACTTTCATCAGTTTTGTAGCAATGCAAGCAAAGAGATCTAAAGCTCAAATGTATCTCAGAAAAGAAATCTTGGGGAAAGAAATTAAAATTAAAAAAAAAAAATTGAAAAAACAACCTAGACTAGGATTTAGCTTTTGGGTATTTATAACACCCAGTTTATAGCCAAAGGGAAGTTTTTCTGTCATCACCCTTTTACTTTTAAAAACAAAGACGAAAAAATGTTGCTTTTGATTTTTAAAAACCTTGTGTTAGTTACTTGAAAAATTCCAGACTAGAGCATGAAAGATCATTTGGAGGAAAACTCCAAAGCTGTTGTTTAGAAGCTGCCCTGAGTATAGTCAAGATTAAAGCCCTTAATGAAGGCAAAGCTTACTTATCTGATCAGATTTTAGCATAATGGTCTAGCATGTGATATTATTTTGTAAAAGTTACATAACTTTTTGTCTAAGAGCATACTTTACTTTCAAGCAGCACAAACAACATTTTTAACCTGTTCAGATCCTTGAGAAATGCAAGCAGATTTGAAGAAAAAATTTGAATATTTGTTAACAAAAGAAAATAATTCCTTTCTGTGACTTGGTTAAGATGAAAACAAGACAGGAAACTAATAAAAAGGATCAGAGAACCTGGAAATAAATGTTGACAGGCTTGTGTACTGGCAGTTTCAAATCACATATTATTAAGCATTAGCTTTCTGCTTAAGTGTTTGCGCACAAGATTGCCTTTCCCTAGGAAAGTCTAGAGATTACCCACAACTCATTTGTGTTTGCAGGTTTTCTGTGAGTATGTGTGGGCACATCCTACCATTTATCAGCCACAATGCACTGAGGTCACAAGTCCCCTGCCTCATTAAATGACAGTGAGCCAATTGAAAAACAGCTCTGTGCTCCCAAGGAGCATCTGGACATCTGGTGCAGGACTAGTCTGCTTAATTTTGAAACAGACTGATCTGGGAAGAAACTAGGCAGTTAGACAAAAAATGGGTAATAAAACCTTGGATATACAGAGTTTTCCTGTTTTGACAATAGAATTTGTGGATTACAGCTTAAAGCTTTTTAGGGTTTCTCATACACTGAGAAATAGAATTTAAAACTTACAATATTAAATAACAGGACAAGAAAAAAGCAAGACCCTACACCTCTGTGGAAATGTCTCAGGGCTTCATGAAATTATCAACTGAATACTGAGTGCTGATAGACCCAGCACACCATGATGTAGGAGCATTTATCATCAGAGTGTTTGTTACTGTCAGAAAACAAAGAATGAGAGAGAGAGAAGGTGGTGGCTTGGCTCCTTATGTGCACAATATAATGCAACCTGTTGCATTAAAGAGTTGTTCATAAGCCACAATCCAGGCTTGTAACAACTGCCAGTGCTCTCCTGCAGGCATAGTGTGAGTGTGGCTGCTGCTGGCTGGTGTCACGCCATCCATCTCACCTTTTGCCACACAGTGCTAATTCCTGCACTTCAGACAGCTTCTGGCTGAAATATTTATTTCATTAAGCTTTTCACTAATCTGTTCTTCCACTGGCTTGGGGAAACTGCTCTCGTATCTTGAGCAAATTGCCATTATGTACAGCCTTTTCCACACCAAGGAACTGCTTGCTATATTTTCACTCATCTTTTAAAGGGAAATAGTCACTAAAAATTTTATTTTTGAATGCAAACTTCAAGAGTTTTGCTCAAAATGGTCCTCCAGAGAGCACAGTGAAAACAGTATCTCTTGGGGAAGCAATGGGGAAGCTTTCACCAACACTGAGAATGCAAACATTCATTGCTTCTGTAGCCAAGTGAATGATCAGTATTTTGTGACAAAAAAAAGACTCAATCAAAATTACTGCTAGTTTTCTTTATTATTCCTTTTTCCTCCTCAAGAGGTCACATTCCCTGTTGAATATTAAATTTATTCTGGTTAACCAGAAGACAGTGGAGTTACCCAGCTGGGAAAAACACTGCATTACCTAATAAAAGGATGCTGTTCTGCTGCACCATGATCTCCTACTGAGGTAAATAATAAATTAAAATGGATAGCAGCACTCTTTTGTCAACTTAATGCTACAACTTCAAAATTCTGCATGAGGAAAAGGCCAAAAGAATATTTAAGCAGCACTCCTTAAAACTAACTTTCTTTTCTGTCAGATACAGGCTGATTTATTTTTTGTTATATTCTTAACAAGGTGGGATGAGGCTTTGTAAAGCTCCTACTACCACATTTGTACAATGAAAGAATAATACCCAACAAAGAAGTGTTACTGCTGTTGAAAGAAGGGAGGGGAAAAAACCCCAAACAAACATGGAGGTAGAAGAAATTAAATGTATCTTTTCCTCCCTCTTTGCCAGCTGTACAGAGGTCAGTGATGGAAGGGGAGTGCCACATTCAGTTACTTCCTTCCACAACACACCAAGCAGCAGAGTAACTGATTTTGTTGTCCAGTTCCAGAAACAGATGTGGTTTGAATTTCTGCACACATGGGCCTGAGTGCCTACGCAGGCTGAGGTATACGTACCCTGCTTATTTCCACATGCTCAGACTTGATTTAGAAAGACTACCTGTAACTTTTTCAGTCACCCACAACCTGTAAGCTGTTCAAGCATAGCTCCAGAGCCAGGGTTATGCTTTGTCACCAGGAGAAAGGCTGTGATAATGCACGATTAGTCCAAATCCCTGAGAAGAAGCAAGACAGCTGGGACTATTAAACCTGGCACTGCTAGTTTCGTAGTGATCAAGTTGTGCGCTGGAGTAGGGAGACACCTGGAAGCCATTTCCTGCTTGTGAACTGTTCTCCCTCCTCCTTCCTCTCAAAGATAAGTGCATGCCATGTGGCTTTTGGCCACAATGAAGTTTTTTTTGAATTTGTAACATCAGGAAGGTTTGCTTTAAAGGCACAAATCCAGATCTTGCCTTGCATACAAAACTTCAAAAGACTGGTTTTTCCCCCCATCTAATGCTTCCCCCTCCTCTCCCCCCAATCTCTCTGACCTCAAATTTCACCAACTCTGAAAAAGTCTTTGCAATTTCGTCTTGAAACTGGCAAATGAACTTTACTGAACTAGAGACTGCGTAGATACTGGCCTTAGTTTTTCCAGTGCCAAAGCCACTGATTGTTGTTTTCTAACCATACTTTGCTAACATGCAACAGGTTAAGATCTCCACACATGCACACACCCCTGCCCGTAAGTACTTGAAGTTTCCTTGGCTTCAAAAAGTAAGCACATATTTTGTCCGTGAGAATGCCTTTGAGCAGTATCTCTTTTGTCAGTTAGGTTCCTCTTGTGCATTGTAAATCTTTCCAAGAGCCATCTCCTAACTTTTTTTCTTATTATTATTTATTTTATTTTGTCTCTGGAAATGTTTCATTCAACAGTATGGTCTCACTGTTTTAGCCATTGGGCAAGACGTTGTTTCCCCTGAAATCAACAGGGGCCACCGAATTCTAAGATTTCAGAAGTTTTCACTTCTTCTCTTTAAAAACCACTTAAGTCCAGGAGCATGCAACACTTCACTAGTTTGAGATTGCTCCAGCCTTCTCTTGATATTTTCCTATGGAACGGTTGGTCTTAGAAAAACTAATAGCAGAGGTGGAACACTCCTGTATTTTGGACACAACTTTATAAACCACCTCCAAATAATTTTTTTTTTTTGTTAATAGAAATCCTAGTTTTTCTAACTAAAATCTAGAAGTTTTTGAAAACAAATTCAAAATGACAAATTTTAGTAGGCCAATAAAAATGGTTTTGTGAAATCTCTTATAAAATGTCACTCAAGCAGTCTTCAAGGTTTTGAGAAAATTATACCTAAGTTTGTTTCAATTCATTGGTTGTGTTACCATTCAGTTGCAGTAGTCTTAAGATTTTACTAACTGAATTTCATCCTTTAACCAGTAATCTGTAGCTGCAAAGTCTGAATGCAGGTTTAGCCTTCAAGTCTTGCTGGAGAAGTAGGAAAGCCTATAGGAAATCCACACTCTCCCTCTTAAGAGATAGGAATGGTAGGATAAAGTGGTCACATAACAGCAGAGGCTGGCTCCTACCAAAGAAGCCAAACATGGTATTACAGCCAGCATGGTAGAGGCCTTACCAACCAGAGCTCCATCCCACAGCACCAGAACAAGCAAGCAGGGAAGGCAGCAGGAGTTAAGCAAAGTCCATGAACCAGGCAAGTTTGCAGTGGCGAGGCAGGTGCAGCATCAAGGCAAGCAGTCTGCAGGGAGGATCAGGCAGGACTATACCTGTGAAAGGAAGCTGGGAAATCAGCCTAGCTCATGATCTGATCAGCAGGGCCAATGGCCAAGCACGGCACACCCAAGATATAGCTCAGGCAGAGACTAAACATCCGCAGCTGAGCTTAAATGAAGCTCCTGAGCCCATGGGCAGGGGGTGTGGGTAGAGGCCCCAGGTGAGGCTGGTCAAGGCTGTTAAATCCTGTTGGTTCACTCAGGCCCTGTGATATAAGTCAGTGGAACATCCAGAGTCATATTTTCATGCATAAGCAAGAAAAGAGGAGAATTATGATTGTGGTTTGACCTGTGCTGCATTTTCTGACCCCTGAGTGCCTGATTGCTCAACCATGGTATTACAGTAATGCTGTGTCTACTCATAGTTTATATAAACACAGAATATGTTAAACAACTGACTTATGATGTGATACTTTTGTTTCCACTGGATTCTAGGCCATCTGTGTACTAAAAAATCTCTAGACTTGGAAAGAAGATTTGATCTATTCAGTTTATTCACTAAGTAGTTACAGATACTACCAGAGTATTCTGTATGTACAATTTGACGTTTATATTTCATTCCTTTTCTCATTGCAATTAAGCATCTCTTGATCCCCAGGCTCGTTTGATACTTCCGTACTTTCTAAATATCTTCTTTACTCATCTTAAGTCTTTAAAATTCTTTATTCATGTGCTGTTCAAATTATGAAAATTAATGCAATCATGAAGAGTTAGAGTTGCTATAGCAAAGTTTCAGGTCCCCTGATTTCTGAGAAACAGCTTCATCCATGTCTATTCACAAGCAATATTTTTATTTTCATCTTTCCTAGCTGAGGTAATACATATTATTATCTCATAAGCTGAGACACAGAGCAGGATGTCAGCAGCATTGCAAGATACAATTCCAACAGGCAGTCTGTACGTCTTGGAATAACTCTGGATCAGTATTTTAAGTGTCCAGTTGGCAAACTGTGTAGCCCATTCTATAATTAAAAAATGCATGATTCTCCTGTGGGCAGAAGGAAGATCCAGAGCATACCAATGTCTACCAGCTTCTCACTTGGCAGTGAGAATTCTGGCAGAAAGGATCCATTTCAGTGCTTCACACAAAGGGTTTGATCCCAGCAGACTGTTTCAGTAGTTACTGCAGTGCAGTCATTTGCTTCCCTGGTTCTGTCTGACCAGGACTAAAAGCAAAGGAGTAACAACAGGCATTGTTCCAGGTGACAGGAGGGAATAAGAAGTCAAGGGCATCAGTGCTGGGTCAGCCCAAAAGCCCATCTAGCTCAGTGTCCTGTCGTGAAGAGTGCTGGAGAGTGGGTGCCTTGCGAGAGGAAAATGCTTTTCAGCTTTTCCTCACAAATACTATTTCCTTCCCACCTCTTCTTTAGAGAACCACAGTGGGCAAGACAACTGCATAAAAGCTAGTAATTAATGTTTCATGCAAGATAAAAGGGATCCAGATCTTGCTGATTGAACAGTGTGGCTTCAGTGCCAGTCATCTCTGCCAGGGATATTACCTAAAAATTTTGCACAGAAAGAATAGTCTAAATGAAGAACATTACTCAGTAGCCAAATCAGACTTCATAATCTGTCTATATTTTATGTCTTCTGGCAGATCATAGCACTGCTCTGTTTCTAGTCTGACACTTTGTTTTGATTTTAATAAACCTAATAGGAATTAAAATAGCAGGTGCGTAGCAACACCTCTTTAGAATGAGTGTTTGATGCTAATAACTATGTTAAGCAAGACTTTGCTGAGCCATGGCTTTCATCTCGGTCTGTACAATATATATATGATGAAAAACCACTTAACCCCCTAGCTTCTGGCTTAAGGATTGTGAAAAACAGGTATAAAATCAATAGAAAAATTATAAATCCATGAAGTTATGGGAGATCATTTGGAAAATGAGAAAGACTCAATGTGACTAATGTCACTGTATTTTGTGTTTTTGATAATAGTGCTGCCAACACTGGAAAGGCTGGACGTGGTCTGAGAGTAGACTAATGCATGTAAAAGGGACCAAACACTACAGAGAAGGATTCTTGCCAGGCATAAAAATGAAACAAGAATCTAGGCACAGACACAAGCAAACTGTAGTTGCATCTATTGGAAAACTGAGGGCTTGCTAAATGAAAAGGTTAAGGGAGGGGTTATAAGAATGAACTCCAGGCAGCCAGTGGATTCAATTCCTCTAGATTGTTGGGAGAAGGAAAAAGCTGCATATCTTTGTCTCTTGTAATTGCTTTGTTTATTACCCTCCTAAATCCCCAAAATAAACAACAAACAGTTCAAGCCTTCCCTTCACACAGATACAGATATTACAAAGGTTCTTCTTGTAAAAACCACTCTTGTCTATTTCTGTGCATTTTATCCTCTTACCAGGTTGAAGGTCAACAGAACTCACAAAGAAAATATTGTAAATTGTTTTGCAAGCAAACCATTACTTTACTGGAGACACATGCTGTATCAGAGTGTGATAGTGCAGACTTCATATTTAACCCGAGTCCAGCTAAGAATTCTGAAAAGACAGCTTGGTTGGACCCAATGATCTCAAATGTCTTTTCCAACTTAAATGATTCTATGATTCTATTCTGTGTTTCTGCTACAACAGCTTCAATGTATAATTTAATTTTTCTTCCAGCTTCTGGGGCAAACCCTATACACTCCATTATTATCTTAAATCAAACAACACATAATATAAATTCCCTGCATTGCTGAAGTTTCCAATTTCTCCATGACTTCAGTACATTTAATGTCTTTCACTGAATCATCAGACCTGCACCTTCTGATAGGGAATACCAGCAAAATGGCAGATACTGAGGAGAAATCTAAGACACATGGCAGAATAAGAGGGATTTCTAAAAGCTGCTTATTAAATTCTGCATTTTTTAAAACATCCTTGGGTCTTGGTTATGACTTTGTGTTAGAGGCATAATTGCATTAAGTCTCAGCAAGGAAACAGAATTTCCTTTTTCTTGATTTAGTCTCAGTTTGGACGAAGCTGTTTATAATAGGCTGAGTCCTGCAGAAGTATCTGTGATTCCAGACACAATGAATGCATATTTTACATGGGTAAACCTGACTATTTGAAGTCAGTGAACCTAGACTGTGCAGCATAATTAGAGGAATGAGCCTCAGGTTGCTTTGTCAAATCATTCTTTAATTGCTGGATTTTAGGATTATTGGATTAGAAGATTAGATGGAATGCCTGAAAATCTTAAATTTGAGCATCCAGTAAAGTAAGACTTCTCATGAATCTGAGTTGTGATGTATCTATAAACTTCACAGTTTGCATAGGTTGTTTTAGCAATTGTTGAAAAAACTTTCATGGTAGGACAATATGAACATATTAACTGCATTTTCTCTGACTCTTCATTTTAAACTCATTTTTAATATTAAGGAACTTGGTAGTTTTTCTTAATGACAATCAGTTGCCAGCTTCCATGTAGCCAGGGTGCTAGAGCTCCTCTGAGCTTGGTCTGTGAATCGTGCTGCTTCCTTGTCCATAGGATCTAAAGGAATCCTGATACCAGCCAGACACTGCATGGCATGCACCTTGCAGTGTGTGCATATTACTTAACTACATCATGATCAGTAAGCACAGCTGTGGTTTTTTATGGCATTCTTACAGGACTTACTCTGTTGTAAATTCATTCTGCGTTGTACAAACAAGTCACAACATGGCGCACTACAGGTGCTGCCCTTCTCAGAGCAATATCGAGTGTGGAGTCTTCAAACACAGCACACAAAGTTATTCCATCATTCCAGCTTATCCCATTTCCGGGACCACTTCATACTTCACTTCCTAAAGATTCTGTTGATCAGGATTTCTCCAGCTGTTCATGCTACCCCTGCTTCCACATGCCACATACTGCACATATCAGCTATGAAAACCACAAGAAGTATGTGTGTGTACAAGTAGAAAAGTAATGGATCAGAGATAAATGGATGACCAGATAGGAAGGCAAACTTCAGGCCATGGTTCAAGTCCCCCTTAAGAAAAATGCTATGAAATTGGTCATGTCAGTATTAAACAGAACTGTCTGGTAAATTCTGCTGGAGGTTCTGAAGCCGTGGGTTTAGAGTCTGGATGTTTCATATGGGACAGTCAGTAAAACAGTGCTACATCGCTCTTTCCTGAGATGGTTTTGTAAGTATTAGGAAGCTGACTTTTAATTAGTATATTAAAGGGTTTTGAAAGTGAACAGTGGTACTTTTTCATGTAGTTTTGTGAAGCAAACAGAAGAGGACTTCACAAGCCATATGGAGACAGCTGTGTTAGCGGTATTCTCAAGCCATTAACAGAATAGTCATCAGCATTTCAAAGTACCATATTCCCCTATCAATTCATATATACACTGCTAAAATCACAGCATCCAAAATAAAAGCCAAAGCACTGAAGTGTCCCAGTATGGTGAAGAGCATGACTGTCTGAACAGAAGGATCAACATGGGAAGGTGTAAATCATATTCCTATTTTCTGGGGTCAAACCCCAAAGCACTTTGGTACAATTTTGATGTCTTTTAAAATCAATTATTTTTGCCACTGATTTCCACAAAGCTCCGACTGTGCTTTTTGAGCCTGATGGTCTTTTCAGGATTTAACATACCTGAATAAGCAAAATTATATGTAGTCATGGCTTTCACATTTTCAAATTGAAACTGTAGGAATAAAAAAGATAACAGTTTATCACTTCCTTCTTTGGTAACAGAGTTCTATAAAAAGAAGTGCTTTCACTGAATTCCTACTCTTTCAAAAATTTCTCTATGGGGTAGCACAGAGCTCTCCAACTTTCTTTAAAATAGTGATCTGTGTTTTTGTTTAACCCAGAGACTGATGAAAATGCTAATATTATCAGATAGCATAACATAACAAAATAAATATCTCAACAGATTTTCAGTGGAGTACATTTTTTCTGTATCATGGGTGGCTGCTCACTTCCACTGAATGGAAAAGAAAGTACCTGCAGAAGCTCTCTGCATGCCCAGACTGGAAGGGGAGCCTGCCTAAGTCTTGTCCAAGACAGAAGCCGAGGAGTCTTGATCACAGGCAAGGAAGGGAGCTCAGTGTAGGGCAGACCTTTGGCCAGCATGGCCTCAGCCTGCTAGCAGGGATGACACTCTTCAGGCTCTATTTTCCCACATTTTCCACCAGTGCAACTATATTGTTTTCAAAGAAATCCCTCAGTTCAAGTCAGATCGGAATACAGCCTTGAACTACCTGTCCTCCTGAAGCACCTTCTTCTGTGAGACAAAGCAGCAGGACTCACACACAGAAAGCTACAACACATAGCCTGTAAACAGGGACAGAAGTGGGCGTGAACCACTTCCCATCCCTTGCCCACCCTATGTCCTCACATCACCTATAAACTGGAGGCCTTGAAATCCCTGGCCTCTTCTGAATTGCTCTCATGGGTAATATTATCCCCAAAGAGCATGATATCAACCACACATGATTTGGGGCTCACTACAACTGCTGCTAACTCTATGTTAGCTTTCTTCGCTTCTTTGCCTCTTGAAAGATACACAAGATACAGTCCTAGAGGTTTTTTTATTATCAGAAATTTACAGAAAGAGAGAAAAGTGTAGGAAGTTCTATAGTAAGTGTGTGAATCCTACCATTTGGATTATAGAAATACTTTTGTAATCAAAAATATCCTTGCCAGAAATAGTTTCAGGTTTCTTTGGTATTTAGAAATCCTTTGCTAAACAAAGCAAAAATGAATGGTAAACAAAATCGAGTTTCCTTTGAGCCTGATGTTCTTGCAGCTGCACTCCACTTTTAAGAGTAACCTATTAGCAATTAATTTAGAATGACACTGGCAAGCAGTCCCCAGACTTTAATTAATATCTCTTTGACAGGCTCATAATCTTTCTAGTTAATAAAGTCTCCCTTAAATTAGTTTAACTCTGATTTCACTTACAGTTGTAAGTAATCGGCATCAAATCTAGGGTACTTAACAGTACTTTTTCATTTCAAATGTCTTTAGAAGGAGAATTTATAGTTAGATTTTACCGAGTAGAAAGAGTATTTGATGAAGGTCACCCTCAATCCAGTGGCAATGGTGGAAAGAAAATCTAGGTTCCTGCATGCCCTTCTGTTGTGCAATTGATTAAGCAATGGTGCTGTCTCCTGTCTCAGTATCTTGCAAGGAAAGGATTAAATTTCGATTCCAAGCTGCATAATTGATTCTTTTCCTTTATGCCAATATAAAGATCTTAGTAATCTATGGTATAGTATAGTATAGTACTGTAAATATAGTACAGTGAGTAATTGTAAAAGCTACTTAAATAATAAGTATCAGTATAGGACAAAGTAGAGATCAACTTCTTATTTAATTTTAAGCTCTTAATATACTTCTGAAAACTTTGCCTTTAAAATTCTGTGTCAGTTTTACCCAACGTCTGAAATGCAGAACCAATCTACATGAGAACCTTATGCAGCCATGTCACCATGTCCTGTGGCATAGGAGATAATACTGTGAACTGGATAAGATGCTGAGATAAAACCTCCTTTGGCCTTTTGGTGAGTCAACAGCTTTTATATAAGTGTAATGAAATGTGCTTTACCTATGCCTGTTGCATGTGTGTATTATGAGGAAAAAAAATTAGCTGTAATGAGGTAATTTTTGATACATAAGATCACATCAACCTACCTTTCTTTCTACTTTGCCTGCAAAATAAACTGGCCAAATTCCTGTCAGGCTTTGAGTCTCATAGGGTTTTTTTCTGAACCGAGAAAATTCCAACTTTCAGATTGTAAAGTTCTAAACTGATTAAATCTACAAAGAAAGGAGATCTTGTTTTAAAGGTAATCAGTGTTTTGTATCTAACTAACAACTGTAAGAAGTATCTATGTAAGCATTAATGACTCTGCTGTAAAGTATTGCCAAGGGAGACTGAAGTAGGATCTTTTTTGAAGGTAATTTTTGCCAGCTGAGGATATTACAGCCTTAATTTACTGATTCATAGGAATGGCTTCTTTTAATGTTTATTTTTCTTGTAAGATGAAGCTTGAAGTGAAAATGGGGTATGAAAAAACCAAGATTTGCTTATTCGTCTCCTTCGTCTTAAATAAATGTAAAAGCTTAATTTAAAAATCTGTCTCATTAGCAAGGACTAGGATAATTAAGATGGTTGAGAAAGGTCAGTTATATATGCAACTTAATTAGGATCCCAAGGCCTGGAGACATTTCACCATCTCTAGAAGTCATGAGCAGTCTATGCACTCCAGAAGTATTTCTCTGGAATACATAAAACTGAAAATAGCACGTCCCAAACACTCCTTAGAACAGTTTTAGTAACAACAGTCACGAGCCTGTACCACTGCCTTAGAACACTAACTTTGTACAAAGAACTTACTTTATATTGCTTCTTTGTTTTTTCCTCTTCTTGAGTGAACAGGGGGAAAAGAAAAGAGATTAAATAATATTAGCTAGTGAGAAAAATGCAAAAAATGTTTTCATTCAGTAGCATATTCTTCAGCTGAATTTCTACAATATTTCCTTAAGCATTTGCTGCCTCTGTCATTGACATGCTGAACCAGAGGCCTTATTGCTCTTCCTATGTTTCTGTGGCAATAATAATTCCATCCCAGAAGTCACAAATCAGAAAATAGTTTCTTCGAATGAAACAGCAAATGAAACACAACAAGATCATCCTCTTTTCTCATGCATGTTAACTGTAAAAAGTTTCTTGGCTCGGAATGTGGCTCTGATTACATTTCTCTATCCCGAAATAAACATGGTGTAAAAGAAAAGGATATAGGGAGAGGGGGGAAAGCCTGTCAATGGGCCACCCTCAGGAAACCTCACAAGATCTACTGTCTGTCTGTGCAAGCCATGGAAGAGCCAAGGAAGTGATCCCAGCTTGGTGGTCTTATTCTTAATTAAAACAAATGAGGCTCTTTCAGCTGTTGCAGATAAATATTTGATGAAAAGAGACAGGAACAGATGTCAAAAAACTGTAGTAAATAAGGAATAAGACCAGAAGAGCAAATGTTACAACAGTATTTTATATTGAAAAAAATCACTTTACAGATTTTTGTCAAATGTCTATTTTTACTGAGATCATTCCATAAGTAGGAAGACAAATTTTTTTTTTTTTTTACAAAGTAGAATTAAAATACAAATGCATATAGTGAAAAAATTTTAAGTCAACTTGTTGCACATTATATGGTTAAAATAAGGATTAGTTCTTGGGCCATTGATGAGACAGATGATTTCAAAGTAATTTGTACACTTCTATGAGAGTTTATGTTAATTCTAGAGTTATTAGTAGAGTTTTGCTCCAAAATTTATGTTAAGGATGCACAGTGAGAAGGTACTTAGCAAAATATAACAGCAACATCCTTGTTGCAATGATCTGTCATAATATTTGTAAGTCCCATCCTTTATGAATGGTTAATTTTATGAGGTGAATTCAGCCTTTTCCTGCAGTTGCAGTTCTCCTTATGAGTATACTTGGATCTAGCTTTGAAGTTCACCTTGCTCTCAGCAGGGTTTTATACAGGATGACCTCCAAAGGCCCCTTTCCATTTCAGTTACTCCATACCTTGAGGGCATTGGGTCTGAATAAGTTTAACTTTTTGCAAATGCATTTATAGCATTTTATGAAAAAAAAACTGATATAATTGAAATAACTTAAAGGTAGACCATAAAAGAAAGCTGACTCATGAAATAGAGGAAAAATCTCAGTAGCTGTCTTTTACAACATTAACATCTTCATTGTTAGCACCATATTGGCATTGCCTACTAGTTTAAGGTCTGGTCTTGCCATTCCTGGGTAAAAAGGATGTTTCCACTGAGTCCAATGTAAATTAAACATCTGTGTGTGAAAGAACTGATTTTATAAGTAGGCTTTACAAAACTACTGAGAGAGTGTGAACCACAGGACTTTCAATGAAAATATTTTAAAATAGTATGATGATTTGGGTCATCAGAAGCTGGATAAATTGGTATAATCTGAATTCTGAAAACGTATATACTGGAGTTAGGAGCGAATGGAGTCCTGAAATATAAACCTGACTCTGAAGATGGTTGAGAAGATAAAGTAAACAGTTGATTGACTGCACTGCATCAGAGTCTACATGGGGTACTACAGAGCTGGAGTCCCACAGTAGGCACAGGTGATAGCAGAGAAACATCTGGAGACATGAAGTGAAAGTTAGCAGGTTCAGATGAGAGATGAAGAACAAATTTTAAAAACTTGAGGAAAAGAAACCTTAGACTGCAAAAAAATTCCCATGACTGGAGCAAATTAAATCAACTAGAATTCTAATGGCTAGTTAAATTGAGAGGTATGGTCCTTTATAAAAACTACGAGGCGCTTTGTAATTTGCAGAAAGTCGAAATAAGTGATCATAATTGTCTCTTCTAATTATCTCTTCTGATCACAGCACCTGCAAATTTGTAGTGTTCAGTGTAGCATTGTATCCCGGTCCTCTAGGGGTTTTCTGAAGCTGACACAAAATTCCTAATCCACAGGTCATGCAAAACACCTGTACTTTCCATTGTTGCAAAATTCAGACAAAACCAGGTAGTTTCAAGTGCACTTGATAGTCTCAAGTGCACACCAACAGGGCAGGTAGCTTTTAATTTGAGGATCAGACATAAAGAACTCAATAGCAACCTTGCTTGGTGCCAATTTACTTGTGATCTGATGGAACCAATCTGAACCAACAAGCTCCCAGAGATAACAGTTTGTCAATTTTCCATTTCAAAGGCAGCATGATAACTGAAAGCTTACAGATGTATCACATGGAAATCAAACTTGCAGCAAGCAGCAAACTTTCTGATAAAGGCCTAAGCCTAATTCTGTTGAAGTCAATGACAAACCCCAGCTGATTTCAATAGAAGTTGAGTGAGGCTCAAGGTGAGAAACAACTCTGAGAACAGTTATAATCAACTCAGTCCCCATCTAGGACAGAAGAAATGCGAGAGAATTTTTTTGGCGAGCAGTGCCCGAGTTGAGAATTTACCAAGAGGGTGTGGCAAGGACCTGTGACACTGAGCATTTTAAGGGACCCTTGCAGAATCTGATAGGATCGGGCAAGGTCACCATGTCCTCAGTTAGCCTGGTATTGCCATGCCCAGTGAGAACTTAACATGGAACCTGACAGCAGTTATCCTCTTTATTTAGCCCCAAGTAGTCTCCAGACTGTCAACAGAAGCTGCAGCCAAACTATTGTACTGGAGCATACACACACAGAGTGTGGCTGATGAAGCAATAAATAAAATGAGTGGGCAGAGCAGGAGCAGCAACTTTGCCTCTTTTTTCTAAGCAAGTGTTGTAAGAATAGCAAAATGTACAATGCCACGTCTATGGCATGGCCAGTGCAAGACATGAGAGAGGCAGGGAGCTGCTACACGTCTGCCTCTGTATGTCTCTGCCAGTGGCTGCAGCTAGAATGTGATTCAGCCTCAGATCAACAAACAGCGGCTACTCCGGGTCCTCACGCATCAGTTGCAAAAAAACCTCAAAATACCTGTACACCAGTTCTTTGCTACTGGAGCAATCTCCAAGCAGCACTGTCACTCACACACACAGAAACAATTTCTTTAAGGAACTTCCCTTCCGTTTTTCAGAGTGCAAAGGAAATGGATGTTCGGTGTTCCTAAATCATAAGTGACATGTTTTGTAGAGATCTACTTCTGTAAAGACTTCTGTGATGGGTGAGAAAGAAGCAGAGAAGAAAAAAAAATTTTCTCCAACTTCTTTTTAAAAAAAGGTGAGGAGAAGGTCCCATAATAATACTCACTCCTTTGTGTCCATTACAGATCGGGGTAAGGCAGACAAAAATGGAAAGACTTTCCAAGGTTATCCTACACAGTCAGGATTTAAACTCGCAACTTCTGAATACAACCCTAGTGCCTGAGCCACACGTGCATTTTCTTCTCTGCATTTCCCCACAATCTCAGGCCATGTGGCCACTCTTGGTGAAATGAAAAACAGGTGCAGATCCATGAACAGATGGGAGACCAGCCCTGGCTGATCTCTGGAGGATAATACAACATTGTTTTCCAGCAAAGAGGATTCCAAAGAACCACTGAGGCAGCACCCCTGCTCTAAAACTAAAGCTGCTCTGTCTCACACTAAATGTTATCTCCACCAGCCCAGCAAGTGGGAGTTTTGAGGAATGGTCTGTTGTCTGTCAGCAAAAGACACTGCCTCACTGACCTCTTGGATTTGCGATATTGACATCTCTGGTTTTCAGGCATGCCTATAAAGATTGTAGAAGACTAATTGCAATTCCATTCTTAGCAGTAACTGCAGCCAGTGTTTCTAAGTTGCTGGAACATGAAATTTCTTCCCTTGAGTAGACATCTTTGGAATGTCTAACTCTCAAAAAATGCCATTAGCTATATGCAGCACCTTTCTCTGGGAAAATCACTAGTGGTATGGGACAAATCTCCAGGTAAGATGAATAATATATTTGTTCTGGATCTGTAAGGAAAAATCTACTTTTCATTTCTAGTTCATGGGGAGCTGAGGCTTATTCCACAATAAGTGGTTAAACAAAAAACTTGGACTGCTTTCTTAATAGGAGAGTGATAGTAGATTACTAACAGGGCAATTGCCTGGGCCTAGGTGCAGGATGGAGTGCAAAGTATTCCCTGCCTTGTGTGACCCACAGTTGCTGTCCCTGCAAGACAGATTTCCCCTCCATGTGTCACCTGACATATCAGCCAGAAGCGTGAGAGAAGGCAGGGCCCTCCTCCCTTTGTACAGAGCACAGCCCAAAAGGAAAGTACATGCAAGAGGACAGGGGATGTTTCTTAGGATCATAGAATAGTTTGGATTGGACAAGACCTTTAAAGGCCATCTAGACCAACCCTCCTGGCCATGAGCAGTGACATCATCTAGATAAGGTTGCTCAGTGCCCCATCCAACATGACCTTGAAGATTTCCAGGGATGGAATATCTATCATCTCTCTGGGCAACCTGTTCCAGTGGTTTACCACCCTCACAGTAAAGAAATTGTTGGTTATATCTAGTCTGACTGTACCCTCTTTTAGTTTAAAACCATTCCCCTTGTCCTATCACAACAGGTCCTACAAACATTTCAGCTTAGATACTTCTGGGTCCAGCCTTCTCATTGTTTTTTGGTTTTATTTTGTGCAAAAATGCTCCTGTAGTGCTGTGACCAAGAGATATTATTTGTCCTTGCTAAAGCTGCTTTTACAGCAAAAATACCTGTCTACTTGGGCCAAGACATTTGAAGACAACCTGTCTCCTTAGACTCTCTTTGGGGCACAAAACCCGGGTTGAAAAAGTAGGCCGAAACCACACTGCTGACATGCATGTATTCTGCTCAACTGTAAATCAAATTCATTGGGAAAACCTATCTTGTCCAAGTGTTAGTCAGGTTTTGAAGGGAAACATTCTCCACTGATGACACAAACCGAATTAAACTACAAAGACCACCCAGGATACTGGGAATTTCAAACTTCTTGGCCTCAGTTTCTCTGATTTGTTCTTCCCAGCTTCATGTGTGCTCTTTGAGACAGACAAGAGCATTTCCTTGATTTTGAACTAGTATTTGTCTTCCAACGAAACATTCTTGAAAGCAGCTGGTCCCAGAGGTGGAATGTTCCAAAATCCCATTTTGGAGCCAAGTATGTGCGTTATGGAGTCAGTCATGACACCACTTTATAGAGAACAGACAATGAGTTTTGGATCTTGTGAGTACCTTTCCTCCCTGCAAATAAGTTCTTTGTTCCATTCTTTTGGAAACATCTCAGTCTGTATTGGAAACAGAGGATGTAATTTATTTTTATCACCTTCCCTGTCAAACTGGCCAACAGCCACAGGGTTCTGCTTTCAGAAGTAGCAAGAGGCAGGAGAATTAGAATGAAGAACCATTCATTTCAGTGGCTCCTCCTCTGTTTCCTTATCTTATTTTGAGGCTACCTACTGTGCTGTCTTATCACTCTTTCTAATCCTGCAAAACTTCTCTGCAACTTGACCCCTGTGCAGAAAGAGCTGACCTGCTTAGACCTCCGTGCTTCTCCACTCCTGCTCCCATCCCCACAGAGCATGTTGCTCCTTTGTTACTGCAGGGCTCCTTTTCCCCTGCCTGTCTTAGCCCTCACTCCTGTTTTTCCTAGCTCATTACACTGCAATACATTTCCTAGCTGAATGTACATACAGCTGTGTGGCCTCCTTGGGTATGCGCAATTCCTCACTGTCCAGCCTGCCCTTTGATGTCTGCTGAAGAAGGATACATCTTCTTTTCCATCTCTTCACATGTGCCTATTAATTACTCTCTTCAGAGGAACTGTTTACTGACTATCACTCTGTTTACAGTTGAATACAGCTAAACATTTGGTCTTCACAGTTCCCCTCTTCTACACCACCCACCCGGTTTCTTCTCAATTGTTGCAAAATAGATGTCTCCAAATCTCTTTATAAACGCACAGATACACACCCAGCCTCCTGCTCTAAAATACTGGGTTTGCCTCACTTCTAGGGAAGTAGAGAAAGAAGCTATATTGCTGTTTTTGTCTCAGGCCTGTAACAGAAAAGAGGCGGTGAAGCTTTTGCTGTACAGATTCCTGCCTTGGGTGCTGTAGAAAACCCAGAAAAATCTGCAAGCATCAGACTCAGGACCTGTGAAGAAATAATACAAACCCACTATGAAGTACAGAAGGGTGCCCACTGAAATGAGAAGGGCTATCCTATGTGTAAACTGTGCATATATATTTGTGAGATCAAGGGCCCTTGGGCAGAGGAAATTTTAATATGCTAGGTAGGAAAAAATTACTCTAGCAAATGTGCAGAAAAGTTGTATGGTTATAATGTAGCAGTTCAGATCTCAGATGAAAATTCCTTCAGATTTCCTCCTTATTCCACATGGAATATTACTTAAAATATTACTAAATAATCTGAAATAAATTTAAAACAAATGCGGGATAAATTATGGGGTTTTTCCCAATGAACAGATTATTGTCAATCATAGATCCATAGAATGGTTTGGGTTGGAAGGGACTGACTTCTATGTCAGTCTAAGTAGACTTCTCCTGCTCTGGACAAGGACACCTTCCACTGGATCAGGTGGCTCAGAGCCCTGTCCAGCCTGGCCTTGAGCACTTCCAGGGATGGGGCATTTACAGTTTCTCTGGGCAACCTGTGCCAGTGCCCAGCCACCCTCACAGGGAAGAATTTCTTCCTCATATGTAATCTAAACCTGCCCTCTGTCAGTTTAAACCTATTACCCTTCGTCTCATCGCTCCATATCCTTGAAAAAGTCCCTCTGCAGCTCTCCTGGAGCTCCTTCAGGAGCTGTAAGCTCTCCCCAGAGCCTTCTCTTCTCCAGGCTGAACAAGCCTAGCTCTCTTGGCCTGTCTGCCCTGGAGAGCTGATCCAGCCCTTGCTCTTTGTGGAAGAGGCAGCTGCTGCTTCACCTGATCGAGGCAGCCCCAGCACTGGGCCTGGAAGGAACAGAAGCCTTAAACTTACTTACAGCCCAGTATGGTTTGGAGACCATACCTCATGCAACAGAAACTAGGGATGGGGTGGGGCAGGGAAGGGCCAAGGAAGGAAGTTCAGGAAGGCCTGTGGAAGCACGCACAGCCAGCTCAGTTTACAGAGCCTTCCAGCTGGAAAGTCGAGGGGTGCAGAAGCGTGGGAATGAACCTGTGTGCGGGTGTTTTTCATGCGGTACCCCCGACGGGAGGAGCAGCCCCACCAGAAACACAGACGGCAAAGCCTGACGTGTCAATTTTGGTGTCATTCACACTCTTTTCCCCGATACTCCTGTAAATGCAGAATCTGCATTTATATCCAAAACACTTGGTAATGAGTGCTTTATTGACACATTTGTTCTACTTCTGTATAACAGGATAATGATGAACAGCTGGCTACAGATAATGACAGGCACTAATTTATATTGGGTTACTACCTTCAAATTCTGTAGGCTGTTACCTTTTTTTCTTTTGATTTTTAGCACTCTTGCCCTCTGTTCTACTTGCATTTTATGATGCTCACATTTACTATTCTTGAGTGGTAGGAAAGGAATAAGCATTTTAAAAGCTTTATGTTTAATTACACTTTCAGCTATTAATTAGACACTTAAACAAATTAAATGTACGTATAATTAAATGTTACCCATTTAAATGGGTAAACTAGCAGCAGAGTCCATAGACTTTAAAACCAATATTGTGTGTATTTATCTTAATTAGTCAGGTAGTGTTAGGGATTAATGAACTTTAACTGTTATATTCATAATCAGATGCATTAGCATTTGCGTCTTTGTGGCACGCAGAAAATGAGTTCAGCTGAGAGCTCTCTCCTGCTATGTATTGCACAAACAGAATGGGAGGTGCCTCTGCAAGACTTTCTTTGTCACCTTGAAAAGGAAATACTGATACAGGTGTGAACTGAACGTTCAAAAGATCATCTAAAACTTTCTCCTACCTTGTCATTTCGTATTTATACCCAGGAGATTTCCCTTCCACAGAGTGGCTATTCAGTATCTTGAGAAGTGGATTCTCATTCTGGCACATCCAGGTTCCCATCTGAATAAAACTCCTGAGGAAATATTAAGCCCACAAATGCCCTAAAGAACTCACCTGATTGTGAAAGCAGTTATCTCAGCAGTCAGAGAAAGTCATCTGGGAGCAGTCTGGAGCACCTGATCTTCTGTGCAGCAAACAATTGGCTATGTGCTGTCTTCCCAGCAAACACACAACTAGGGCTGGTGATTAATTCTTCTTCTGTGATAAACTAATGCTTCTGATCATCTCTGCTCATTTATTGGTGCTGGGAAGTAAAATGTGGAGCCATAACTCCTCACATATTTCATTTTACAGATGAGCTTATAACTTCAGGTTTGGAGAATTTATTTTTATAATTGATACACACTCATTCAAGTTCATTCAATTTCTTTAGTTGTATTGCACCATCGCAAGTATTTCTGTTTCCTTTCTGCATCATGGATGGAGAGATTGTGCATTTAATGCAACATTGTGTGTCAGAATTTCCATGAGTGTAAGGAACCATTTAACTTACTTGTATATAAAGAAGTAATCCAGCAAACTGGTAAATCAGCCTGTTCTGGCATTTCCAAGTCTTCCTTTGGCATCAAGATACAGTGAAAAAGCATCAGCACAAAAATAAAGTAGAGTGAAAAATCCACATTACTAAGTTATCAGGACACTGCTGTGTCCATTTTGTACAAGAGTAGTTTGATTCCATTTACTTTGAATAATTTCCTCCTGGATTCTTTTTTTTTTTTTAAGAGCTGAAATGTAGAATTTTCCAAAACAAATAAAACCTGGTAAGGTATTCAGCACTTTGATGGAAAGAAATTACTCCAGCTATAGGATCTGCATTTCGTATGCTTTTCTGAAGCCCAAGACTAGCAGGGCTCTACATCTAACACAGACTGAACTTTGAGTTATATTGTAAGTTATTTTCTCATCCATTCAATCACAGTTGGGCAGAAGTTGCTGCTCTGGCTGATATAGTTTATATTTAACTCCTTTTGTCTCTATATTAGGTGATACTATTAAAACTACAGTGGATCTTTCCTGAAAATGAAACAGTCTTGGTATTCCTGTTTCTCTAGTTCACCTGAAATAAACAGAATTCCAAGTATTTAGCCCAGCCACTAACTTTCTAACAGATCTGCCCTCCAGGATCAGTTATGGCCACTATTTTGGGAAAGATTTTTATCTCAGCTGCTATAATTCTGTATAAGATTTTTTTAAAAAAAAAATCAGGTTTTATTTAACAGATGTTATTAATTGTATCAAAACATTTTAAAAGTCAGGATTAGGAGAGAATTGAAAGGGATTCTGTTTACAGCCCAGATAATTTGGAGTTTCAGAGCCTGGTCTAGACAGTTCCTGACTGATACAAACAACCTGAGCTGCTTGTGGTAGCAGTTGGGGCAGTGTATTTGTATCTTAACCAAGAAATAAACTCTCCCTGTTTTGCCAAGGCATCCAGGTTGACAGAGGGATTAACTTCAGTAAAACAAATGAAGGTTAAACAGTACAAAACAACCCCCAAATGGCACCTGAGTTATCTGCACAGACCTGAGGGGAAGAGGAGGAAGGATTGCAGCAGTCTCCTCTTAGCACGTTCTCCCCCAGCCTGGCAGACTTGGAGCAGCAGGAAGGCAGGAGCTGGGCCTGCCTGGCCCCAGGGGCCTCCCCCTGCAGCCCAGGCTTGGGAGCAGGGTGCTGGGAGCAGGGAGCCACAGCCCGTGTGCACAGGCAGGAAGGTGCCAGCCTGCTCCTTCACCTGCTGGGCCTGCTGGAGCCCCACTCTTGATATGCTGCCAGGCTTTAAAGTGCTTTAAAATTCCTTCCTTTTACAGGACATTTTAGTATCCACAGGTGAGGGCTATTAGGATGCGGAAGATATTGGTGTTACTAACAAACAGCCAAGTTTACCACCCACTGTCTTGGTTGTCTTCTACATGTGGTTTCATTTTACTTTTGGTCTGCCATGATTTCCAGATGCTGGGGGAAAATGTTTAATTCTTGGGGAAATTTTAATTAATGAAGAATCCAGAATCTTTTTAGCAGCGACTACTCAGTAGCTGGAGGAAAAAAAAAGTAAAGTCCATTTTAAGACCTTCCCAATGCTTTAGATTTACAGGAGAGCTTTTCTACAATTTTCTAAATGCTAATTCTAGAACTGCATTTAACAAAGGTATCCCAACATGCGTTTCTTCCACATACACAAAAATTAAATGGAAAAAAAAAGGAAACATGGAAGAAAAAAAAGATGAAGGACTTGTGATCAGAAAGTATACGCAAACAGGACAGCATAAGTGTGGTAAAAGAGAGATAAAGATAGTCAAATGGCCATTTTTACTCTCTCTGAAAGAAGTGACAAACTTGTAAGTCTAATTCAGAAAGGGGAGTATGGATGGATGTTCAAAGGCTGGATTTAGAATTATTACTGGAGTAAAGTACAAACTGGGAATGCGTGCTGGGGAAGGCACTGGGCATCCCTCCCACTGCTGCTGCTAAAGCTGTTCTAAAAGGCAGCCTGACAGGGCTGGGTCTGAGCTCCCCTGTTTGGCCAGGCCATGGCAGGGCTTTGTCTCTGTAACAAACTCGTGCCTGAGCTGCACTCTGGGCACTGGGTCTCCGAGGCCACCAAGGGCAGACTCGGGAGCCAGAAGCGGTGCCGAGCACAGCAGCTGTGCTCACAGCCCACATTCCAACATCAGCACTGCACACACACGCAGGAGCTGGGTCTGCTTCTGTCTTTGACGTGCTTCAACTACAGACATTCCCCCCTGAATTGCCACAAAACCTCAACAGATGCATCAGTCAGTTCAGAAGGAACTTCCCTGCACAAAGGGGCTCGGATCTCGGCAACCCATCTCCAGGACAGGCAGAGACAGGAGTGAGCTGTACAAGAGGCTGTGCCTGTGGGATCAGCTGCTCCTGGTTTGCTGTCTGCTGTGCAATCCCCTTTCTGCTCTGCAGCAGCAAGCGCAGCTCAGGCACTGCTGCTCCTCAGGCACTGGCATCTCTGGCCTGGCTTCACAGCAGCAACAACTCTTGTGCCTGCAACGTGCTCTGCTCCTTGAGAATGTGTCAGGCTTTGTTCTGATAGAGGCAGAAGAGAGTCTGGCCACTGTTTTTCAAGCAACACATTGACTATGGGGAGAGAGAAATTTAAAAAACTCACTGATTTACCATGTTAAAAAAAGATGGCACATTTATTGCTACATAAATGTTATATACATAGTGTTTTCTGTTACATTGACAGAAATTTTTTGAACTTCTTGCTGCTGGTTGGAAAGGTTTATCAGCAATACCTTGAAATTTGACACAGGGTACAAATCTGCAATAAACCAACAATGGAAACTGGAGAACAAGATGAGAAGCAATTCATCTCGGACAATTAGCTCTTACAATACTCCATAGGTACTACACGGTATGCTAGAACCCTACTATGGTCTTACAATGCTATTGTAAATTTCTGATATTAATGAACAGGTTATGGTAAATAACCCTACATTTTTACTACCTAATATAGTAAAATAAAGTAAGAAACTTTTTACTGAAAACTTTTTTTGATTTCAAAAATCTAGAAAGAGTAATATTTAGAATTCAAGAAATTTTCTTACAAGATTATTGTATAAAAGACTAGCTACAGTGAAAAATAAGCCAAATGTTTTTTTCTTTCTATTTTATGAAGGAAAGCTTCTGGGCATACTGCAAAGTCTAATATAGCCAAAAAGACAACAAGCTTAGAAGGAAAAAGGCCAGGCAGTGGCACGTGATCACTTTCACACGTCATAAGCAACAAATTCCGTTTAGCTGATAAACACTGAAATGAAGAACAAGGCCACAGATATAATCAGGTGTTATTTGATGATATATGCAAATTAAAGTAATAGAAATGAGTCCACTAATTCCACAAACTGTTTTGTTAGGAACCATCCAAAACATGAGCTTAAATTCATTAGTTTATTTTATCAATCCATCTTTTGTTCTTTCAAATGAAATGACTTCATAAAAATTATAGTTTTGTTCCTGTTTTGTGTGTGAACCAATTGCCAGTGATGAAAGATGCACTATATAAACAATAGCTCAGACAACCTTGGCTTAGGAAATTTCCTCCCATGGTCATTGCAGTGGAAGACAGTTTCCATGGAAGTTCAAAGGGATTTTAACCATTTCAACACATCTGTGACAAAGGAATAATTATGGACACTATTCTGGTGGAGAAACATTTAAAGGTTTAATGCTAATATGGCTTGGGACGGGGGTATTTGCATTTGATTCACACTATTTTTTCTCCACTGACAAGCCATACAACATGACATGATAACGTGTACAGGAAGGAAAAACTGGTGACCATTGCTCTGAAGATTCCATTACATAATAAGCCCACCTTGCTGGTGGTTATATCATCACACTACCTGCCACGGTGAACCTCGGATTTTACTATTCACCAAAGTTACAGCCTGAAAAAAATCTCCTTTGTATTTTAATGCATTTTGTGCTTACATACAGCTAACACTTTACATGTACTATATGTAGTACTTACTGCTCGGAAAACAAAGCAACTCTAACAAAGTAGATTCTCCCCACCCAATTTACACTTCACGTTACAAGCTTTACTATGAAGCCTAGAAGCCTAAAAAGGTTTTGTTTATAATTAGAAAAAAAAATGGTTGAGGAAAGTCTGAGGGAAAATAAAAATCACTTTTTAAATCCAAGAAATGTTATAGTCACAGTATTGCTCCAGCCTGCAGCCTTCATGAGGCCTCTGAGTGGCTTGAGGCACAGAGCTCAGTATGGAAGGGGAACTGTGACCATAACTGTTCAGATTACCAGAGATCAAAAATAACATAAAAAAAGCTATACCAAGGAATAGTTTCCTATTGCATGGAAAACACTAGTCATATGGCAAAAGGAGAGGAAAGGACAACAAAAGACTTTTCCCTTCCTTTTTTAAGACACTAATAGGTATGCTGGGAATGCTACGGGTCGACGGTTGTCACTGCTTTGTTCTCTGAATGTGAACAGCTTTAGTAAATGCTGGCATTCAGCTGAAATTTTATCAGCTTTTAACATGTTAACTTTTCCCTTTATATGTAGACCTTTACAGTTCCATAACAATAAATAAAATTTGTAGTTACAATGCATTTGTCAATTCAGTTTAGGCACAAGGCAACTTCCACAATGAGTGGAGAGATCACAACAGTCTCTGATTGTGCAGAAGCGACACACTGCTTGCAACAGAATGATATGTTCAGAGTATCTCATGGGCTGAAATTCTGTCTGAAGATCTTGTATCTTCACTCCTGATGCAGGTGTTGACCAGTAGTTTTGATCATAAGATTGCATTTGGGTTTCTTGCTTCAAGTGTTTTCTCCTGTCAGGTTTGTGTCTTCATATAATGTTAGTTGTCTGTGTCCTTGTGAAGAAAGGTCACCTTCTGTGTATCCTACCAATAATTCTGGAATTCTAGAAAGAAATTTAGGAGAAGAAGATGTTATTAGGAAAAGAATAATTAAAAAGCTTAGTATGACCTAATTTAAACTGGATTTGGTGGCATTTTCAGTCATTTAGGTGCAAAAGAAAATCACATTGCGAGACCCTGAAATCCCCCGTTCCAGAGATATCCACCTTGAACACGATATATTGAAGAGATTACTCTAAAGAACCTTCTGTTGGGGCTCTCTGGATATGGGAGAAAGAATAATCTGCACATCTCAGACCTTCAATTTGTGTCTGACCTTGCTCTCCCAACCACACAGGAGACAGTGCCAAGTTCACTCCCTCCTGAAGGTAAATTGCCATGTTCCTGTCCAGCCTTTTCTGTCAACTTCACACTTCAGTCAACCCAACAAGTTACTGCTACTAAAAAGGCAAAGACACCAAACTTTTGGAAGTGGTTCTTTATATTTATATGGCAAGAACAGACTAGGTTGGCTGTAAATCCAAAAATTATCTGACAATTCCAAAGTAGCCAATTGCTCTTATATGAAATAAAACAAATTAGAGAAATTCAAAGCATTAAAAATTATAATATACACAACAAGAAGAAACCTCCCGAAACACAAAATTTAGTAAAGTCCCGGATTAAAACAAGGGCACTGAACCCAGTTTTTTATTCTTTTTGAAACTGGCAACAGCTCTACTGGACTACTCAATTTTTTTCCTTTTAAAATCAAGGTTTCCCAACTATTTAAAAAAACAACCAACAACATGAATAAACCCTAAAGACTGGTATTCCTGTAGGGCCTCCCCATTAGTGTGTTTAAATGAAATGTTACATACTGGGCCACTTTACAAAGCTGCAAACATTAAATTTTAATTATCTTCACCAATACAGATTGTGACTTAAGACAGTTCCCATCTCTGCTGGGCAAATGAGAGGAGTTAGAATGACTGGCCTTGAGCCAGAGAGCAAATCTCTCTGGGATGAGGAGTCCCTGAAACTGTATCAGCACTGGGAAACAATACGTGGATTTTTAAATGAACGAATGTCATATTTAGACCATTTAAAGATGTAAAATTCGACTCTATTAAGATTGGCTTATCTAGCAAGCTGTTTACTGTTCCTCTAATATCATGCCAAGAAGGCCACCTGAGCCAAGAGATGTAGCCTTTGGCAACAAGGCATGAAAATAAAGAGACTGACGACAATTTCTTGGGGTTTTATTATGAATCCGAACAAATCTGCAGCCTTCTGCTTCTGCTGAGAGATGTGAAAGCACAGAGAAGTTTGGTGCTGCTGGCAGCTCAGGAACTAAACCCACCATTTGCAGGTGTCTCCCCCACTTGAGCAAACCCAAAGCAGCAAGAGCCCTGACGTACCTGGCTGGTGTTCACATATGACCCATAGGGTTGGTAGTTTCACTCAGGCCAGGGTGGCTTCCTGGGTGTGGTGTTGGTGGCTCTGCCGATACGGCAGAAACTTTTTCTTCTTCCCTTCTCTTAAGGCAGGCTGCTTTTGGGTTTAGGTTTCGTTCTGTAACAGAAAAAACAGAGTTCTTAACATTCCATACGCTGACACCATGGGCAATATTGATACACGAACCCTGGAGTAAAAATAGCTCTGCAGCTTCCCTCTTCAGCTGCTGACACCCCCTGCTCACCCGCAGGTGTCCAAAGCTGCAGACAATCACCACTGAAAGTCCTGCAAGACAGCTCCTACAGTGGTATTTAAAAAAAAACCAAACAGACAAAAAGCCAAACCCAAACCCTTTCAGCAGCCTACATACACCTTCAAAAACTTTTAAAAAGCACCTTCTTCATCAGCATAAGACACTGAAGTGCTAAATGAGAGCTGCCTGTAATTTACAATATAATAAAATGGAATTTATCCATTTTGTTGGTAGGCTGAAGTCTTACCAACCTTGCTGACATCACACTAGTTTGAGTAATGTTGCTGCTTCTTTCTTCCCAGTATTAGCCAGCTGTAAGGGCAGGGAAGGCAGCACACTCTGAATGGATAGTTCTCAGCCTCAATCTGTGAAATCACCTTGTGCCCATCTTGGTTCAATCAAAAGACTGTGATGACAGTCACACACAGCAGGAGCATTATTTTTTTACCAAACCCTCTCACATTTAAGTCAATACTTTATAACAACCAGCTGTGGACCAGCTATCAAGGTATTTTCATCAGTATGTTTCCACTTCCTCACTTAGCTTCAATAGATGTAGATTTGGATCTCATTTCCAAATAATGACAGTTTCTAAAAGTCAACTGTTTCTGTTCTTCAAAGTGGCTTTGCATGAATCAAATACAGAAGATGTAAATCACAGGGGTCCAAAAGACATGCAAAAAACGTAATATATTCTACTGTGGAATTTAATCAACATTTTAAGCTATTTTCTAGCTGTCAGTGCTACAAAATTCTGTTTTGCAGTTGGAGATGGCAGATACAATTATAACTGCAAGAAGTCTGCCAAAATGGAACAGACAGCACAAGCCCTTCCCTTGCACTGCACAGGCACCCCTCTAGTAACTGCAGTTTACTGACCCCTGTGCATTTTAGCTCATCTGACAGAAACTATTTTGGATGGACTTGACAGTTCTGCTGTCACCAAAGTCATTATCAACAGCCTCCTACTGCATTTCCTTAAGGATGAGCACTCCTAAAGAGTCTACTGGAAAAAAAAAAAAAAACAACAAAAAACTGCTAACTTCCCTTAATCACAGTTTTCTTTGTCTAACTGTAGCTTGCCTTGAAGTTTTAAAGATTTAATTACGTGGAAACTTTGAAAGGAAGTTAATTTACAGTGATTTAGGAAACGGATATAAAACCCCTGGCCTACACTGAGAGCTTAAATCTGAAATGGTTCATTTTGAATAGCACCAATCACAAAATGAGAAGCTTCATTACCAGCAGAGAGGAAATGGTTTATGCAATTACATAAAGCACTGTGCAAGCTCCTGTGGGTGTCACACGAAGCTCTGGCCGCTCGCTCGCAGAACAGGTGCAAAGGGGACAGGAGGCCGCGGGAGCCAGGGCCTCTCTCCAGGAGCCCCGCGCGCTTCCCAGCGCGGCGCGGCACGCGGAGCACAGGGAGGGAAGGGCTCCGCTTACTGTGCTCTACCATGGGGCTGTTTAGCTGTTAGCACACTGGAAAAAAGGATTGCTACCACAGACACCAGGGCTGGAAGCTCCTTGTGAATTACAGAACCTGTGAGAGCAGGGAGATGGACTTGATGCTTTTTAAACACCAAAACCTATGCTTGATTAACGTCCCTCTGACTTTACAATACTCAACCTTATCTTCTAGACCGAAGCAAGCATTTTCAGACCAAAACAGTGCCCAAGATCTGTGTCTCAGAGATGCTAAACTGGGTTTTACAATGGCCCCAGCTGCTGTCTCATCTGCAGAACAGTTGCTCAGTGCCTTGGACGAGCTATGGCTGAAGACAGTGTGTTTCTTTACTGACAACTGGATGAGTAAAAGTGCCTGAAAACACAGCATCTCATCCTTACTGCATGAAGTACATAAGTTTGTGTTAAGTCAGTTATTTAGTCACTTTTAATAAACTTTCAACTGTTGCTTGGATCTTCTGTGCAAAATGCAAGCAATAAATGAGAAAAAGGAAGTAAAAATGAGCTACGCAAAAATAAAACATTGTTATCACTCAGTGACATCAGGCATTCAAAGATGCAGTATACCGAGCAAATACAAGCACTGACATATCCACAGCTCAGAGTTTTCCTTGTCACACTTCCATCAGTGAGACACGAAGGAAGATGGCTGCTAATGAGTCCCAAACAGCAAAACACAAGGCCACTCATTCGGGAAGTGCCACCTCCACAGAACGAGACCATTTCTGTTGGAAGGAACTCCCAGCCACCATCCAGGCTGACTCAGGGCTGACCGAAAGTTACAGCAAGCTGCCCCAGAACTTCAACTTGTGTTTGACAGAAGCAGACAGGGAGATTCAAAGTCAACTGTGGCTTCACCAGCTAACAAGAACAGAAGAGTTGAAGAACCAAACATGATTCCTAGAACCATCTCTCCTTATGAGAAAGAATGGCACAAAGCAGTTTTCCTTCTGCACCTACCAGCAGGCCTATTGTTTCTCTCTTGGAAAAATTTAAATGAATCAGAGAAAGAAGATTCATGCAAACCCAGCTCTGATTCAATGGAAGTAGAAGTTTCCTCTCTCCCCACTACATGTTTAATGCAAAAATTTAAGAACACACAAATAAATTTACTGCATTTTAATATATCAATTATGTGGAGTTCATCCTAAAACAGATCTCTTATTGTTGCTAAAGCTTTCCTACAACTAAACAAGTGTTTATTACAAGTTAAAGCAAGATGTAGCAATCTTTTAATTAAACAATTTGCCTTGAAAACTTAAGAGATGACTAATTGAAAAGGAAAAAGAAAGGTCAAAGTATAAACCTTATACTCACTCTGCTCCCTCCTTTTTTTTTGAAGTAAATCTTTGCTTTTTCTAAAGAAGTTCTAAAGAATGTCAGCACCATTACAAAACAGCAAACAAACTTTCAGTAGCTCGTACATCTGGCTGAGCAGGTTTCAAGAGCCCCACATTGCTCCATGGACAAAGCTACCCCGGGCCTGCCCCAGCCCAAGGCCACTGACCTCTCACTTGCTGCTCCAGGCTGAGGATCACTGCCACAGCCTGGTGGAGGATCAGCAGCTTCGTCTGCGGCTTCTCGCTCTTCAGGTGCAGCTGGCACATGCGGCCCAGCTCCTTGAACGCCTCGTTAATGTCTCGCACGCGCAAACGCTCCCGCGCGTTGTTGGCCATCCTCCTCTCCTTCTCTCTTTCTATCTTCTGCTCTGGGTTTAAATCCTCATCTTCGTTAGTACTGCTGCAAGAAAGCAAACGTGACAGGATATTGAAATATCACTGGCATTTCAAACAGGTGATCGTGGTGCTGACTCCAAATAGGTGAAGAATAAAATAATTTCCGACAAAGTTTTTGCTATTTTCCAATACATGAGCTTATATAAAAACGCATTCAAGGAATTTTCAATTTCATGCGCTTATTTAAGAGTTTTACTTTCTTTGAAGACTACACTGGCCAATTTTAGAACAGTTTTTTCTTCTACTACTCAGTGCAGAGCTAAACAGTTATATTTCGAATTCTTGAACTGCCTCAAATGATATCAAGTTGCATAGCCTTTTTTAATATAGGTTCATCCAATTTAGTCTAAAACTGTTGTGCAAGATCCCTGTTCTACTAAAATTAACACACTAAAATGTTATTGAACACGTGTTAATACAGATTATGCTGCCTGTGGTTGCAAAATTCTGATTGTTTACTGTTACCTCAAATTTCAATGCTTGTATCAGGCAGATCCAGAAGCTGACCCAGTATCACCTCCACTCGTGTGTGTGTGTGGCTTGGGAGGGGACAAAATGTTTCAAGGGGACATTCAGCCAAAGGTCAGGAGCTGGAGCCCTCCACTGACACAGACTCACATCTAGAAGAGCAGCCCTGGCCCAGATACAAAGTGTCACTTATTTCTGACATTGTCCCATGCTCTGTGCTGGGCAGGGCCCTCAGCCTTTTGCTGCTTACACCCACAGGCAGACACTGGGCACAGCACTAAAGTAGGGGAATGCACACTTGACAGATGATTTTCCCAGCAAATCAACTACCTTGTATTTAAATATATATAGATACTATAAACTTTTTCTCCCTTTCAGCTGCCTATTGGTGTATGCACTGCAGTAACACAAAAGCCTTGCAATAAATTTATCAAATATAAGGATGTCAGCAACGCACCTTGTTCTGCCTCTGGATGAGACCTTGATATCTTTCTGGGATGACTCATCATCTGATTTCATGTCATCTGATGACGGGGGTTCATGGATATTTTCATCCTTCTCCTTATGTTCAGACTTGATTTCTGTTGGACCTATAGCCACAGACTGGCTCTGTAAGCCACCCGACAGTGCTGCAAGCAACCAGAGAGCAGAGTGAGTGTCACAGCACTGAAACACTGCACAGAACCTCAGCAGATAACGGCAGTGCGGGGCCAGAGCCCAGCACGAGTCTGGGGAGACAACAGGAAGAACTAACAGAAACAAGAAATCCTGGTAACACTGCTGTACTTGGACGTGTGTCATGGGTTATAAAGCAATCACAGCTCACAGAGCAGCTTGACTGGAAACAGCTTAGTCTAAGGAAAACACTGTTTAAGACAAAAGGACATTGAGTGAAGTAAGGAAATTTGCACCTGATGTCTGGGCTGCAAATATAAGGGCAGAGCTGCACTGACATTAAGGGCTGGGTTTAGGCTGAATGTGCAACACCCTCAAAACGGTGCTAGCATGCTAATAAAAGAGCTGACTTCGGTTTTCTGCAGTTTACTCCTTCAGCTAAAAATGGAATGAACTGTAAACACGGGTGTGGAATAACCTCCTTCCACTGGCTGTGCTGAGCTCTGGTCTCAGCCCACTCCACAGCTCTCCTGGCTGACTGGGAAACGGCTGCAGCTCTCCAGTGGATCATGGCCCCTTAAGCTGGAAGGATGTGGCTGTAATGCAGTCTTCTCTTGAATTTATACTGGGATAATTGAGGGATGCCCTCAAAATTGTTGCAGGAGTGCCTAACAGTGGTGGTATATCGGATTTGTTATTAATTTTTATTTTTCAACATCATCTATAGCCCTGTCCCTTGCACTGATACCAAGATCTACAGCCTCACTGGCTCTGAACTACTGCAGACCCTGTCCAGCATTTAAGCCTGGAAAGTTACCTCTGTAGCTGTCTTGTGTTTTATGATTTAGTTCTGTGCTCTGAGCAGAAACTGTACTGGGAAGAACTGAATGGCTGCTGTTGAGGCTGACACCTTCTTCCCGGTGAGTCCCAACCTAAAGCAAGGCAAAGCAAAGATTTCTATTAAAGATGTGATTCAAAGAAATAGTCCAAAAATAGAAATTTGAAACACTGAAAGTATTTGCAGAATTAGAGACATGAGTTAAAATTCTCGTGAGTAAAAGAAAGATTTAGTTGATACACTGAAACACCTGATTACACCTTACCGGACTGGGCCGTGTCTCAAGCAGTGACCAACCCTTGGAATAAAGTAACTGTTTGGAATAAAATAATCCAGGTATCTAAGTATTCTTACCACCTATTTTCTCATCTATTCCTTCATAATATATCATGATTTAATTTTTGAGCAGCAAGCACTGAGATGAAGAGTCTTGAAAAATTCTAATTTTGCATAAACTTGAATTAATGGTACTTATGTGAGACAGCTTTGAGTGTGCATACCTAACCTGAAGAGGCAACTTGTTAAAAAACTGCTGCTCAATACAGAATACCGTCATCAACTTCTATTAAAAAAATATTTGTTCAAGGAAAAAGAGGTAAAGATACACTGCCTGTATTTAAATAATTTGGAACACAGACCATTTAAAGCTTTTGATTTCTGAAGGCACAAAAGTCTTAAACATTTATAATATAACCAACATAATACAATTAAACAGTTAAAAAATGAACAAAGACGAGGGATTCTACTATTATTTGTATAGTACAAAAACTGGCTACAGATGAAGCTTTTTATTGGAACAGTAGCAAACATGTCAACTAGAAGATTAAGCCTTTAATTAAATAGGTTTATTGCCTGGAGTTACACATGAGAACCACTGTTTTTCAATAAATCCTTCAATCCTAGTAAACTGCTGAGCTTTGAATCCCTCTTGAGTAATTAATGCAGCTTTTACCTTTCATGTCTTAGTATGGGTTTTACCCAGAGAGAGATAAATACCCTTATGCAAGTTTATCCTTTGTTTAATATACACTTGTTCCTGTAAGCTAATGCACAGGAACAAAAAAAGAAAGGGGGAAACCCCCCCAACAACCCACAACTAATATCAGGTCATTCCGGGCTGCTATTTGTATCCATTGTTCTGCAGAAAATCTCCTCTTGTATACTGTGGAATATCTGTTGCTATTTCAAGTATATTTTATCTTCCTCTGTGTGTAATAGGCTTTGTTTGTGAGAAGTTCTGCTCTGGATACAGTTGGCCCAGCTCCTGCAAGAGTCATGAACTCGCCAGGAGGAAGGAGCTGAGCCCAGGTCTTTCAGCCTAAGAGACAAAACGCTTTACATCTGTAACATGAAGCTCATTCTCACTCGGAACTTTTCAAAACTGAGTTTTTCCTTAATTCTGCCTTGCAGGTTGTGTGTTTTATTTTCATCTTCTGGTCATGCTTAGTCCTAACACTTGAGGGTGCTTTCATTCAAGCTACAGACTATTAATTGTTTCAGGGTCAGGTTTGTTGCAAAATCTACTTCTTAAAAAAGGCAAAAATTTCTTAAAGCTGTGTACAAACATAGCAGCTGCCGGATCCTGACAACTTTCAAATCTAGAGCTAATCTAAAGGCAATAGATTAGCAAATCAGTTCTGATAACGCAGAGAAGAGATGAGAAATTAAACCTGAATTTAAGTCCATGCTCAAAACCATTGAAACCAAGAGGTACAAATTAAAAGCATACAATTTAGATTAACAGGATTTACACAGAAAACTTAAGAGCTAAAATGTTACAAAACTGACCATGACACTGATTTTTATCTGTGATCTATGATATACCAGAAAATCCAATCTGGCAAACAAAAAAACCCAAACAAAATGACTTGCTGAAAGTCCCTGCATCCCATGCAGAGGCCCAGAGCTCTGTTTGCTACAGTTACAACTGATCGGTGGCTACTTCAAACTACCAAACATTCAAGTATCTTAAACATCGAGTTCAGAAAATTTAGTTAGCTCTCTTTTCCCTGGACTCGCGCTGCATAGAGAAAGGGCTCTCTCCATTTGCATTTCAATGGAGCACAACCTCGGGTTTCCTTTACGTCTCCTGAAAGGCGTCCGGGGCCATCAGCTCCGCGGCGCTCGGCACAAACGAGCTCTCGAGTGTTTTATCGCTATTATTTACAAGCGATTCCCAGTCAGGCGCTTTCCTAGCGCCAAGGGCCAGCTCCGGGGGCAGCGAGCTGCCGGCGCTGCCGCGGCGCTCGGTGCGGGCGCGGGGATCGCGGCGCTGCCGCGGCTCCCGAGCGTTCCCATTTCCATACAGCTGCCCGCGCCGTGCCGCGGCAGCTCATCTCCACAGCAAACCAACGCGGAGCTCATTCATTCTCTCCGGCGCTCATCCGGCCTTGTTTCCAAGGTCTCTCCTCCTAGGCACAGCTCGAAGCTTCCCGGGCCCGCAAAATGGGAGACAAACGGAAGGTCGGGCTCTGGCACACCGCAGGCAGGCGGAGCACGGCGGTGAGGGGCGGCCAGCGCGGGCACCGCGCTCGGGATGTGCCGCGGGGAGAGACCAGAGCGGGCACTGCTCGGTACCAGCGCGTTCACATCATCGCCCTCTGCCCGCTTCCTCCACACAAGGCCAGCCCAACGCAGGTCTGCGTCCAGCGCAATCACAAAAAACCTACCCTTCAGTAACCCCAGGCTGAGAAAACAGTACAAGACTGTACGTTGTTGTAATTTACCAGGTCAACTGTATTCATTTTTATGCCTTTCAAGAAAGACTTGCACACAGGACAATCTGCAGCCCCACTGACACTTGCAAATTTAAAAAAAAACAAAAAAACCCAACCAAACAACAACAACAAAAAAACAACAAACCAAAAGGAAAAAACCAAACAAAAAGAAAAAAAAAACCACACACAACAAAAAAACCCCCAAACCTGAGGGAAGAACATATTTCGGTTGATTTAAGTGGTAACATTTGGGATCTGAAACCAGAAAACCAGTTAAGTATTTTAGGCAACTAAAAAAGGGTAGACAAATCATGGGCAGTGATGACACACAACTGCATGTAGGAGAACCGAGAGTCACATGTGGGGAAACGACATCTCTGTCCTGTTCATATTGGTTCTGCATTCACAAACGACATCTCTGTCCTGTTCATATTGGTTCTGCATTCACAAACGACATCTCTGTCCTGTTCATATTGGTTCTGCATTCACACTTCAGTTTGACTATTCATTTTGAGTACTTAGCACTGAAAGCTTTTGAGAACTGGAAAATAAAAATACCACTCTTGGTCTGAGTCTTTGAACTTTTCAAGCCTTACTTACCGGTCAGTTTGGCTATGGTCATTAAAACCATTTTAGCCAAGGTGTGCATAATTAAGGCAATGAAAAGGGCTTCGTAATCAAGAATTTTACACTTCAGACTTCAGCTCAGAGTTGTTCAGAGTGGGAGCATAATCTCTGCAGGGAAACAACAGCTCTGGAGAGGTTTGAGAAAGAGCAGAGGTTGGTGCTGGCAAAGCTGCTTAGCTGCCCTTTCGTGCTTCTACTGGAGCAGGCACAGGGCACAAAGAGGGAGATCACCAATTTTCTTAAATTCCTGTAATACCTGAAAAAACTCTCTGACTTAAGGATTGAGTTTCATCCTTAACTGAGTTTCGAGGCCTTTTATTTATTTATTTTTAATCAGTTCAGGCTGTTCTTTTTCCATTGTATTACAATGACAAATAAAAAGCAGCTTGAATAAGAACAAAAAGTATTACTTCTTAACTTTTCAATAATACATGAAATAAAATACAAATCAACTTCAAAGGCCAGTTAGCAAATATTTGATGAGTTTGAGATATTAAAAATCTATTTGAGTAAGTCTAATGGCCAGCCCAGCTAAAAAGAAAACAAGACCATTCAGAGCAAGCAGGAAATGAAGTCAACTAGAGTTGTAAAATAAATCTGGCTCAAAAATTAAGCAAATGTTAAAATAAAACCATGCCTGGTTACACTAATTACATAAAAAGGAGTTAAATTACTCATTTCCTAGCTCCTTCTGCCAAGATCATCATCTTCAAGGGAAATTAAATTTATTTTTTTCCTATTTTTTTTAAGAGCAAAAATGTTTTGTGTAAAGATCCCACCCTCCTTCAACAAGGAAGTTTCATTTAGTGCTGAATTCCAATGAACATTTCTTGACCCTATGTCAAACAAAACTTCAAAAATAGGTAATCACCCTTATCAATGTTGACATTTCTCACTATGTTAGCCCAATACTCATTATTTTCTTAAAATTTACTGGATGTCATCTCAAGTAAAGCAGTATTTAAATCTGGAATGAAAGTGGGATCTTATAGTTCAGGTCATGTGTCAAATCCTCTGCTCTCCTACTTACTATTTAAAAAGAATGCCAACCTAATAGTAAGTAAGAGCTTGAAATTAATTGGTTATTGAAGAAGAATTACCCCTTATACTTGGGGGGCATTACTGCAATGCAGTCATCACTACTAAAGCACTCAGTCTGCACCACAGCCAGATGTGCCAGCCTCTGCTCTGCACCTATTTCAGGGCTCCATCCTAAGTCCTGCTGAGCTCCTGCAATTGCAAATGATGTCAAAGGGCACTCTTTGGGGACTGGGCAAGGCCACAACAGGATGCATTCTGTTGGAGCCAATTATTCTGATGTAACAAAATTAAGGTTAATCCAAGAAATTCTTTAGCTGACTCACTTTTAAAGCCAAAACTGATCTGCAAGCTTGTTTCACCAAGTGAGGATGAAATGTACAGGCAAATTTTTTTTCCTTAATTTACGTTTATTTCTAACAGACAAGCATCTGTCAGTCAAATAATTAGATGATAAATTAGGTCTGAATTACATTTAAGTTACACAACTACATTAAACTAGAAAAGATCAAGGAACTTCTGTCTATTTTGCAGAGTAATTTTCCACAGTCGCCTATTTTAATGAAAACTGAGTTGATAAAATATTTATCATTGTTTATTTAAAAGAGAAACTGAGATTTTTATGTTCATTTTAGCACTACCTGTATTTATTTGACTGTGTCTGGCTTAGCAGTATCAGAAGGTTCCTCAAGTCACAGAAAAAATATGTCACTGCAGTTTCAGTCACTCACTTTTTGCCACATCAAGATCAGAGGGGAAAAAGGTTTTCTTTTGTATGACTAATTTTCAGCCTACCCCAGAACATGGTAGAATTTTAACAACATTCTTTAAATATTAAATCTCAGTAGGTATTACGAAAAAATTCAGAAGTATTTATGCATCACTTCTTTCATTACTAAAAGTAACTGTGAACTTGTACAGAAAGCTGAAGTTGGATGTGCATTTGGAAAGTACCCCCTCCCCAAAGCCCCCAAACACACGCAGCTTATAGAAATCAACCAGTTCTTTTTGATGTTTACTGCAGTGGTCCTGAAATTAATATAAATGGATGTGTGACGTGCGAATGGGAGAGCCTGGAACTAATTCTGTTTTATAGAATACAAACCCTTCAGCAATTGGGGTACCTAATTATTTTGATGATAGGTGAAATTTTGCCTTGATCACACAGTACCCAGCTGTGAATCTGTTTTATAACAGAAAATTTCACAGCATGTAACTGGTCTTTAAAATTACGCTGTAAACATGCAAACACATGGCACCACTAAAGCAAGCATGTTTGTAAAAGCTCTTTTTCCTTTAAGCATTTTTGAGAAGGGTGGAATGAAAAGGAAGAAAAAGGGAAGTGAGCAATGCTACAAATAGATTCATTTACTTGTGTAATGCTTTTAGCACATTTCTGATCTATAAAAAGCTCGACTACATTTTTTCAGGACAGTTCACATTTTTAAAGAAACTAAAAGAGATGGATTGAATTATTTCACCCTTCTTGGGGATTAATCTGAAAGTAGTTTCCTTTTCATTGTTACTTACACTACAGCTGTGCTCAAACTCCTTTTGGTTCAGAAAAAAGTTTAAATTTTGAGCCTGCGCACACTATGGTTCCACATTCCAACAGCTTCCTCCCAGTCCTCTGCCAGCATCTGCTATTGAAGGCTAGTTCCAATTTACAATAAACAGCTTTTCCAGACCAGAACACTTGAAATTCAGTCCTTCTCGACTGCTTTTCCCATTCAATCTCCCTATTCACCATTTCAAGGAGAAAATGGTTCTGCCAATTATTACACATCTGGAAAAAATGCATGTATAAGCTGAAACGCTCTCAGCAGAAAGTTTCAGCTTTCTGCATATGGTCACAGCAGGATTTTATGGGCCACTGACCAGGCCAAAGTCTAAGTTTTCCCATCTTTTTCCTCCCCCTCATTTCTGCCCACCCCCACTCCAACATTCTAATTGGAAACCCATAGCAGGTGCAAGCCGTCTGCCATCTTCTCCTTCACAAGAATCTCAAGTGGTTTCTTCCTGATAAATATTAGTCTTACAGCCCAGCTCTATCTCAGTAGGCTCTACAACAGAGCTACAATAGTTTCAATGTAGCTGTAGTTGCTTTGCATAAACATACTCATGTTCTTTAACATCATTACCATGGATGCTTGTCTGTTGGCTGCTACAAGGCTGGACGCTCCATAGTTTGAGTTCAGGCTTGCAATTGGCCCGTTGTGGGATGGTCCCAATAAACTATGGATGTCTGCATGGCCAGCTGACAGGCTTGTGGAAGGCCCCACGGCGTGGTTCCGCAGCACGTGGATGGCATCATCGAGCCTGTCCAGGCGATCCTCCATTCGGGACTGCTGTGGGCATGCAAGAGAGACAGAACACCCGTTACTGAAAAATCCCCAGGCTCTCACACCACAACAGAGTCTATCTTGGAGGTATTAAAGATAGAAGATGAAATGTGGTATCAAAATAGTATCAGAAGTGTTTGAGAGCACCTACCAGCACTACGAACAAACAGGAAAAAGAAAATATTATCTGAGATTTTGGTCAAGATAGCATTCATTCCACAAATAGGTGGCAGCTTGGAAAGTGAAGCTTATTATAAGGTTAATGTTACTCAGCTGCTATTATATGGCATGAAAAGAAAAAAGAAATTGCTACAAAATAAGCTAATGCAGGTCGAGAAAGAATGATCATAAAATCAGCCTCACCATGCTGGAAACAATTAAGAGAGGCAGTGCTTTTTTGAGAATCTGTATTACAAAAAAACTGAACAAAACTTCAAGTTATCATTTTTTAAAATGGACCTTCAAACAGATTAGGTATTTCAGGTATAAAAGCAAGTTATTTGTGTTACTGTCAAAGTCTGTCTTAAAATTACTTTCTTTTATTAAAAGAAATACAAAAAAAACCACCCCAAAGCAAAACCAATTCTGACATTGCAGCTCTAGAAATTGAAATAGCAGGATGTTGGAGTCAAAAGATGGGTCGTACACTACACTAATCTAAGTTTTTAACAGGGAATCCGAAGGAAGCGTTAATTAAACACAAAAAGGCACCATCTAAAGCGAAATAGTACCTCACAGACATCCTTTAAGAAGGACATTGCATCTTGCAAATGCTCGTGAAGTTGCTGTTCAACTCGATTTTTCTGGCAAAGTCAAGACAGAACAGGAAGCAAAGCATAGGTTATGATTAATTCAAAAAAGAGGTGAGGAAACAGCTGATGTGCATGTCAGCAATAAATTGTTAGTCAAGTTAATGCAACAGAGATCTGATTATATTAAGATAAGAAAAGGCTAATGTTTAACACTGCAGTTATGTTAGGATTCTAAGATGTACATAACAATTATATTTAATTGCAAAAATATTGAAGAAAAAGAAATCTGATTTAACTTATAATTTATTCTTGTTAGACAGAAAAAAATAGAAATTACATCTGGGGAAACTAGAAATATTAAGCAAGTAATCAAAACCTTCCCTCAAATTTTCCCTGTTTCCTTCCCAATACTGTATCGGAAATGTAAGAAGGAAGTCAGTAACTGAAATCCTCTGCTGAATCCTCAAAAGAAGAAAATTTAAAATGCTGCAGATTACTGCCTGTGTGCTTTTCTGTAAACTGTTTAATTAATAAATGAACATTCCCCACAACAAATAATAATTACAAATAAAAATGTATTAATACTTTAATAACAGTGTAATGCAAACCAGCCCTAGAGACCGCCATTTGAGAGAGAGAGGGGAAGGACAAGTAAATGCGGAGGCATGAAGTCTTTATCTTTCTCCAGACTGAACTTTAGATAAGAATTAGCTATGGATTTGTGAAAAGGTACCAGAATCTCATAACAGCGCTTTAGCACCAGCTGTCCTCAGCACAGAAGCCTGATGCCCAAGGAACAGATGGTGAAAGACACACCCTGCACGTCTTATATTGTTCAACTGAACAGGCCATTTGTTAGCAAAGAATTCATTTGTAATGCTATCCTACTGTTTCCTTTAATGATATGCAGGATTTATACAAAACCAAGCCTTCAACTCCTAAGTAAAAAGTACTATGTTGCTTTCAACAATTCTTACCAAGGAGTGCAGAGAGTTTTCATAGCTGGGAGATGAGGGGGCTTGTCCTCCACTCCTCGACCACTGACTGGCACCTGTCAAAATTGTCTAGGTTAGTGCACAGATTTACACAGCAGAAGTGGGAAGCAGAGACTGTATTTCTCAACATAATTAAACCCAACATATTCTGCATAAAGGTAAGCTAACATATGGGTATACAAAGGAGGACAAATTCCTTCATTCTGCCTTATTGAGGGATAATTTTCCTATCCTGGCATCTGTAGGATTAGATCATTGTCAGTGACAAAAGCAGTGACATCTTCAAAGTACTTCAACATTAAGAAGTGGACTAAGTACACACACCCCATATTTGAAATATCTGCTTCTGCCTGTGTCACCATAAAAGACCTGCTGAATTCTTCTTCAGATTCTGTTCAGTATATGAAGGTATATTTTGAATATTGTTAAAATACACAATGAAAATATTTAAAGTAATCAAACAGACACCAAGTTAAGGATAACTGGAGAACCATTTTTATGATGCCTTTCTACTAAACATGAAAACTTAAAACTGGATCTAAAAGCTTTATCTTGTCCAGTTGCACACTATGCCATTTTAGATTACAATGCATTCCAAATTTAGAAGAGTAAAAATACGCTTCATTCCCATTTGGTATTTCAGATGTACTTAAGGCAAATCAACAGCAGAAGAATCATTGATTGTGCAACAAATTGACAATTAAATTCATATTACCTATACACTGCAAATTCAAATAACCAGCCATTCTAATCTGACATAAATATACCCAATTATCATGTAAATTTTAAAAATAATTAGATGTGAAATGCAATAACTAATAAAGCAGTACTTTTAACACAAAGCCTGAAGTAGTACAACATACATTTTTCTCACCAACTAATAATGCATCTTTTATAAAGATACTACATGAAATTCTATGGCCATTAGAGACAGCTTCCTTTCAGCCATACAAATGTAATAATAAAGCAATTACATTAATAAATTATGGATATACAATCCAACACAGCTCATTAAAGGAAGAGCCTGTGGGCTTGTTCTTTCAATAACAGCCAGAGCTGTGCGTCTGGAAAACTGGGAAAAGGTTTAATAACATTACAGTTCCTTTGTTCAGAGAGCTGCAAGTAGTTACCTTTTAAAGACAAGGTTTTATTTAACAAAGAGTACAGCTTGCATATCTATTAAAATTATTAAAATACCTAAATATTTCCTTCCTAATTAAAAAACAATAAAAATCTCTTATTTCATGAAAGTCCAGAGCTGCCATAACTGTGTTGGAATTCTCTTTTAAAATACAAGGAATTCAGTGAGTAAGTTTATAATTACTGATTTTCACTTCACACAGCTACTCTGGGTCTGGGTCTGTAGTCTCTGTCTGCATTCCTAAACTTGGGAACAGTGCCTGGAGTCCCACTTATTTTTGCACGGCCATTAATGAAAAAACTACGGAGTATTTTGGTTCAGCATAATGTTCATATTTTTCCCAGCTCAGAAGTCCATTTTTAGAGACAGGACTGTGTTCAGGTGCACTCCTGCTATCAGAACTGGCAGTATCACTCCCGACAGCACAGCAGCAGCTCGGGATTGAGCAGGAAGGTGGCCAGGTGAGCAGCAAACAGACAGAAAGCCTGTGCACCTCTTCTGACACGTTTGTTTGGGGGTTAAGTGAAGAAGGTCCTATTTCTGTAGCTTAAGCCCAGAATAACACTGCGAGTGGGACATCTCACAAAGGAGACAAAAAGAGAAGAAAAGAAGGGAGGGAATAACCAACTCCTCCTGTGCAGTGCCCAGCCCAACAGCAACCTGCAGCTTTCAGTCACACGTCGGCACCGCCGGGGCTCTTCCCGAGCGGTGGCACTCTGCCTCCGTGGCTGCAGGATGCCAGATGGCACCGATTTCCTGCTTGCCTCATTCCACTCCCCCTCCTAGAAGTTTGTGCATGAAATCCACCAATTATGTTAAAAAGCATCCTGGCACCACAAGCCCTGCAATTAACAACTGCAGCTTTTAGTGCAGCACCAACACAGCAGCATTAAAAAACAAATAAGCTAGGCAAGTGTTAGGATTTACAGGGGTCACCGACAGCAATCACTGCAGTATTGTTCTTGCCCCTAGTCTCCCCAACACTAATCCTCTGGCTCCCCTTTCAAACACACTCGGAGCTGTAGAGGGCTGGCTTTGCATGCTCAGAACCCACTGAACCTCCTGAATGCCTCTGATCCTGCAGAAGGATTCTTAAAATACTGAGCTCCCACCATTCAGATCCCTATATAAACTTCACATGCATGTACACAAAAACTATGCAAGATGCTCAGCTCTGGGCATGTTTATGTAAAATTAGAAATTAAATGAGGGCAGGGCAGGCGAGACACGCACTATTGTCTCATAATACTTGGGGGTTTTCATCAAGTTGTTCTCCAAGCTTTTACTTAACTGAATTAAAAAACGTCATTAATCCTCATTCAGCAACATAAGAGCCAACAAGTCAGTCATGAGCTTATGAACCCCAAGGTCTCATGACGTTGGTATCTGTCAGTGCTTTCCCTGGTAAACAGAGTACTCCTACCCTAATTCACAATTAAAGGATGGGGAAATTATGTCTTAAGCAATCTGTAATACCATGAATGCTAACTAAACAAATACCTAACTGCAAAAGGTGAAAATGACAATGAAGGCTAAAATGCTCCAAAATATATTATTTCAGTACACATAAAACATTTGTTTTATCTGCAATAACTTTTTGGGTCAAGACAGAAAATGGCTACCAGGAGTATAAATAGCAATAAATGCAGTAGTAATTACTTCACATTGTGCTTCACCGTGTTCTTAGTGACTCATCTGGGAATAAAGATAAAAGTCCAGATTCATAAATGAAGGTAATTAACTACTGGAGCAATTTACCAAAGGCTTGATAAATTCTGTATCACTGAAATTAAAGGGGCTCGGAGGGTATAAATGTGAAGCAGATGCTAAGTTTGAGCCTGAAAAGGATTTCAGTATTATTTGCTTATGTCTACTACTGTCTTAACCATCAGAATCCCAAATAAGGAACACAAAGTGCAAATTTTGTACAGGTTTCATACAGGTTGCAACAGGCAAAGGCAACAACGGCAAAAGGAAAATACAAATTTTAGTGATCTAAAATTTGTATTCTAAACTCAGAACAAAGTGAGGTGCAGTATCTCATTAGGCAACTCTTGAAAAAAAAATCTCTTTGGGATATTTAAAATTTTAAATACTTTGAAATGCCAGAACTTCTTTCTTCCAGCCACAAAACACTTTCAATACTTGCTTTGATGTTAAAAAGACAATAATATTAATTTTCTGATCTGATCTGCCTTTTCAGTATAACAGAATACACAAAATATTTTTTGTCAATTGTGATCACTAAATTAAAAACCCCATTAATCCCATCATTACTCAATTCAACATGGATTATTCAGTAATAGAAAAGAAATGCCCAAAGCAGCTGCTCAGGTAAGCCATGTCAGATATTCATTAATCCACTACATCCACAGAAAACCAGAGCAGTGTACATTAAACAGGAGTGAAGCATGAATGATGGAGGTTTTGAGTGACACTGCATACAGAGATATGCATATTCACATCCATATGATTATGACTGCATTTTGCATGCAACACCTTTACTAATTTATTCATCTAGATTATGAAAGTGTTCGGCTAAGCTCGTTCCGTACCCTTTTCACCTTAAGGTAATTTCTTTATTTTATAAAAAGCACAACACTTACAAAAAAAGTGACCAATGGTCTGGAGCCTGCAGGGATATATTTAACAACAGAGAATAGGGAAACAGACTGCTGTATAAATGTTAAATAATTTAACAAATTGCACTACAGGAAAGAACAGGGTTAAAGTTACATCATCTTACTTGTAATTCTAGTTCTTTGTTAAACAACAAATTTAAGTCAATGGAGCTTTCACAGTCCTCTCTATATGGAGAACAGCTGTTCAACTTTTACTAGACAGCTGAGGCCACAGTGTCTGTGAAAGCTGCACTACCACTAATAGCTGCAGGCAGCTGCCCACAGTTCATCTCCACACTGGAATGCTTCTTCCCACATTCACACTACAAACACACAAAGCACAGGTGACAGAGGTGGCTGCAATACACAGCATTTATTCTGAAAAATGCTTGAAATTCTTCTCCCATAGAATGAAAACATTCATGAAATATATGAATGAAAAGCTATCCTGTATAAAAATTGGATAGTCTCATAGTCTACTATATTTTCATTAGAGGGAACACACATCTGCTGTGTTTGTCCCTGAAAGCTGTCGCAGAGCTTTAACACATAGCTTTAAAAACCCCAAATCAAATCAAATCACTCTTCTTTCTCTCAAACAGTGCAAATCTGTACAGCTATCTCTATAACCCTGATAATGTATGGTCAGTTAATGCTTCAAAACATTATTTTAATTAGATAATTTTCAAACCAAGTTGCCAGGACTCAAGTGAATGCCTCTAACAAATTGTCTAAGAATCTGGATTTATAAATCTTCATTTTGTACACCAAAATGCACAAGCAGTTATGCAAGGAAGTTAATGCTGATTTCACTGTGATTCCAAACAGGACATTTTTGAAACAACAAACAAGGTATTGACAAATGGCCAGTCTGTACCTGTAAGTGGCGATGGTGACCCAACTGGTGTTGATGGATTCGATGGAAAACTACTGCTGGTATGATCAGGAGAATAAATCTGACAACAGACAAAGAGATTACGCATCAATATATGTTATAATAAACAGGAAAAAAGCTATTAGGATTCCTTTTCATGTTTTAATCGTCACTCTTGATTCTGGACTGATAAAAAATGCAATTTGATCCTTCAATCAAAGCTCTCCTTTATTACACTCAAGGCTCTAAAAATGTCAGAAGAACTTTCATTTTCAAGCAGCTGTCCAAATAAGCACAGCCTGTATTTCATAGTGACACAAGTATAACTGACCTTCCTGCTCATCTAAGAGCAGCAGAAATTACAGCCTCTCTGTCTCTGCAGGGGAACGATTCACGTACGAGTTCACAGTACACAGCTAATTATAACAAACAAAACTTCAGGATAATGCCAATGAATAATGACTTTCCAAAATTTAGAGAGAGATTTTAGCAGTCAACACATGTTATCTGCTAAAAATTAATCCTTCACAAAATACCAAGAAAGCATTCAGGCTCTTGTATTATTGGTACCTACCAAACAAACAGCACTTGAAATTTTGTTCCTCTTGCAATGTATTGCAGTACATAACATGTTTCTCTCTTATTTCAGTATCAACTGGCCTCTTGAGATACTAAACTTCAACTTACAACAATTCTTTTCTTGCTATTAATGAAATCAAAAACTATTGATAAAAATAGAAGACATAATGCTTAAAGCTTTAATTAAAAATTAAAATCTCAAGTCACTGGGAAAATTCATTTTATGAAGGGAATTGAATAGATTTAGAGGCTGACTACGGACTTCAGAACATATTTTTATAGGTCATCGGTTCAAACCTGTTTTACTTGAGCAGAGACCAGGATTTGTTAGTCATCAGATGGCAGTTAAAAAAATCTTCACTGGCAGTGTGGTTGATGTCTCTTCACACAGACAATATGACATTTCAGCATTTAGCTGACAATAACTTCATTAAGTTCCATATTGTATTTTCTGAACTGACAAAACCAGGACCTGATGGACCACATGCTCCTTCCTGGCATATCATACTTTTCCATTAGAAAAGACCATCAGTTCCCTAATGGAAATGCTTCCTCCTTTTCATCCATGCTAGAAAGGAAATATATTTAGAACAAACTACCTCATACTACTGGAGGAAATTCATGCATTGTACATCAGCATAAAAATAAATCTTGGGTGTCAGTATAAGAATTGTAGAGGGTTTCAGACAGATAAGATACAGAAAATTAAAATATAGTCAAAGGCCACAAAGTTTTCTCTGAAACTTAATTTTCCACAGATCTCCTGCCAATTTTATTTTGCTGTATTTTATAACAGGGAGAATCTACAGTACAGCAAAGCCCCAACTAAAACACGAGGTCAGAATTCATTCTGCATGCAGTCCCTGGCTGCTGTGCTGTAAATGACCAATGATGAACAACCCTGACACCTTCTGCCAGGCTTAAACGGTAACATGACTCATTTTACTGCAACAAATGAGACTCCTCCTCCTATCAGTCATGGTCCATTCCAATCAGTGGGGTGCCAATATGCCAGGGTCTAATGAAAAGGCTCTTAGACAAAAGCTGCACAATTGAGAGCCTGCAGAGCCAAACCTCGGAGCTGTTAGTCCAATTTTTTAAACACTACAGTGTACATTTCAGTTAGGCTTTGTTATGTTAATGTTATTGAGTCTAAAGCAACAAAGAAACTTAATTCATGAATTACTTTTAGAAGTCAACTTCCCTACATTTTCTTTTCTTTTGTGAAGGGACCAGTGGCTATTTAACTACCAAGACGGCACAAAGGCCTTTACCCTAGTGCTGAGGTAGGAATCAAAACATAAGTTATCACAAAGAGGTCTGATATAATCAACAAAGTTAAACAGTCCTCCTGTTTGATCTCCTCTAAATTAAAGACCAAGTGTTTTGATTTGGCATTAGGCAATGAAATAAACCAGATGTTTCTCCTGCCATATAACCCTCCATGGGCACAATCTTAAAGGGTTATTGTTTGGCAAATGTTCAGGGAAACACATTAGAAATGGCACGAATACCCAGATTTTCTTTTCTTTCTATCTATACTAGTTCATTATCCAAACTAATGCATAATCCACAGGGCTTTGGGAACTTTGTGTAAATACTTTCATGTACAATTCTCTTTCTTGCCTACCCTGAGATTAAGACCACAATTATCCAGGCTTAAACCTAAAATAAAAGAACCTTTGCAAATGTATTATCTGGCCTTACATGTTTAATCACATACTATTCTGCATGGTCTTTAATACCTAAACTGAAGAACAAATGTCGTATCCTCTGATGTTTCACACATGAAAGGCCTATTGTGAGATGTACATCAACAGAATTTTAGAACTAGAAATTCCTCTCAACAGTTGCAGCGGCAGCATTTAAAATCAAACCAGAAAGGAATAAAGTGGCATCTTAGGGGGAAAAAAAAGGCATGACAATCGGAGTATTTAAAAAAAACTTTGTTCAAACAGAAAAATATTCTTGATTTCCTAGCTGTCAAAATTCATGTGTGTCAGCCTCACCTGCAGGAGAGCCCACCTCCCTCCCGGCCCAGGCGTGAGCCGCGCTCTCGCTGAGAGAGCGCGAGGAGTGTGCTGGGTGCGCGTGGTGCGGGGGAAGCAGATGGATGAGGCGAGGGATTTGAAGTGTGCAGACTATGGCATGCACTGATAGAGCAGATGGAATGCATCACCATCAGCTATGACAGAAATGATTTATGGAATGACCTGGCTGCTCCTGCCAAGCAACAACATGGGATGACAGAAACAAGTTTCTATGACAACCAGAGCCCACCCACCAGTTAGATTAAACATTTCTGCCCTGACTTCCACTCGCAATATATTTAGTTTTTCCTCAAAACATCAGCCTGGCTTTCTCAGCTAGTGAGTTGGACAAAAATACCTGAAAGGATGAGAAAATCATTTAGGAAAGGAGAGCAGTGGAAAACGTCACCAAGTTCCACAGGTCTAAATGGCCAGCGTGTCAGACAACAATGAAATTTCGTTCCTGCAGCAGGAACAGCAGACACCCAAATACATCTGCAGAGCAATGAACAGCCTGGAGTATGTGAGCACTGCTATTTTTACGAGGCAAAACAATCCCTGTTCTTTTCTGACAGGTCTCAAACAGACCAAAAGAGAGCATTAACTGCCCTCTGGACTCCCAAATTGTTATCTCCTTGCTGAATCCCCGAAAGCAACAGGGACGTTTTTCTCCTCAAAGCCAGTAGGTCAGAGTTCTCCTCCCCAGTATGGACATTACAGACATTATCAGATCTGGTAATCTTTTAACATATGACCCTCTGAGGGATGCAAGGGTAACAGGATCTGCATGAATATGCACATTTGCATTCACTGGTATGAGGTGAGGGATACAGAACCCAGCACAGGGACAGTCATATTTAGGGCCGCAAAGTTTGCTCCGCACAAGAAATACAAAGTGCCTCCCCTGCCACCATTCCCAACTCTGAAATTTCTGCTGCTGTGTATCAATCACTCTTTTATAAAAAGTACACCTGATTGTACTAATGAAATTACTGTATCTTGCATATGGAAACAGAGCTTACAATAGATTGAAGATACTTGCCATGTTTTACATTATTCCAATAGGAGTTAAAAGTTTAAATTTATGCATAAACAACATTCTAAAGGCTGTTCCATAGATCACAGCTATACAACACAGCATTCAAGACCTCTCAGTTTTATAAGACCACTGAGAAAACATTTTAAACCTTGAGGCAGGATCTGCTCTAAGAGTAATGTTAAAAATATTTGACTTTACCTAAAACACTACAGAAAAAAAAATTAAAATCAGCTTTTTATGATTATCTTTTACTTTGCCTAACCAGCTTTTTAAACCAGATCTGACACAAATATTTGGATCATCTGAAGAAAAAGGAATTCAGAATGAGTTTTCTTCAAATAAAAGCATTTTTCAATTGTATTTTAAAAGCACATTTTTCTAGTATAGGAAGTTGCATCATAGTGCATTGTTTTGACTTGATATGTGAGAATTCCTGATTTGATGTTATAAATGAATGACACATAAATAATGGAGTAAAATATGTGTTTCAGATATGAATATTATAACTGTTACTTACAGATGCCAAAGCCTTTCCAAGTGCATCACCTGTCTGTGAGCTTCCAGCACCATTTCCTCTGTTTCCTGTAATGTGGAAAGTAAACCCAACACTTATTTTTAAAGCTGAAATTTTATTTACTTTTATTATTTTATTCATCACATAGAGTTGAGCAACCACTTTTTAAATGGATTTTCTGAGGAAGTCAGTGTCAATAGAATCAGTTCTCATTAGCCTTAAAAATTTAATTAAAACAATTAGATTTACATTTAGATGCTCTTCTCTTAAGTCAAACACAGTATCACCACGATAACTTAAAGACCAACAAGTGAAAGTAACTAGAACAAGACAAATTATTTTCTGGGATCACAGTCTAATTTTAATGAAATGTGAAAAGAAAAATCAAAATCAGAAAATTACATCATTGCAGCTTATTTCTAAACTGCTATCACTGAAGTGCTGCACATTTAATTAATTCTTTAAGCTAAATTCACAGAATAGTTCCTTGTGTATCTCCTTGCTCCCTCTGCTCTAATTCTGAGTGTTGTACTCTCATCTTTAGTTTAAAAGGTCCCTGAAAAGCTCTGATGTACCAAGCTTTCTGTCACCCCTCCTCTCAGTTGCATGTCAGCAGCTTTGCGTGCCCTTTTGCTTCACACACCATTAAGCCAAGAGGAAGTCTGAAGCCCTGCCAATTGGAAATACAGAGAGGAACTGAATCCTCAAAAATATCTGCTTTGCTGTAGAAGACAGATCCTTTAAAAGCAAATCTTCTTTCTCCAATTATCAGCTTCTAAAGCCAAAAAAATGTATTGCATGTGAATGCAAGCCATTCACATCAGAAATCCAAATAATGCAACGTTTGCTGTTTCCAAGTTTGTGACAAACTTGGATTTGCCAGCCTGAATTTCCCATGCAGATTCACTAACTGCGTTCTGTTTAAAGATCTTGGTGTAAAACATGCTCCCAAATCAAAGCTAACATAGTCACCCTAACTTAATTCCACTTCCTTAAAATAAAGCTAAGTGCAAATCCTATGGAACCAACAAGGAGCATCTACAAGCATTTAACTTCTACAGCTGTATCTTAAGATGAGCAAATATGTGCAAGGAACAGATGAACATCCTGTATTTCTCGCTTCCTAGGTGAGCACAGAGGAGTGCTAAACCAGCCACTATACTGGTTACTCTGTAATCTCTAAAACAGTTAAGAGAGGAATTTACAATGCACTTTATCAACCTCCCCTAAGAAACAGCCTTCCTGCCTTTCTCCAGAGCAGTGCTTTGGTGACACAGCAGCTCTGAAAACTTCAGTGCCAAAACTGCCTACATGGACACACAAATATACTGAACTACGGAGGGTCAGTGGCCTTTAAGTCAGACATATCCAGTCCTTGAGCACAGGCTTGACTGGGAAAGCAAATAAACGGGTAAGCCTTAAGCTGACTGAAAAACATTATGCCTCATCTCAGTCATACTGAGGACAGAAATACCACAGCGGTGAATTTTTCCTGATCTACAAGCATGCTATAAATTAAATCTTACTAATTTTGTGCGTCATGCAGCCCTAAATTTCATTTTCTTGTAAAATGAAAAAAAAAGCAGGAAGAACTTTTTACCCAGAATATTATCTGATCCATTGACAGGTGGAGTGTGTGAGGCAGCTACATAAGGTGAACTGCTGGTACTGCCACGGTGGAAGCTGGACATTGGAGGAAGACTGGCATTTATATCTGTAGGTGAGACTGAATGCGGGGGATAGCTCTGGAGAGAAGAGAAGCAGACATAAGACGTTAAGAAGTCCTTAAATAAATGTTGATATTTTAAGATACCATGCATGTAACATCCAGCTCTTTATTACACAAGAAAGGGACTCATCCATCCTCTGAACAGACCACTACATAGCCACAGATATTTTTTTTATACAACAGACATAACTAAAAGGACACAAATCTAATACACAAAGTTTGTCATTTCTAACAACTGGGTTTTTAACTGACATACATGAGCAGCAAACAAGCAGTTTAATTCCCATAAGTTAGATCTCCACACATGACTATAAACAGATGAATGTGTGCTGAGTCTTACCAAACGGTCGTGTGTGTGCAGGCTGCCGTAACTGCCCGACTGGGACATGTGGGAAGACGAGCCTCCAAGCATCCCACCATAGCCAGGCTGGCTCATGCCATTGGAAGAACTCCAGAGGTCAGAAGAATTGTGGGTCCCATCTTTTTTTGTAGTATTTTTTCAGTAGAAAGAAAACAAGAAAAATACATTTAATGAAGAATAATAATTTCTCTGTTCCTTTACAAGATTATTTTAAAGAAATACAGAATTCAGTTACTGAGACTAATATCAGTGGGGCAGTGGTGACCAGTTTACACTGCATCTTCTATTTTCATGCCACCACACTGTTGCTATATTTATTAAAAAAAAAAAAACACAAAGAAACAACAGAGGCTTTATAGCTGAAATATAATCCAACCACAGCTGAGAAAATACCAAGCACTTCTGCTAATTACACAGTCCTTCAGTAAGGCTAGATTTAAATCAAGAGTGTTGATAAAAAGTCCAGACTGAAAGAAATAATAAAAAAGGAGGTGGAGAGGTAAGAAGTTTGGCCAAACAGAACTCATCATAAGCATACACTGCAAAACATCTATTTATCTAAAACAAGCAATTTATAGTCTAAGATACCCTAGCACCACAAAAATCTAAAAGCATTTCAAAATAGCAGATTTAAGTAGCTGAAATTACTACATTACATAAGCCTTAGCCTGTATATCAGTGCAGTTTCCCTTCTGTAGCACAAACTGAAGTGCTCTGTGAATTCCTGTACTGAGACACTGAGCTCTCAGTGTGCTCCAAACCCTCAGCAGACTGCAGCACGAGCTAATTGTGTGACGTGAGGCTGAGGAAGTGGATTCTGCCCTTGTTTCGTGCAGTGTAACCCTCTTTTTTCTGGCATGCTGGATATACAAGCATTTGAGAACATAAGACTGTTAGCTGATATTGTACAGTCAAATTCCAGAAGAGTCAATAAGCCCCCACCTCATTTTTCTCTGTCACTCCAGTGTGCTGCTCTGAAGCCCCTACAAATCAAAGGATGGGAATTCTGTCCATCTGGCCTGGTGTGTAATCTCTTTAGATTTCAGTCAGCAATTAATGTCATGACAAAAACTTTACATCAACGGACAGTTCCCTTCATCTAACTGTTTCAAAAGTATATAAAACTTAGCCACAGGCTCTAGCACAGTATGCTCTTTTCACACTTCTTCACTCACCCAGTAAAACAGTGTCTGACTACAGATTTCTACCTAAAGGACAAGTGACATTTTACCCACCTTGCATGAAGAAAGTGCTAGCAAACATACTGCTTGGTGGCTTAGGAGATGGGTAACTTGGAGATTCTCTGTTGAAATCATCAGAGCTCGGGGATGGTGCATACACCTACATATTGGAGAGCAATAAAAGCAGGTTAGCCATAACTGGGTGTCATGTATTAAAAAAAAAAAACACAACAGCATACAGATACAGAGAGAAAGCACAAATAAAAAAAGAACAGTGTAGCAAGCTGCAGCATTTGTTGCCCTTGTTTTATTTGCTTTTTAGCAAGTTGCCACAGTACAGAGGAACTACAGTAGAATGATCCTAACAACACACTTTCTGGTGTGCCAACTCAGCCAGGTGGCCTGATAAAAGCCTGAATGCTGATTTTGCTTTCTAAGTACACAACACGCACAGACTTGTTGCTCAAGATAAAAAAGCAAGATAAAACAACTGGGCCCCAAACAAATTTTATTTTAAAACAACTGTATGCCTGTTTGAATATTTAATTAGCTGGCATCCCAACAATCAGAAAGAAAAAGAACATCCAGTGACAAATGGAAAGATTTTAATGCAACCATTTTATCATCCATTCAGAAACCCGCACGCCTTTGGAGAGTCATCAGAAATACATGCATGCAAGTCCTTAGGAATCATCTTAAAACTGCAACAGTGAGCATGTAATTTTCACACTGGCCTAGCATTAAAGAAAAGCAGTATTATTGTTTTTTCAGTGTTAACACGCCAGTAGAATGTCCATTCTCAACTTGCGAGCAACAAATTTTCTTTTCAAGTTAAAAACATAAGATGCCAAATAAACATAATGACTCAATGTCTTGCAGCAACTATAAGAAATATAAAGTGTATTCAGGAATAAGTAAAGTAAAACAAACAAGGCCCAGTATTCATAGAGTCAAGGACTCTACCAGTAACTAGTTGTTCTATACCAAATATTGCAATGATTAGTGTGTGTTAGAAGCTAAATTAAATAAAAAGCAAGTCAACATATACAACAGCAAAAAAATATAAAAAAAATAACATTGAAACTCAAGCATCTTTTTGCTATGAAGTAAAAATGTGGTATTTTTACTGTTTATCTTAGTTGTTAAATACAGATGACTTCATAAATACATATACGAAAATAATTTCACAACTTTTAAGCTTATATAATGTAACTTAAAAAGTGCACTATGCCCTAACATTCAGAAGTGATTATTTTGATCCCCTCCTATGCACGTACAGGCACACACATGTTTCTACGGCATTCCCAACTCTCCCCGTCTTTCTGAGATGTTGTTTACCAAGCAAGAGAAGGGCCAGGAAAACCAAGGCAGCCAACAAAAAAGCCTAAGTTCTCCTAAAAAAGAACCATTGTCCTCCCCGAGGGTGACTGTTCTGACAGGGACATTGAGGATAGTGAAACAGGCGAGTCCAGCTCCATTTGCATCCCAATCCCCCTCCTCTCGCTGCCGAACGCTTTTGCAGCCCTGCTGTTGTGGGAACAAATGGCCGGGATGTGCCTGAGCCAGCGCCTCTGACATCACCCACACCCAGGCACTGCGCTCTCAGCCTCGCTCCACAGCAACACCATTTCAGCAAAATCGCTGCGATCGGGACAAGGGCACAGGGCACGGGGCACACGAGCCCCGTATGGAAAAGGGCAGCAGGTAAACAAACACCTGGTTAAAGGAGTCAAGTGGAAAACTCAGAACTTTAAGCTACGTGCTTGTTTACCATTGGTTTTTTATTGAAAACAAATGAAATATTTTTTTGAAAGGAAGCTTTTCGGAAAGCTTCTGCTCAATATTTTACCCGAAATTTTTCAGTTTATGGAATAAATGTAAAATAGAGATCCTTACCAGACCTGAGTGACAGAATGACAATACATTCTGAGCGATGTTCGCAGTACATATGTATTTACTCTATATGATGAATGCATGTATATTCTATGCCTCAGACATATTTTAACAGAAATGTCACTCTGTCAAATTGTAAATACTCGCACTCATAAGACTGCAAACATATTAGGTAAAACTGGGCTTAATTTACAAGTTCTCTGTTGTGCAGAATAACACAGCATATGCTATAGCTGATGGATAATCTATCACTGTCACAGGACAGCAGTGGAAACAAAGCTTTATGACATTTAGCACTGCCATGGAGATGTACACTGATTAATGCGAAGTCACCTACAGTGACGAATTATACTTATTTTAAACTGCAACGTTATCGATGAGATTTGTAAATACAAGCTTCAGACTGAAATTTTAACATTTTACATGATTGGGTGATTTATAAAAACTGATTAAACACTATCTCAAAAGGGGAATTAAACTCAAAAACTCCTACAAATGTAAAATTTACAAATACTTACGTACAAGCCATTAACATAGTAAAAATGTTATGAATTATATAAACGTAACAGAGGCCCTTCCAAACAACTACATGAAAGTCTTAGCACAGACACATAACTTCATATAGTTTCTGCTTGTTTTGGTATCTTAACTATAGCTTGCAAAAACATAGCTGCAATGTTATGAAGCTGCACTTGTGCCAGTCTAGATTTTTTAGATCAAAGGGTTCTTGCGGCAAAACACAACTGATGTGGTCCCAAAGACTTCATTAACTCCAGATGTGGGGAAATAGCCAGCCAATTCCACAAAAGGAGCGAGTCTCTTTTAGTTACAATCAGAACTACCCACAAATTAAAACCAGGCCTCTGATGTCATCTGATCACCTGCAGATGAGCGCCGGGTTTTTTCTGGTTAATGACCTAATCATAATTTTTGTGTTGCGTTACTACAAACAAAATTTAAAAGCAAAGAAGAAATTTTACTAAAATTAACCTAAAGTCTATGAGATGCAAAATACAAAGGTTTTAAAAAAGGAAAGTTGACAAAAAGGATGACATTTTTATTTTTAAGTGGGGATGCAATGCATCAGGGCAAGGGGTCCGTTCACTACAAAAGGCCCACAGGCACTGGGACCCCTACCCAGCCAAACGTACCCCCGTGGCTGCTGGCATGGCTGTGCAGAGGCTCCCCAGTAGGACTCCGTGTCCTGCTTAAAGGGCTCTCTCTTCTGCAACAGCTGAGTAAGGCAGTTAAAAATATGACGTGGCTGCTCAAGACAGCCTTTTTTAGCTATTAAACTGATAACACTGACATCCAGGAGGCATCAAACCAGTTTTTCCTGGCTGACATTCCTACTAAGACAAGGAAGGAATACTGTTAAAAGGTCAGCCTGTTTGCAGCCTCCTTGAAGAGGGCTGTCTCCAGCAGGTAGAAGAGCAGCCCATCTTTACTCCCCTCAAAAGCCCCGTGCCCAAAGGCACTGAACGTGCCTCCATGCTGACAAGCAAAACACTCTCTCATTCTGAATGGGAAATTCCCTTCCGATAAACACAAGCCAAAACCAGTTTTTTTACATGACTTATCAAGTCTTGGACTCGACTTTTCTGGAGCTCTGCTAATATATACATCAATCCTAACGCTGCGGTGCTCCTGAAGGGTTGATAACCTCCGCTGAGGCGAGCAGGACAAACGAGTTGCAGAGGGCGTCAAGTCAGAGACCCACATCAGTCTCCCCTGCACCCTGAATTGGTTTACGTCCCTCCAGCACGAAAGGCAGGATGACAACTCAGATTTCTTTATGGGGGCAGTGGTCATAAAGAGACTTCAGAGCTGAGGAGACATCAGCTGTAGTACATCAGATTTTTTACCTGCTTTCTTCCCATTATTTTTTTTATTTGTTTAATCAAAACAAAAGCATCATCCCACTTCTCTAATCTGCCTTGGTGATTACCACCAAGATAATGAACACTATGGCGAAACCTATATGGACCTTATTTATCTAAAATATTTCAAATATTACTCAATGTGCTTCTGTTTACGAATACAAGTGCCAATAACTTCAACAATAATTTGAAGATCTGGGTTTACTGAACTTTATGCTACGTAAAACTTCTATGTCCTGTTCTATAAATGCATTTAATAAATGCAACGCTTGGAGGAGTCCTGTTGGCATCCATCCTCTCAGGCAGTTTTCCTGTTTCAAATTCTTAAATATTTATCAGTGTTTAATATTAATGTAAAAAAGCAGATTAAAAGAACAGCAGAGAAGCAACCAAACTTACTTCCGATGAGCTCATGCTACCTCAAGACTAAGGTTCCCATCACACACACTGTTTATGAAATTATGAATTATGTTACTCATTTAAGCACAGTTATTAGCAATTCTTGGAAGTTCAGGAAAATATTTGTCAAGCTGCTTGAGACAGAATTTTTTGAAACCAGTAAAGATGAATAACCTATTCTGTAGCTTGTAAACTCTGCTAAGTAGCCTATCTGCATTCCATCAGCATCAGTCATGCAAGTGCACACTGATGAATGATTTGTACATGTGGCAAAACTTTACAGAGTATTATCTGCAGGTTTTGTAGCAAAAGCTAATTTTCCTGAGAGGTGGTTCTAGGAAAAGGAAACTTGTTTTCATGTTTATTGTATTTCTGACAAAATCATATACTAAAACTTCAGGAACGTAAAATATTAACTACAGTTTTCCATATTCCTCTTCACAAAAAGACAGAAGCTTCAAAAAAAACCCCAAAAAACTCCAAAAAAACCCCCATCAAATCCAAGATCCAGTCTAAATTCTTATTTAACTGATATTTAAGCAAATGAAGAGCCCTAGTGTGCTAAGGCTCAGTATAACCACATCCTCAACTATACTTTTGTTTGCAATACCAGATGTAAAGGTTCACGTATTTGAAAAACTCTTCTCACCATCCAAATTGAAAATAAAAGACTCCTTTAGGAGTACAGTCCTGTCTGCAAATCAAACCATATTTTTTAAGGATGGCATAAAATTCAAACTTCTTAGAGTAGCTAAACTGAATTCCATCTTAAATAAATGTTTATGCAGTTTAGGCATGCTATACATGCCTATTTGGGTATTTTTGAAATGCAGAATCCCACTGTAACGATACATAGCACAACTACTTCCCAGCTTCTTCCCTAGGGAATGATAATTTTAAAGTCATGTTAAAAAGCAAGAGGCAAACTTAGCAAAAATCTCAAATTCAGTATAGAGAAACCTTTTGGCCTGGTTTGTTTTTTTATTATTAGTAGTAGTAGTTTTCTATTTTTATTGTAGCGTGAACCAGAGAGGGGAAGAAAAAGAAGGTAAGGCAGCAAAAAAACAACATTAGAAAGAAATATGTATTTATACAGTGCTTGAAGATTCTTTTTATATTTTATTTCCTAAGGAAAATCTCTTCACCACACTCTTCAAATCTTGCTGTCACAAAGGGACATATGCAACTACGCCTTCAAAAATTCCTGATTAAATCAGATTTTCAGGAAACAAAAACCAGAACAGTTGAGACCATTCTGCCTGTTTCTTAACCTGTTTCCCGTATTTCAAAAGCTGCTGGAGCTGTGGGAGGAACCCCCAGCACCAGCAGTGCCCCCAGACACAGGCAGCAGTGGATGCAGGCCATCTTTTCCGTTTGTCCCTCTCTCCTCTGGCTGTGCACCTCCAGCACAGACTGCTGTATTTCTGCAGGCAGGCCTGGCCGTGCGCGCGCCAACGGGAGCCAGGGCGCGGAGCGAACGGGGCGTGCTTCTCTCTGGTGTGCCTTCTGAGCAATTCACATCTGCCCCATGCTGCACCTGAGCCCGTCCCTGGTGCTGTCAGGAGCCCAAGGAAACGGGCATAACCTTCACTTCAGAGCATGCAGAAAGCTCCTTGCAGAAAAGACACCCTTCTGGCAGGGGACCACTGCTCGGCAGACTGGCAGTTCAACCCAGTGGAGTGGAGCAGGGAAAACTCTCCTGGGCTGATGAATTGGGACTCCTCGTTTTTTGTGGGATGGGGAGGGGAAAGAAAATAGCGAGAAACAGAAAGAAAATAAAAATCCAGCTGACCAGTGTTTACTACCTCTCTTTATTCAATGTCCACAGCCGTGTACCCCTAGAGATTTTCCAGATGATCTTATATTTGTCCTGACTCACAAATGTTAGCTTTGACCTTGTGTGAGTTGCTGTGGGCAGCATGTGGTACAGAACAGCTTTAATTGTACCTTCCTCCCTGTGTACTAGCCGGCCCAATACTAATAAAAGCAAAATTGAATCTTAGCACCTGGCTGCTCCAAAATTTACCAACTGAAAACACTTTACATGGACGTTAGGAGCCTAAGTACGTTATTTATTGCATAACAGGCAGAGCAAGGCACGCTGTCATGTCACCTGAGCATCACGCAGGATTATGAACGGCTCGCTCTGCTCTAACGCTCCCAGTGACGCTGCAAGACGGGCAATTGCTGCACTGAAAAACCCCCAAATGTACCCACTCTGCCCACACCTCTGTGTATTTGCTCATCTATACACATGTGCTCATCAGCAACGTGCTTATAAAAAGCTTCTTACAGGCTCAAAATTCTCAAGGAAAAGAGTATTTCCTCCAAAAAAATCCCAGTATGAGCTAGCTCACCAAAAAGCAAATCACAAAACACTACACATATGCAAAATACCAATATCTCTTGACTTTTTTTTTTGTCCTTTTAAAATAGGCATTGCAGAAATCTACTGTAAAAGACGCAGGTTCTCCTCCTCGGAGAAGGGTTCAATCTCAGCCTATGATGAGAAAAATAAATATTTATTCAATAATAAAATATATTTGTACATAGACTGGTATATTAATAACCCATAAAATGCACAAAATAAATCAATAAAGCGAATACACTCACAAATCTATTATCATATGAAATAGTAGTAATAGGTGATATAAAATAAAATATAATCTTTTTTTTCAATAATTATTTATTTTGGTGATAACTGGCACATTACTGCATTGTCATCTATATTAAAATAAGCCTACAGCACATTTAGGAAATAACTAATTTCTGTACTTGTAAGTGAACTGAAAACAGTGCAAATCATGCAAGTCTGTTTTACTTTTAAACCCAGAGATGGTATCAGACTTCTATTAAATATCTTTCGTTTGCACTTCCTAAAATCTAAATTAAAAGGCCACTGTGAATGAAGAAGTTTGCTTAATTATGCATTAATTAAAAAAAAAAGGAATAAAATAAAAACACAAAAAAGCAGAGTTTACATTTGTGCCATTATCTCTACCTAAATATTTCTGCAGCTTTATTTTTATTGGAAATTAGGTATTTTGATTACTTGGAGGGTTGAGGTCTTGAATGAAACCGAAGATAAAACTTTACTGACAGAAACAACTTTTAAGTATAGATTTAAATTTTTTTCCTAATAGTTCTATATGAAAATGTTGCAACATTTCCTTAAACTGAGAGTATTTTCCATATGTCAACAGGTGAAGGAAAAAAAAACCAAACAAAAAAAACCCACAAAACAACAACAACAAAAAACCAGGTTATATCTAGTGCAGTGCAAGTGCATTTGTTTTCTTTATGAAACAGATAAGGTCTTTTTTCTTTTTAAACTGAACGGGATTCTTGAAATACATTTTTTTTCCTATAGCACCTATCACAATAACAGTAAAATTCTACTCCTCAGCAAGGGATTTGTATTAAACCACTACTTTCTACTTTGATGGGTCCCTCCTAAAACATAAAGGAATTACAAAAACTGAACTTCTTCTAACAGTAAAAGCCCCTGATTTATATTTCAGCTTTTAATATATGTGTCAAGTCTCCACCGAGTCATCTATTAGGATGCTCATATGCTTGTTTTTTTAGCATAATATTAAGCTTTGTTTTGGCTTACAAATTAAAGAAATTGAAAAGAACAAAACATTTTTAATAAAAAGTTTACACATTTTCTACACTTATTTTGTGAGTAAATACATCAGATTTTATATACATTAGCAGGCATCGAGGAATGCCAGCATCCAAAATCTAATATGATGATCTAAATAAAAATCTCCAACTTGAACAATGAGGTTCATGCTAACAGCTACTAATTTATCAGACAATACAAATAAAAGCACTAAGACATCAAAATTAGGTTATGTAGTGTTCTCTCACTAGAAAGGTTCATAGCAAGATTTGGCATACACACCAAGAGGCATGCTTCAAAAACTAACACAAAAAACCAATCCCACAACTCCACATAACCTCCTTATGTATATTTAAATTAGTAATTTAGGCCAACTTGCAGCATTCCTAGGAGAAACAGTGGTAAAAGTTACTAAGATGTTTTAAAAAAAAAATTAAATAAAACCTTGGGCAACATGATATAGGATGATCATATGATTTGTCATCTATTTACTAAGTTTTCAAGCTCATAAAGGTCACCTCTGACCCATAACAGGCACATGCTATCAATTTTCAAGCCATGCCCTCCTACAGTACCAGCACTTCCATCTACTATATGCCTGGAAATACTTAATAAGATCAAAGCCTTTTTTCCTGCGACAAGAACAAAGAGAAATGTTGTAATAGAGTGATCTGTGCTCTAGAAAGAATAAAATCAAAACTCCATGCAAGTTATAGTCCCTTTGCTTCAGGGGAATTGTATAGTTAATTTTACTTAAGTCTTATATATATCTTCACATAAAACTTCAAACAGATTGTTTAAGCGTAGGAGCAGACATGAAAGAAAAATCATTTCATATTTGAAAGACAGCTGGCATTTATACCAAAGGAAATGAAATAGAGACCAAGCGATTTTACTGATTCCCCAACCTCTCCTCCAGTGTCTTTGCTGTTGTTCAAGAAGCTCATACACAGCGTCTTTTATGAATATAAAGATCCATAATTTAATTACCATTCAACAAAAATCTTGGCAAAAAAAAGTTTACTAATGAAAGCAAAACTCACACAGGCCCACGGGAGGTGGACCAGCAATAAAGAAACAAAACAAAACCAAAGAAAAGCCGCAAAAAAGATCAGTATCAGCATCTCCCCTTTTCCTACTTAATACTATTTTTGTAACAGAAGAAAGCCAAAACCACACACAACATAAACAGACTGGAAGAAACACATCGTTGTTAATTTACCATCGTATGCTAATTTTTACACACAAAAATCAGAACTGCTGTTCTAATTTAAAAATTGGAAGTATCTACCACGAAACAGAAATACCTCGTTCAGTTTCCACAAAGGTAAATCCACAGAGAAAAGATTTCTTGCCCCCCCTTCCCCCTCCCTCTCCGGAATGTGCACATTTCCCCGCTGCCGCGCTCGCAGGAACATTTGATGATTGCGAGCCCCCGCGGCGAGCGCCCGGCGCGGGCAGGGCAGCGCTGGCGGCCGGCCCGGGGCGCGGCGCTGGCCGGGG